>CM067512.1:11227913-11282913 GCA_034509495.1 Acestrorhynchus altus | reverse complement strand
TATCTGCCATTAGGGAATGCTGTTGCTGTGAAGACCTGTACTTTACAGAGGTGGTACATGTCAAAGTGACATCCACATGAATGATGGGACCCAGCAGCACAAGAGCCTCATTCCTATATTCTGGTGCCATCTCTTCTTCAGGTTAGGAATACAGACCTGGCTATCCACATGATTTGTTAGACCAGGTCAATTTATTTCATTGATTGTGTCCATCCTGATGCTCACATGCCCCACTGTAGAAGCTTTCAGCAGTGGACAGGGGTCACTCTGACTGCTATGCAGCTAGCTGCAGTGCACTGGGTTGTTACAGACCCTATTATAGCCAGCTTTGACTAGTTGTAGCTCTTCTGCAGCGTTAGACTAAATGGGCTAGTCTTCACATCCCATGCAAATGAGCCTTGGGCACCCAGTTCTAGGTCATTTCAAGCTAGATCTGATTTGTTCTTTTTTTCTGCTGGTGTCTAGAGTTTCTAGGGTTTTCGGCTCTGTTCAGATACCGGACATTGGATGGTTGCCATGTGTGTTGACTTTATATTGTGTGCAAGCCCCTTTAAGTGTGAATGTGCCTGTCACAGCCGTTCCCCCATGCAGGCTGGCCTGGCTCTGGGGAGATGGCCCAGTCAACACCAGCACCAGCTGCTCCCTCCTGTATCTCATCTCATAGAACTCCTGATTGCCACACATTGCCCCCCCCCAAACACACACACACACACACACACACACACAAACTTGTAGGGTGTCCACACGTTCCTACTGTCAGCTGGATTATAGCAGCACTCATAGAGTGCCATTGCTCACAGAATGGCAAGGTAAACGATGATGTTAATTGCATTATTGCATGCAACTCTTTATTTCCAGCCTTGTCACATTAATTAGCCTCTAATGTCTACTTGGGGCCTCCTGATGCTGCCCACCACTGTTTATGTTTGGGCTTGACTGCTGTAGCATTGTTTTTGGCTTCCTCCAAGCTTCCTTATTTGCCCCGAGCTCCGTTCAGACCGTTGGAAATGTGTCTGATCTGTGAATTTGTCCCTCTTTGTATTATGGCTTAGGCTGAAGACGCGCTCAGGTGTGAATCTATTTATGCCAATTAAAGATGAGCCCCTGAAGTAAGCCAATTAATGTGCTGCACTTAATGAAGTCATTAGCTGTCAGATTAGCTTTTGGAAATGCCTGTCAACAGTACAGATGCAGGCAGAACACTTGGCTAATAAAACCAGCAAAATTAATGGAGTGAGTAGCATAGATAATGAGTTAATGTGGAACATATAGGACAAAGAGTGATCAGCCTTGGTGCTTCAAATGAAGATATCATTTGAGGCAGGGGTTTACTTGAAAAGATTTCTGTGCTGTAAGTAGCTGTGCATCCCATACATTAGACACTTGTTGGAAATTACACAGCACCTAAAAGACTTGTCTGTGTGTGTGGTGAGACTGTCAACCTGCCATTGCAGTCTAATGTATGAAGCTTTAATTTGTATGCAAAACGTATTTATTTTCATTTCTATGCTGTTTTATTTATTTTTCTGTGCAAGGTTATGCCAAATATGTTTCTTTGGTCTCCCTTAAATGACCTTGACATTTTGCCCTGATTTTGCAAAAAAGAATCTAATATCCATGAGAATCTTATGCTCTAGTAGCTGCCAAAAGGAGTCTACAAGCAGCCAGTGGGTTTTTACAGCTAAATTTAACATGAGACTGAGAATTTCACCTCACAAGCCAGTCATATCACTGAACCTAAACTGAAATGTTTTAAAAGCACACACTTGGTTTCAATTATTAACTGGTTGCAGAGGGAAATTTCACTGATTTTCAAAAGTTCTCAGTAATTTATTTATAAATAAATTATTATTTTTTTTAGAGGTTAGCAAAGTCTGTATAAAAGAATCTGATCTGAAATGGTTCCTTTGTTCACAGTGGTCAATGTGACCCAAGAACCTACATATGTCTTCTTTATTATATGTTGTCAGGAGAAATTCTAGGATCAGGATATGAGTTTTAAGGTGCTGAACACCGAATGAGATCAGGATCCTTTGAATGGGAAACCAGACCAAAATAATTATTTTAAATCACTGATAACATCTAATAATACTTCATGAATAGTTTGTATTGTTGGCTAAATAGTGCACAAGAACAAGACCTTGGCTTGTTCTGCCTAATATGCTTGAGCATATATTCACACTGAGGCTCATTTCTCCATAAGCCCAATACCGGCAGTTTAACCTGCAGGCTGATTGTCTCTTTTTGTTGAAGGGTGGGATTTTATCCATAAACAGGTATGCCATGTTGAGTGTTATGAGAAGTCCCATTCATATTTAAGCTGTGGTTGGCTGGGGGAGGAGTACTAAAGAGAAAATGGATAATATGTTTTGTCTGGTTTTAAATTTTCAGTTCACTTTATCAGAGACAAACTTATATTTAGGGATGCTGGGACACAATGTAGGGGTGCTTGAGGGCCCATAACAAAGGGATTATCATACTTGTATATGTAATAATTAACAAAGCAATGTTTCTTTGAGGTCCATTTATTCATAACCATGGTAAAACAGTATTTCAGATATCAGTCAATGTATTCCAAACCATGTAATGTATCTTTTATTGAAATGTTTATTAAACTGATTTTGACCTGTAATTTTCAGTACAATAGTACTGAAACTGCAAACCACTGCAAATGACTGTTTACATCTTAATAATTAGCTAAATTAAAATTAGTAAGATGATAAATATATTAATTAGACAATAAATTATAGCTATGTTGGGTAATTAATTTTCTTTAAACAGTAACATCTTAGTATGTGGAAGACAAAAATATATTTCAATGCCCCCAAAGTTCTAGTGAATTGAGTTGTTAGTAGGTTGTAGAGAGTGTAGTACATTTCTTTTTGCATGCAGTGCTTTATGACTGCTAATTTCATCACTCTGAAATGTGGATCTTTGCTATAAAGGCTGCGTGGGGCTGTGACATTTTTCTAAACAGCTCTGAACATAAGAACAAGGGCCGTAATTAGTGTCCTCTCCATCTTTGTGCATTGTGGACTTCAGAGTTATAGTCATCGTGTTCTTGCCCAAACACGTATTGTATGGTTTATTATAAACTATACACTAATATATACACTAATCTGCCATAACAGACAGGGGGATATAACACTGATTGTTGCATCGACACCTGCCAAGAATGGGGCGTGCATATTAGGCAACACTCCTTACTTAAATTAATTAATAGAATTAAAGCACAAGAATCTGAGCAACTTGAGAAGATATATATCTTGCTGGCTACACAGTGGGTGGAGGGTTAGAGCATATGTTAGTGCATCTCAGAAAATTTGAATATTATGGGAAAAGTTCATTTGTGTTCATGATTACATACAAATTTACATACATACAAGTTAGTCTGATTTTATATTCATTACATCTAAAGTGACATTTTATTTTTAACTATTAATCAGGATGACTTATACCTCATGCAAAGCAGATATCCAGAATCCCACATTATTACTATATTTAAATTCAGGTTTGACTAAATTACAAATCAGTGCAAAAATCTGACAATAAAAATACTTTGAAAATAAAAGCTTGAAATATATCACTTTAAATGTTTGTGTGCATGTGTATGTATGTATGTATGCATGTGTATGTATGTATGTATATATATATATATATATATATATATATATATATATATATATATATAAAACGTGTGTGTGTGTGTGTTCAACATTGTTTTCAACAATGACCAAAGATTCACTGTATGGACAAGTATTTGGACTCCTGCTTTTGTTGGAATTTCTGCTGTTCAAGGATTTGGCAACACGAGCATTACTGAGGTCAGGATATTTTATGATAACCAATTCACCTCAAGGAGATCTATCATTCTAGAGAACATAGACCTGCTGCGCAACAACTCAATGCTGAGACCTTTTCACTTCTCTAACCCACATCTGGCATTAGGCATGGTGCCAATAGGTTCATGTTTATCTGCTCTAGAACGTCCTATTTTATTGATTGTACTTCTCTACATGGACAAGACAGGCTGTGTGTGTGTGAGTGTTTGCATTTACATATTTGTGTCAGCAATGGGTGCAATTAGTTTCATTCATTAGACGAAATGTCCACAAACACATGGACATATAATTTATATTATTTGTTTAATTTCAGTCCCAGTCAGTGTGCCCTGTGCAAATATTACATTTTTGTGTGATCTTTGGTTCCCTACAAAATCTTTCATAGCATTAGAGAACCTTTTATTTTGTAAATAGCATGTGCAAATGTGCAGAAATGTTTAGAAATTTAAACGTTTCAATTTATTTTTAGTAAAAAATTATATTAGGAATCCTTAAACTGATCTACAATCGATATATTATCCTTATATTAACTTTTTAAACAGGAGTGGGGATTGGGAAACTGAGGGCCAGCACAGTTTGCTAATTTGTCTGCTATATTCACTTCTAATAAACTGACAATTACTGGATACATTGAATTGGGAGTGTTTGAGCAGGAAAAGTGCAAAACTTTGCAGGTTTCTGGCCATCAAGTACTGATGTTCCTCTCCCCTGCTTTAAAGGGTTCTTCACCTGCATGTCTCGTGTTCATACAGTTTGCTTCAGAGGGGTTCTTCTATGGATTCACCATGAAAATCATCTGCAGTACTGTTTTTAAGAGAGTATATAAATTTGTTTAAGCAGTGTTAGTTTAGTGGGTCACAGCGTGGTCTCAGTTTGTACAGCTGCTACTTTCAGCACTTTGAAATGACTAACTCTTTCCTCAACATGCTATTAAAGCCTTTTTTAACTCTCTTTGAGCAGAGTTTTCCTGGAAGTGGGATTCAGTGGACTGTATTTTATTTACATTATTTATTTACATTTTATAGTCCCAAAATAAAACAGCTACAAATGGTTGTTTTGAGTGATGCCATAGAAGAACTACTTTTGCTTCCATAAATAACCATGCTTGTAACAGAGATGTGTGAGAGTGTAAAGAGCCTCTAAATCAAGGGGCGATACTTCTTCACACTCACACATTTCTATAACAAACATGGTTCATGTCAAAGAATAACTCCAAAGGTAGTTATGGCATTGCTCAAACAACCATTTGGAGCATATTTTTAAGTGTTGTGTAAAATCAAGTAGCCTAAATTAACAAGAGAGTGCATTTTTTTCAGTTTATACAATCAACAACTTCCTTATTATGAATTGTCAAAATGGGTGTCTTCCCTGTTTCATTAAAGCTATACAGACTTTTGATGGGAACAAAAGTGATAATATCTTCCAAACAATTTTAGATTTAACCGACTTAACAACTTAACCTTCAACTCAATTTTCATCCACTGAAATATTATCATTTTGCATTCAAGCCTTTTAGTCACTTCCACTGGATGCTTGTTCTGAGGTCAACTTTCATAAAAACATATTCTTTTACCTCTTGTAGCTATTCTTTTGGATGATAGACAGAAAGACAGAGACATAGATAGATAGATAGATAGATAGATAGATAGATAGATAGATAGATCACTATGGTATCAATTTTAAGAATGCTGTTTATATATAATGTTATATTTTTGTTTCTGTAATAAATCATCGTTTTGGGTGGAAGCCATCTGCACAGGTGAACTGTTTCCGAGCCTGCCGGAGGAGGGCTTGTTGATCTGGTAGCTGAACATCATCAACACCCCGCGCAGCTGGTGAAGGACATCCATCCAGAAGGTCCAGATCTTGTAGGTTGGGAAACGTTGGAGGCTTTTCCTGTTTCACTGTCCTGCTGGTGAAGCCAGGCTTTAAGATCTCTCTGTTTCCAGACGAGCGGCGCGTTGACGGTATGCTGAGTTCAGTCCAGCGCGTCGAGCGCTGTAAGAACGGAACTGAGAGGAGCAAGATCAGGGAGGGGTGAACAGTGCTGGATGGAGCGTTAAGCAGACCCCGTGCGACCCCCTGTGGCGAGCTGGAAACTGCAGTAACGCGGGACAAATTGGTCGGAAGGGCGCAGAGCTGGTAGGGCTGCTCTGGAAATCCTGCACAATACAAGCTGCTCGTGTCCCTTCTGCCTAACAAACCAACTACACAGTGATGTTAGAGAGAATGTAGTAGTAGTGGTAGTAACAACAACAAACAAACAAACAAACAATAAATACATAAATAAATACATAAATAAATACATAAATAAATAAATAAAAAGAATATCAACAATAATCATCATCATTATCATCATCAGAGATGCATAGTTTTCCAATAGCACTACTAAACTGTTTTTGTTGTTGATTGTTTTCTTCCATTCTTTTCTTAAACAACATCTTCGTCTAAAACAAGTTTTTTTTCTGTCTCTCCGAAACTAGGCTGGGCTATTTCAGCTGCTTCGCTCCTCATCTGAACCTCCCCATGGTCATTGAAAGTTGCAGACTGAGGAAATGCATATATTAGGCTGAATTAGTATTCCAGTCAGGCACTGCATTTGAAGGCAAGGCCTCTCTCCCGCTCTCTCCCTCTCTCCCTCTCTTTCTCTCGCCCTCACTCACTCACTCACTCACTCACTCACTCACACACACACACACACACACACAAACACAAACAAACAAACAGCATCCAGGCAATAGGCCTCTGTTAGAATGAGGGAGATTATTAATGTCCTATTGGTTGCATTGTTAACATTCCTTCTTTTCTTTATATATATATATATATATATATATATATATATATATATATATATATATATATATATATATATAATATCCCCTTTAAAATGCACAACAAATTACACTATTAGTAAAATATTACTCAAATTGATTAATGAGAGTAAATCTACCCCAGACTGAAGCATTTAGGAGTCTCTAGACAAAGCAATCAGATGCACAATATTACAGTTCAATCACAGGCAATGCAGTTAGACTCATGATAATAATAATAATAATAATAATAATAATAATAATAATAATAATAATAATAATGATAACGGAATGGGTTTATTTTTGTAGACTACCTCAGCTCATGACTGTCTGTTTATAGTTGGCAGTATATTATTATTATTGTTATAATTGTTTTATTATTATTATTATTGTTATTATTATTATTGTTATTGTTGTTATTATTGTTAGTCAGTGTATTCTACTGAAACACTGTTCACAGGTAACACTCAAGTTGTACCAACAAGTTGTTTTATTACAACATACATTATACAGTTTGCTCCAAAACCATAATACAAGCTTTTATAATGAAAATAAATAATCGCTCGACCTGTTCTCGAATTTGGGAAGAGGACCGCCGAAAACGTCCATTATTTTTTTTTTCGTTTTTTTTTTAATGAAAATATCTTTTTGTACATCACTAAGTGCATGAATAACTAAACGGTATTTGTTTAAATTAATAACTTCAAAAAGGTTGTAATATACAAAACTGTACAGTATTCGAAAAAATAGTTCAGAAATAAACGGATAAGAGGAATATTTAAGATTATAAAACTTTAGATAGTGAACGTGTAGAATAAAATAAGTATAGGCTATAGCGCAACGCTTTCGCTGGCGAGCATCTCGCTTCTGCTTTAGTATCCAGTACACAGTAATGTGGTCCGTGGTGAGAGGAACACGAGCCTGCTCCTCTCGCTCTGCGGCTTGTGCGCGGCTCTTCGGGCCTTTTCTGCAGAGAACGACGCGATTCTGAAGGGCTTTAGCTCACGGTGTCGTGTGGGCCCGCAGTGCGACCCCCGAGACCCCCTCCCTTCAGACAGAGCCGCTGAGGGAGCGTGAGAACCTCGCTTCAGAAATGGCAGGAAAGGCGTCTCGGAGCTGCAGTGTAAGGTGTCGTCCGGTGAGGAGGCTGTGAGATGGTCAGTGCAGTGCTGGAGAGAGACTCCACACCACCGTGAGAGAAGATGGACATCGAATCAAAATGAAATACATCCGATAAGCATCGCTGCAGTCTGTCTAGTTTTAGAAGTTCATCAAAAATAAGAGTGAAAAAATGTGCAAATTAAAGAAAGAAAAGAGCGACTCCGAATAAACGAAATAAAGAAGCGTGCGACAGGATGCAATCAAACGAAGAGGACAAAACACAGCCTACTCAACCTGATGTATAATTGTGTTTTTTTTTGTATCATTTTTTTCAGTTGTTTTTTGAGAACCAAGGCGCTGGGAGGTCATTTTAATAGGCACAATTTCGTTTTCGTATTCTTGCTGAAATACAAAAAAAACAAAAAAACAAAAAAAAAAAACATTTTGGTAGATCACTTCCATTTGAGATTTCATTAATAAAACATCGGGTTTGTCGTGTTTAATGCCCACAAGACCGGAGATTTTAAAAACGAACGAAAAACAGAAAACCCCATTTCTAAAAAGCTGTAAGAGTTGCTTCTCTTTTTGTTTTCTTTCTCGCTTTTCTACGATGTGAAAGCGAGTGCTGGAGAAAGCGGGAGCCATCATCCACGATACAAAAACAAGCGGATAGATTTCCTCTGTTGTGTGTGTGTGTGTGAGTGTGTGAGTGTGTGTGTGAGAGAGAGTGTGTGTGTTTCTGGGAGAGTCTCCTTGGTCAGAGATCGTGGCACGACGAGTTGTCCGTGTTGACGCCGTGTGAGGAGTAAACCTCGTGGCCCTGCGGCTCTCCTGGAGGAGTCATTCTCTTTTCCTTCTGCCGTCTGTTACAAAACCACACGCGCACCACCTCCTTCTCCAGCTGCAGACTGTCCGCTAAAGACGAGATCTCCTGCGCCGCCGGCTTGGGGCACTTGAGGAAGTGGGTCTCCAGCACCCCCTTCACGCTCACCTCGATGGACGTCCGTTTCTTGCGCTTCCTCCCCTGCGCTGCGATCTTGTCGATGCTGCTCGGGCTCCCCGTGGACGAATCGGCCTCTTCCAGCCACTTGTTCAGCAGCGGCTTGAGCTTGCACATGTTCTTGAAGCTCAGCTGGAGCGCCTCGAACCTGCAGATGGTGGTCTGCGAGAAGACGTTGCCGTACAGCGTGCCCAGCGCCAGGCCCACGTCAGCTTGCGTGAAGCCCAGCTTGATGCGCCGCTGCTTGAACTGTTTGGCGAACTGCTCCAGCTCGTCCGACGTAGGCGTCTCCTCGTCCGAGTGGTCGTGGCAGTGGTGCGCCGCGGCCACGTCGCTGTGATCGTGCACGCCTTGCGGCCCGGGCGGCCCCGGCGGCGGCGGCGGCGTCAGGGCGCCGTGCATGCCGTTGACGGCGAAGCCTGTCTGTGAGTACAAGTTCTGGCCACCGCCGCCAATGGTCGTGCCGTGCGACACGGGCGTCCCCCAGGCGCCCGGGTGGCTGGCGTGCGGCGAGTGGTGGGCGACATGCGGCGACCGGTGGTGTATGATCGCGCCGAGCTGCAGGTCCTCCCGGCCGGGCTTCACGTCCTGTTGCTCCAAGGGACTGCTGGCCAGCGACGTGGACCAGGGGCTGCCCTCGGCCAAGCTGCTCACCCACTGGTGCCCGAGCGGGTGCCCATTGCTCTGGACGCCCTGGATGTAGTCGCTCTGGAGGAGTTTCTGGTGATTCCTGAAAGGACTCCCTTGTTGCATGACAGAGGCGTCTGCGTGAACCATGGAGCCGGAGCTGATAATGCTGTAGGGATTCGAGGCAGCTGTGGCCATGCTTACTTGGAGATCCCCTACTAGTTATAATGTGGCAACGGCAACGGCTTCAGCCTTTGACATCCACCAGGCTCGGGAGCCAAAGCTGCAGCCCGCGGATTACTGACAGGTCCGGCAGCCAATCGGAGCCGGCGGGATGGCACGTCAGAGCCAATGGGAGGGCGGCAGGCCTCGGCACGGCCGCTTAAATTGGACACTCGAGACGTGCGAGAGTTAAAGCCACACAAAACCAGGAAGCTCAATAGAGAGAGAGAGAGAGAGAGAGAGAGAGAGAGAGAGAGAGAGAGAGAGAGATGGACCACAGTGGAGGATTTTTTTGTGTTTACAATTTTTGTACAGCTTTGCTCTTAACCCAGTTTGATTAAGGTGAAATTAAATCAGAAATCTGACGATGAGCACATCGATTTTCTGAAAAAAGAGAAAAAACAACAAAAAAACAAAAACAAAACTGTACAGCAGATTTTTTTTATCAAAAGTGCAAAACAATTAAACATAGCAGATGTTGAGTGGAGCCTTATTCATATTTTCTTATTCTGATTTTCTTTATTTTAAAAGCAATATTGTTAATAAATAACTATTTTTTTCTAGTATAAAAGCATAAATAAAATTATGGTACCTCATGTTCAGTGTTTTAGACAACCGTGCTTATTCCCTGTGTCCTTAAAAATAACCAGCGCACATGATCTCTGTGGCTCTTGTCAACAATGAGCAATCTTTGCACGTAGGTCTTTAAGAATCACGACAGGTCTTCAGCGAGTTGGAAAAAAACCCCTGCATATTTCAGAGGTTACCTAGCTGCGTAATTATATTTGCCATTAGAAGACTACATCAGAGTCCCCTTATTGGTTTGAAATTCCATTAAATATATTGCAAGAGCTCCCAGGTTAAGCTTGATTTAAATTTGCATACATTTTCATACATTTAGCAGAAATAAAAGAAGGCTAGCAGCCACCAGAAAGTCATTAAAGACTGCAGTTTCTCTAAGGAGAGGTGATCAGGAGGAAATTGGGAGGAAGCTCAACCGCGACCAGGTGAGCTTTCGGTGCTCTTACAAAATAGATACGGCAGATTTTCACTCGCATCGATCTGGGAGATAATGCGTCCTACAGCGGGGATGGGGAGGAGAACAGAGTGACACTGGCGTTTCTTTTCATTGGATATGATGGTATATTTTCATCTATGAAAACAGCCGAGCTTTGCGATTTAAACGATTAAACCGAGGACAGAAATGACGGGGATCAGCTGCATGGTTGAAAGAATTGATTTTAGACTGAAGGAAATCGCTCTTTGGTGTTTAGCCGGAAAAACAACAAAAAAAATCAGACACGTTGTTGTAGCGTTTCTGTCTTCTTCCTAACAGTCCTGGACCTCTTCTAGTATAAAAGTCCTTTTCTTTCCCATATAGTAGACGAACGATATTGTATTTTCACGCCTTTATGCCGATATTTGTTCTATTATGACCGTTTTATTTAATGCAAACATTACTAAACGATCACAAGTGCGATTAATATAAATAAGGTACCATATCGACTAAACAGCTGCCCTAAACTCTCAATCTGAATTGATTCTATTTTATCTTTAGTTCAGATTAAAAATTAAATGTACTTTGCGACTGATCGACCCAAAAACATGGGCAAACAGACGCCAGTCTGATGCGTTTTTGCAATCTAAAAATGGCATGTTGTTTTTAGCTTTTTTAAAACGTGGGAGATTTAACTGGTCTGTCTTAAACGTGGGATTGGAGGAAAGGGAGCTGCTTCTCTCGTCCCCTCTCCATAGTCTAAGTTTCCGAGTGTAACAGATGCTTCTGTGCAGCCGTTCCTTGGGCCGATTCCCCCTTTATTCAGCCGCGCATTTTTCCCCTCACCATCCGCGTTTCCATAGAGAGCCGGATAAAAGGCGGCCACAGCCACAAATCCCCGTCCCAACTGGAATAAAGGGGCTCATTGAAAAGAGGGCCCAAGCTGGACGCGGAGGAGAATAAGACCGCCCCAGTGCCTCACGCTACTGTTACAAGAGCCGATATGTGGGCTGATCGTACGAATATCAGTCTAATAACAACGAGAAAAAACAAAAATATCACCTTTATTGACGCATAAGAGTCCTGAAGCCCGTGTTAAACAGTCCACTGTCCTGATGTTCCTGAAGTTATGAAATACTCGACATAATCAAAGTCTAAATATTTTTTTTACTTGCAAATTCTGAAATTCTTAAAACGAGTTTAATCCCAGTCGTTCGGAAGGAAATTGCAAGACCCAGCAGTTCAAGACCTGTATAACTTAAAAAACACACACAGTAGTTCATTCTTACAGGAGCTGTATTGCTGATTTTATATAAAACGCAAAAATGCGCACAAAACCCTGTAAAAGTGTAACCCAATTGATTTTGTAAACCAATTGAACAGGCCATTAGATTATCTGATACAATTTCGATAGAGTTCGATCAAAGAAAATAAACAATTTTAGGGTATGCATCTATAAAAAAGGGGGAAAATGTACAATGTTGGATTTATGGAGCTTATGAGGCTGTGGTTTAGGCCTAATGCTTTACATTCTGGCACGCATTTGGTGACTGTGTGTGTGTGTGTGTGTGTGTGTGTGTGTGTGTGTGTGTGTGTGTGTGTATGTGTGTGTGTGTGTGTGTGTGTGTGTGTGTGTGTGTGTGTGTGGACGCTCTGTTTGGAGTGTGAGCTGGATCAGCATGGTGCCCAGGCCAAGACCTGCCATTCGCATGTCATGACCTCTTTAACATCCCACTGCTCGCCTGGGTTCAGGACCCCGCTGCTCCTATACGACTAACCATTTAGAGTCTGTTTCTGAAAGGAGAACCAAGTGCAGAGCTCTTACATCATTCACTCCAACACTGCAGCTGCTGTGTTCTACGTGGGGCTGACTGGTGTGATAACTCTTACATTGTCACGTTTAAGGGACGAAAACGCAACTTGAGAAGGAATTTGTTTCTTGTCTTTTCTTCTGATAAAGATTTTTTTATTATTATTTTATTTTTGATTTTATATGTTTTGAAACAGTAGCCTGCCTTATTACGACACTGCAACAAAATGTAACTCTTACTCTAATAAATGATTTTACTTGAACCTTTACGTTCTATTATTTTATGAATAAAATAAATTGTAAACCGAAAAGGTAAAGATTTAATAGTTCTGACAGTTCACGGAAAGTAGAAATAATAATTGATGCATATTAAAGCTAGTGTTAGCTTAATAAATGATTATTTCTGTCATTATTATTATTATTATTATTATTATTAATATTAATAATAATAATAATAATAATAATAATAATAATAATAATAATAATAATATTGTTGTTGCTGTTGTTTCACGAATATTGCTGCTAATAATAAATGATTTCTATGGTGAATGCTTCTCTTAACGGGAATTGCAACTTCTGTTGCTGGATACTGAATATTAGTTTTTGGTTAATTAAAATAGCTTTAGGGAGTATAATATGCGGTTGCACGCACCTTACACACACACACACACACACACACACACACACACACACACACACACACACACACACACAACCATGCACATATTATAACTGCAAACAGAGTCGGCACGGCGCTTTTAGCTCTATGAAATGAGACCTCAAGGCAGTTTTGGCAGGGCTAGCATGGTGGAAGAAATGCATTAGTAACGCCAAAGCAAAGAGGATGTAGGACACAGAGTGGGGCGAGCTGCAACCCCACCATCCAGCCACTTTCATATGTTCCATCGCGAGTAGAAAGCGCGGTGATAAATGAAGGTACATCCATAATTTATGAAGTCTCCTCTCTTTGTTTTGTCTCCAGCTTGCGTCCTGAGGGCTGTGCGTTGGAGAAGCACCGCGCCGCTGCTGCTGCATCACTGTGGCACCACGGTGCGCATTCCCTCATATGTCCGAGAGAAAGCCATTCATTCTCACACACGCTGATCTGTGTGTGTCTCATTTTTTTTCTACAGCCACGCTGATGCCTTCTCCAACTCAATCTTTACGGAACTAGTCCCACTTCTAGACTTCTTGCGCGGTTGGCAACCAACATTTGTAGGCCTTAATCCTGTAAATAATGAATAAATAAGTCTATCCACCCGCGGGCTGCTGTCTTATTCATGGTCATCTTCAGTTTGCAGAGGTTGACGAGTTTAATCCCGAGACTACAAAATCAAAGCTTTCGTTTTAGCGTCAGAGCTGACACTCTTATTTCCAACACCACCTTTTGTGATTTTTCTTGTTGTTGTTAAAAATCAAAGAACTACTGCTTTCGAAGGCGACGTTTTTTCCTCTGTTACACAGCATAGAAACAGACAGTTTCTGTTTCACCAAATGAAAACACGTTCAAATATCAGATTTGTGTTTTTATTGTACACTTTATTACTTTAGAAGAGATTAGATATCACTGCACAAGTGCGTGTGTGTGTTAAAACGAATTACTTCACCTTCACTTATAAACCAAATAGGCAGAAACATTTACTATCTTCAGTTTCATTTTCAAGTTTCAATTCACATTTCAAATGATTCTTTTTATCTTTCACAAAATCTTTTACGATTTTATCCACGCAGTTCACTATTTTAAAATGACTAATTCAACACTTCTTGTGTTATTCTTGAACATTCGCCTTGAATATCCCAAATATAGGGTAAATACAGATCCTACAGGTCTTAGTTTGGAAGAGAATACATGTCAGCGTATCCAGAATTTAGAGAACAAACGTATAGACCCAGGCTGGAATAAAAAATGTCTTTACAGAAGAAAAAAACAAAACAAAACAAAACTATGTTAAAAGATTTTATTATATTACTGTCATACTGGAGCGTCTGTATTCGCCCATTCAGCTTGAGTTAAAGTTTGTCACAGTTTAAAGAGCCAGACTCAAAAGTAATTTTTTACACACACACACACACACACACACACACACACACACACACACACACACACACGCACGCACGCACGCACACTTACGCACACACGTACACACACGCACACACACACACACAGGGATGCAAAGAAGGCTATTATAACACATGAAAAATTAAATATGAACAATTGCAATTGACATGATTATATATACTTATACCTTGAAAAGAGGAATAATTTCAATAAGCACTTTAAAAATAAAGATACAATAAGCTTGAAAACTATACTGTAGTACATTAAAGCAGAACTATGTCACGTTTAGATAAAACATACACACACACACACACACCACACACACACACACACACACACATATATATATATATATATATATATATATATATATATATATATATATATATATATATATATATATAACACATTTTCGTTGCATAATTAAAAGTGTTGTGATCTACGAGTCTCATTTTTTAAGTATCAAACCATTTTTGAGCTGCTCTTAAACATTTTAGTTATATCTTTAAATAAATATTAAATAAACAAAAAAGAATCCAGTAATCAAGTAACTCCTTCAGAGCAAAGTATGCGTGATGAATCAGTGATCACATTCAAAGCACACATATTAACATGCAAGGTGGAAGCCTGGCTCAATGATTTACTAACACTTAGTTCTATTCTTCTTTTTTAGCTACTGACACTTTTTTAAACAGTGCATATTTAAGAACGGCTACTCTAAACCTGGTGAGGAAATAAGTCACCAGCTCGAAGAGACTGATGTTTTCTTGCAGTGAAATTAATATATTCCTCACCAGCCGCTGTGACAAAACATCCAATCGTTGGAGAAAGAAAATGTATAATGATCCTAATATTCATGACACGATGTTGTGTGATATGCAGTGCGGAAAGCAGTCACATCTTAATTATTCTGCTATATAGACTTTGGTTAACAGTGCATAGAGTAGGTGTTCAGCAAAGCATACATTAAGATGTTCCCAGAGGAAGAGGCATTGCTGATTTGATGAGTCAAGTGATTAGTCACTTTAGGTTAGGGAAGATTTTAAGTACTGTTGCCTCATTGCTGATGCGTTAAAATAGTAGTGTATAGGTTTACACCTATAGATTTACATAACAATGTATGTGATTAGTTGTGAAAAGTTGTGAAATTTCTGTAACATGTACAATTTTTTTATTCATTTCCCCTTTTTAAAAAAAAATGTTTATTTATTTATCTATCTATCTATCTATCTATCTATCTATCTATCTATCTATCTATTTATGAATGAGCTCATCACAATCAGAGATTGATAGACAGATACACAGTTTTGAAATCCTATAAGTCATTAATGCCTATTTCTAAACATGTTTAGTGCAATCTAAAAATCATGAATTAGGAAATATAATTACAAAACTGTAATATTTTCCAGTTAGTTATTGTATGTGTTTCCAGTTCAAGTCAGATGCAAATTTCTATAAATGATAAATAAAGCATAAATCATATTTATGTTGGATATTCTTAGTGACCCTTATGATATCTGCTAAACATCTCTGAAACCAGCTGTTTTGAAACACACAACATTAAGAATGGTTTAGCCATTCTCAAAACTCCCAATGAATGTCCTGCATGGAGTGTCAGGGAGCAGGGGCTGTTTTTGTTGTCTTTTTATCATTGGATAAGAGAGGGAGTGCAAGCAAGTGTGCATGGTTTTCAAAGAGCGAAAGAGTTTACTCTAAACCTTAAGTCTCTGCAGTGGTCTTCCCCTCTGAGTGTCCCTGCCTCTTTCTGTATGAGCTCATGGAAGTGTGGGAGTTTCTGATGTGCTTCATAACTCTGAAGAGTATTACCATCTCTTTAACTTCAAACAAACTCTCAATGCCTTTCCTCTCCATCCAGATACAAAGGACAACAGGCCTGAGAAGAACCGCTCTGTAATGGATCTCCTCCTTCAGAACCTCTCAGGCAAACACTTTGAACAATGGTGAGGACCAGGGCCCAAACCTGGGGCCAAGAGGTGACAGCACAACAAGATCATTGGTCTGCACCTGCACTTATTTTGTGTGTGTGTGTGTGTGTGTGTGTGTGTGTGTGTGTGTGTGTGTGTAAATGAATGTAAGATTACTTCCTGGTAAACATATACTCTGGCCTAGTTCTAAAACACAGCTATAAAGTTTCCTACTGTAGAGCAGGTACGACCATATGCAGACCTCAATTCCTATCTACCTTAAAAAGTTTCCAATGTCCACTTTTTTCTGTCTGAGCATGTCATGTGACTGTAATGCAATGCAAATGTTATCACAATAGACCAGTCTGCAATTGATTCTTCATGATTTTCTTTGAGAAATTATTTTTTAAGATACATCAATATATTTTTATCCATTTAAGAACACTGACTCTCCATTCTCTTACCAACTCTCTCCAAATCACTTTTCACAAAAACTATGTTTATGGAGATGTTCCTGCTTGTGATATGATGTAGCTTTTTCAACTGCTGAAGAAAATCTGTAGCATAGCTGTATGTGTCATATAACCCACCCTCTCTCTTGACCTCAATGTCTTAATCATGATTTATTCATCAGCTTGAGCTGGACACACTGTCAATAGGATAGGCCAGGGCAAGTTCAACATAGAAAAAAAAAATGAAACAGTACTGACTATCTGACTTCTGCTTATCCCTAACCCGAACCCAAAACTACGACGACTCTGTACACAGTTTGAACCTTATTTGATTATCAGATCATTTTATTCCTCCCCAAATGGCCTGAGATAATCTATTCAAGGAACTGAGGCCCAAGTCTGCCAGACCACCTACATAGTAACATTCACTGAAGCTAGCAGTTTTCTACCATATTTTAACATGAACACTTGATTTCCATTATTTAGTGATGGAGGTGATATAATTGAACATATAAAACTGAAAAAAATGTCTTTTATAATGATTTGCAAAATGTATTTATTGGAAATGCAATTTCCTAATGTAGGAAAATGTTAGGACACACTGATGTTTATTACTATGTAAAATGCCTAACATTCAAATCAGGTGCAGAACATCAGCTGCAAATGATTAGACCAGGGTTAGAGAGGACTTTGCAGGAGACTGTATTATTTAAATCTCATACATCTTCATTGATTAAGTGAGTGATACCACAATTTCTAGGTCTGAAGAACTTCACGAGGCCTTCAGATAGGTTGTAGATACATATGAGTCTGGGAAGGGATTACAAAGAGTAGAAAATCAGAATTAAAAAATCAGCCAATCCACTCTCCATGTAACAAAGTGTAGAATACATGGAGTGGAGAACATGTAGAGAACATGTCAGGCCACCTTAGAAAGTTCAGCCCAAATTCAGACAATGAAAGGACCCACAGGTAGCTCTTGAAACAGTTGATGTCAAAGTGCATGCATCTACCATCATAAAGAGACTGTGCATGTCTCAAAACAAAACAAAACAAAAACATCAGGGCAACACTAACACTTGCCAGCGAATACATGGACAAAAAAACAGGACTTCAGGAACAATGTGTTTTAGACAGATAAATCTAAAGTTTAATGTCAAATTCTGTAATTTGAAATTATCATAGAAAATCATAGAAACCA
Organism: Acestrorhynchus altus; assembly: GCA_034509495.1. NCBI lineage: Eukaryota > Metazoa > Chordata > Actinopteri > Characiformes > Acestrorhynchidae > Acestrorhynchus > Acestrorhynchus altus. The sequence continues at coordinate 11,264,867 of CM067512.1, read as the reverse complement.
TTAACAACCTTTGTTGGGTCAGAGGGCGCTTGAGGAAAATGTAAGACTGTGACTGTGTACAATGATTGATACTGAAACATCACATAGCTGAACAAATTCGGCTTGGAGGAGTGGGAGAACCTTTATTACAGTTGATGTCAGAGATTGGTAGATGGTTATAGCAAACATCTTATTTACATTCTTTTGTTCCAAGAGTTATTACAGTTATTAGGGGATTGGCTGTCCTGACATTTTGTAGTCAAATGTCTGAGATAATCCTTCCCCCAATATATAGATTGATCTCAGAAAATGTGTGACCTCAAGTTTCTGTGCAAAGCAGGTGTAACTAATTGGCTTTACTTAATGGCACAAACCAGAAAAAAGACGAAAGTGGTGTGCAAAAGTGTGGAATGGGAATGAGCATCCATTCTAGGCTCAAAGCTAACACTAGCCTAGTAGCAGTACAGCTAGGTGGCAGGATAGCTGCACTACCCAATAAGACTTGTGTGGGAAGGAATAATAACAAAAATAAATGTATCATTATAAACTATAAGAACGTTACTGTTAAAGTGCTTAAAAAACTTTATGACTATGTTTACATTGTGGCTAGAATTTGGTGTGTGCCAGCATTGTAAACTAGCCAGTCAAAGCAGAGCTCACCACATTATTTGTGGGCCCATTTAAAAAAGGGGAAAACAGTTTGTTTCCTTCCAGGACAGAATAAATTCACACAGTAGAACCTTGTTCAGGTGTAGTTGGAGTGTAAAAATGCTATTTAGAACCCAAAGGAAATATGTTTAAATGTATATATTGCTTCCAAAGGAAATCTTTAAAGCTGTGTTTGAAATCTATTCAATTCATTCTCCATAAACTGGTAAAGTATGGTTTTATAACTACACTAACTCTTACAATTATGATCTACTTCTGCTACTATTAAAGTGTTGTACAAAAGTCAGAAATCACCCATTATATTATATTAATTCCCCTTATTTTATAGTCTTTGATTTTCCACTTATTGCAGGTGGATTACATCTAATTTCATCAGAAATGTATATTTCATTCTGATTTTTGCATTGTACTGTATATGGGGAAGACCAATCATAATCACCAAGCCCTTGCATTTGCCTGTTGTCTGAAACAGTCCAGAGATTTAAGTGTAAAATCTGGCAAGACGTTTAATAGCTTTTCGCTTAAGCTCTAACAGAAGCCACTCTTTGTGGTTGTTGTTTTTAATAGGCCAACTGAATTTAAATGAGTAGATACAGTTTTTTCTCTCTGCAGAGTTCAGCTCAGCTCAGCTCAACACCTACAGGCCAATGTGCTGCTCATCACACCAACATGGGCTAATAAAGGCTACATTGTTGACCACCTGTCTTGTGTAACAGTGATAAAACAATGGGTGATTTGTTTCTTGCGATTACGCACATGCTGTAGCTGTTTCTATATGTGCAGTAACTGCATGGTATAATAAGACTGTATATTCCTATGAATTTCACCCACAGTCTATCCCCCACTGTTCAAACTCACTATCCTGTTCCCGAACTGATCCATTTGATCCTCTCTCCCACATTTCCCCTGGCCGAATCAGCCCCTCTTCCTCACAGTTCTGAAGAGTGAGAAACTTCAAAGTGGGTTTCAGGTAATTAGCTGCTGAAGGGAATCTAATCTAAACCATCAGCCTTGCTTTGCACCCAGGTCTGCTGCCACAGCCTGCTAACAGGGGAGCCCTGATTCCCTGTAGCTTCCAAATCTGCTTCCTCTGAAGCGCCGTGCCAAGCCTGCAGTTATCACATCTGCATTTCAAACACACTGTCTCTGGCATTAATTATTAATTACCCTACAGTCACCCTGGAGGACTGGGGATTCAGCCTACACATACTTATTCGATGACCTCTACCTTGGACCCCAGTACCCTGCTCCTCCCTCCTATCTTGGGAAAACCCTTTCTAGAATATGTAAAGCAGCCTAAGAGCAGAATAGCCATTGCTTACCGACATGGTCCTCTGTTTAGGCATAGCAGTGATTGAAATATTCATCACCTTGACATTGTTCTAGTTCATCGTTTCATTATTGTTATTGCATCACTCAGTACTGCTCAAAATCACAGACTACCCCTTGTTTAGCCATTAAATACTTTAAATTCATTATTATGGAGATATTTCTCAAGAGTTCAGAGAAAAATGAAATGATGCAAAGAGAACAGGACCCCTGAATCCTGAATCCACAGATATTTCTGTCCATACTTACTACAAGAAGACAAGTCAGTGCTGTAGATCTGAATGAATATGAAGCTGATCAAGCCTGACAATCAAATATTGTCTATTTTGATTTGAAATTTAATAAATAAAGGATGGTCTCTGTCTTTTATAACTTTGGCACCTTTGTGTTTTAGAGTGTATTTAAATGTTATTGCACTAACAAATCTGAGTTTTATTCTAATATCATTAGTTTAACCCCATATTGGATAGGTGAGTAAGGGTTAAATGCCTATAATCATTTATAAATGCACTTGGTCTGTGGGAGCATGATGCTAGTGTCTCCTGTCTGATTTTTGCAAATGTACACACACACACACACACACACACACACACACACACACACACACACACACACACACACACACACACACACACACACACACACACACAGAGAGAGAGAGAGAGAGAGAGAGAGAGAGAGAGAGAGAGAGATTATGCCTTGGTGAAAGAAGCCTGGCTACACTGATCCTTCTCCAAGCTGAAGTCCTGAGAATGGTGTGTAAGGAAGGGGAGGTTTGATGGCAGAGATGGGATAGCTCTGGAGCTCCAGAACCAAGCAGTAGAACCAAGCTCCTCACTGGCGCACATACTGCACATCTACATAGCACATATGCCTTTACCACCAGAGACCCCCATCTCATGCCAGAGGAAAGGAAATGGCTTTCCAAGACAGTTTAGACTCAGGCCGGCTGGGTCAATACCCCCGTGCTCCATTATTGGCAGCTGCCTGGATCTCTCCTGTGAGCCATGAGGCTCAGCTGCCAATAGTAGCGGCTATTCTCTACCAAACACCTGTGATATTCAACACAACGTCTTCTACATTTTTTTTGCAGTCTCATTTTTATGCTATCACATACTGTAAACACAAGCAAGTGTTTCCTTAGCTTGAACATGAGCAAAATGCATGATGGTTAAAGCAAGGTGGTAAATGTGGTTATATTACACTACAGTTTCAGCATCATTTTTACAAATGTCTCATTCATTGTCTTGAATACTTGTTACATTACGAATGATTAGATCATTGATTTTCATTTAATTACATGATTAATGACATTCAACAAAATGATCATCTAATATTTAGTTGAGTAAAAAAGTTTGGATACTTTTATACAAATGCTACACTTTGCAAACAAATCATCTACAGGAAAAAAAACAATTTGGCATGGTACTAGAAATTTCAGCGACAATTTCTATTTTATGTATTTGTTTATTATATTTTGCTAAATGTAATATATTGGAGAACATTTGTACACCATTATTTACATTTTCTCATCATATGTATATCATACATAAACAGCAACTGCATATTATAATGAGCATATAATATTAAAATGTGCAGAAGTATCTGCATGTGACCAGGTGTCCCCATATTTATGCACTTGACTGCATATATCAAATTCTGCAATAAAAGCCAATGAAAAGGCTTAGATTTTTTTTTTTTGCAGGATCTTACACTTTGATTAGCAAGTCATGCCTAGGGCATGTTACAATTGTAATTAGAAACTGTCAGCTGACTCATATTTTCAATCTTTTTGAATACTCAGTTTAAACCTTATAGCAACACTCATCAAACATGGATTTCTCTAAGCAACTGTCTAAAGATCTGAAAATTAAAATAACCAGTGCCCAAATGGTAGGGGAAGGCTATAAGAAACCCAGGCTTATTCATCTGGATTCTATATTGTAGACTGTTAATGGTAGTACAGTGAAACTGTGGAAGTCAAAATTTAATCCAGAAGATCAAGCATATTCTTACAATTTACATTTACTTTAACAGAAAAGCAAACCATAAATCCCCTTATGACTACCAAGACATTTTAGCTGTCTAAGTCCCACTGTGCAGAACTGCTTTTACAACCATCTTAATTTATTTGTTATGAAAACAAAACCTTAACAGGGACCTCGTCACAAAACTCAAAAAGATGAGTGTTGAAAATGCTGTGGGGTTGTGCTGCTGCCAGTGCCACTGACAATACTGTATTTCACATGCAGTACAGCAATACAGCATTTTCTCAAAGACTGTCAGACATAAGATGAATAATCAATTTACAGCTATAAAGCACCATTGTTAATTTCTTCACTCATACCTAATATGACCATGCTCTATTTTGTAACATCCCAATGTAAACATATTACACAAGCTAGGCTACATTACACAAGTTGTTAGTGGGCGCAAGTCTAAAGCCACACAGTGCCCTTAAACTGCAGGTCTGAAAACACTGATGCTGACTGTTCAGCAGACCTAAAATCCACAGTTTCCTTTCTCTTTTTCTGCCTCCTCTCCATCAGGGGAGGCACCGCAGCGAATCTTCGCATTCGATTGCTGATTCAAATGAAGTCGGTGGGTCTGTGCGGGCGGGCCCTCATTAGACTGCGTAGAAAGATGGCGGCTGCCTCCCCAGCACTAAGCATCTGAACCTGTAAATCACTGCGAGAAAAAGCAGGAGACACATTTTTATACATATAATCAACTGGGTGAGAGAGAGAGAGAGAGAGAGAGAGAGAGAGAGAGAGACTAAAAAATGGATGTGGGCCCTGGGGAGATGGAGGGAGAGCGAGAAAAGGCTTCTCATTAAAATAAGTAGCAGTCTCTAAAACAACTCGCACTCGCTCACTCGGGCCGTCAAACCATTAACACCGGCAACCTCCATGGGGCTGCGAGGGGAGGGCTACGAATCAACAGCCAGGTGTGCTGTTTGTGTTTGCTGCGGCACCGTTCCTCTGCGCATTTAACACACGAGCAGTTCAAAAGCCATCTCAAACAAACACTGATTATGCATTTCAAATGTCTCCAGGGCCTAGAGGAAACACACACACACACACACACACACACACACACACACACACACACACACACACACACACACACACACACACACACACATTCACAACAGCAACAACAACAACAACAGAAAGAGAACACTTTGTCCACTAGCCTGACAATGCAATTGTTCTGTATGTCTTAAGATTTAAGAAGAGATACATCTTAGTGGGAAATGATTTGCGTCCTGTTTACATTAAGAGAGAAAAGCAGCAACTGATTTTGTTCTGGAAAACTCTTATCCTTTGTTTCGCAGTTCGAGTTAAGTGGTGCTGTATAGGCCAGGCACCAAGCTCTGACATAGGGCTTTTGATGTCGACCACCATATCATTTTACCATTAGCCATAAATAACAAGTGAAGGTGCGGATAACTTGATGAGTTCCACTCTGAAGTGGAGCAGAAGGCACCCAAGCTTGGACCGAGCATTAAGAGATGGGAATGGTGTGTTCCCTCAAGCTACAGCTGAGGCCCATATAGAATCTCAGTGTCTGGGAGCAATTTGCCCATTATTGGATGGTTATTTTGGTTTCAATTGACCTGCACATGAAAGAACACCCTCAACAGACTCTTACGTATCCTATTTTGTCTCTTGAATGCCAATTTCTGGTATTGAGCCGTCAGACCTAATGCCTTCACTATTACATCAAGAGCACAGTAGCAACACCCTTTTTTATCTTTCTCAAGAGTTCTCCCCAATACATAGAACTGCTGTCAGTGCTCAGTTGTTTTAAATCAATCGTGTGCTTTAAATTTCCAGAAATGTAACAATATAGTATACAGAACCATTCTAGACAATGCTCGAGGTTCAATACACACAGGCATCAAGCAGGCATTGATGTTTTTTTGGGAATAAGTCAGGTATTCTAGATATGAACAGTGACAAAACAGGATAGGGGTGAGTATAGGGGTTGGTCAGCAAGCAGCAAACACATTTCTTCATTTTAAAGTACTTATGTACTTACTAGCACACCTCAAAAAAAATTAATCATGAAAAAGTTACTTTTGTTCATTATTTAATTAAAACAGCATGTTTTATATGAAGCACAGACAATGTGACATTTAAAGCCTTTTTTCAAGCCTATTTAATTTTGATCAGTATGGTTCATGGGTCATGAGAGGTTACTGAAGCTGTACTTTTGACAGTAACACCAGCAGTATTATCAGTCTGCAAACTATTTGTTAGTAGTTTTTTGCACTACTACCTTGTTAGAAAAGAAAGTCTTATTAGAAAAGAAAATTGTCAAAAAACCTGCCAGCAGATCGAAACATGAAGGGCTCTAGAATTAGATTGACTATTAGATGACTGTGGTGACTGGACTTGGTTGAACATGGTGGACTAACTCCAGCATATAACATGGCATCCTAAATAATCACAGACTACAGAAACATCATACTGTCCATAGAAGAAAGAAAAAATGATTTGCTTATCAACTTTCCTCAAGGTAAAAAAAATTCCAAGGCAACAAGAATGTAATATGCGAGCTTCAGTCAGAGTGCCATTATCATGTAATACTGGCACTCCTAGAATGTTTTTAAAATCTATATGACAATACAAACTGGACACTGGACAATGGAGCTCAATTCAATACCATGACACACTGGAGCTCAATACCATGACACATTTGATTAAGACATTTAATTCATTATTATTTTGCATTGTAATGCTGAGGCTCAGAAATGTGCACAATTTCAATTCGTTACACTCTTTGTAAAAGTTTCCTCTCCCTCCATTATCTCTCTAGTCAGGTTGCACACTGTATTAAAACCTAATATTTATTCAGCCTTGGTTCTGTAAAAGGGGAAAAACAGAAGCTGCTTGAGCCACCTGTTCCAGCAGGAAGCATAGCTGTTTGTGAACAGGTGGAAAAAACAAGGGATTGTGTTGAAGAAAACTCATTGTACACACATGTAGAGATGGCAGAGATGCAGTCGAAGAGGAAAGGGTTGGACCCTCAAAAGCTGTATAAAAAGATTTTAGAGCAGGATCATATACACGAGTGACCATCAGTAAGGTGTTTAGATGATGGAGAAGCTCAGAGAGATGAAAGGCTGAGAAAGAAGAAGAAGTTAATTTCTACTCCATAGGTGAGACTTATTTCTGTTGTAGCTCAGTCATTTGTTTTCTGCCATGTGAATGTTTGTGAGAGATAATCGCAATTGTTTGTCTTAGAATGCACATTTGTAGCAACAGTTTGATGATTCACAACCAAGCTAATGCTCACCTAGCTTGCGTTAATTACTTGCAGTGATGTTGCTCTCTAAGGTTATATCATGGCATTTCATTGTAAAGAGTTTTTGGCCAGATAGTGCTAGATAGTGAGTGTAGCTAATGCTGATCCATAGCACCTGATCTCTCATCAGTCGATGTAATTCAGTAGAATCAGTGTAAACAGAAGCTTCTCTCGTCAGTAGCTGTAATTCAGTAGAATCGGTTTAAACTGAAGTTGCTCTGGTCAGTCACTATAATTCAGTGGAATTGGTGTAATCCAAAGATCCTCTCATCAGTTACTGTAATTCCGTAGAATCAGTGTAAACAGAAGCTCCTGTCATCAGTTACTGTGATTCAGTAGAATCAGTGTAAACAGAAGCTCCTTTTGTCAGTTGCTGTAATTCAGTAGGATTTGTTTAAACTGAAGTTCCTCTGGTCAGTTACTGTAATTCAGTAGAATCATTGTAAATAGATGTTCTTCTCATCAGTCACTGTAATTCAGGAGAATTGGTGTAAAAATAAGCTCTTCTTGTCAGTCGCTGTAATTCAGTACAATCTGTGTAAACAGATGCTCTTCTCATCAGTCGCTTTAATTCAGTTAAATCCATGTAAACAGAAGCTCCTCTCGTCAGTCACTGTAATTAATTAGAATGAGTGTTAACAGAAGCTCCTTTTGTCAGTCGCTGTAATTCAGTAGAATTGGTGTAAACAGAGGCTTCTCTCGTCAGTCACTGAAATTCAGCAGAATCAGTGTAAACAGAAGCTCCTCTCATTAGTCACTGTAATTCAGTGGAATCGGTTTAAACATAAGCTCCTCTCATGATTTGGTGTAATTCAGTTGAATTGGTGTAAACCGAACCTCCTCTCATCAGTCTCTCTAATTCAGTAAAATCTGTGTAAACAGAAGCTCCTCTCCTCAGTCACTCTAATTCAGTGGAATCGGTGTAAACAGAAGCTTCTCTCATCAGTTGCTGTAATTCAGTTGAACCTGTATAAACAGTAGCTCCTCTCATCAGTCACTGTAATTCTGTAATTCAGTGGAATCTGTGTAAACCTAAGCTCCTCTCGTCAATCAATTTAATTCAGTAGAAGTGGTGTAAACAGAAGGTCCTCTCGTCATTCGCTGTTATTCAGCAGAATCAGTGTAAACAGAAGCTCCTCTCGTCAGTCTGTGTAATTCAGTTGAATTGGTGTAAACCGAACCTCTTCTCGTCATTCACTGTAATTCAGTAGAATTAGTGTAAACAGAAGCTTCTCTTGTCAGTCACTGTAATTGAGTAGAATCAGTGCAAACCAAAGCTCCTCTCATCAGTCACTGTAATTCAGTAGAATTGGTGTAAACCAATGCTCCTCTTATCAGTCACTGTAATTAAATAGAACTGGTCTAAACCGAAGTTCATCTTGCCTGTCCCTGAAATTCAGTAGAATCAGTGTAAAAAGAAGCTCCTACAGGTTTTTTAAGTCACTGTCCTTTGGATGCAGTGCTTGTGGTTGTTTTTCTATTTGCATATGGGTCTTATATCACAGGACAGGGGTGTTTATACAGAGAATAGCAGATAGAGGTAGCAGGATTCCTCTTGGATGGAAAACGGACTTGTTCTGGATCTGTATTTCCTCCAGCAGATTCGCATGTTAAATCAGAGTCATCTCTGTTTAATCGATGCAGCCCAGACACAGAACTGATCTGGTTTGTGAATCGAACAGCCTGGCTATGCTGTATAAACCAGATCTCAGATGGGTCTGCTCCGGACTCAGTGAGCCGATTGAAGCCGGAGCTCCATTTCAACTTTGTTTGTCCTCTTCCAACTGCTGCTCTGATCCTGACAGAATTCTGAATGTTCTGCTGAGGATTACTCATAATTTCATTTATATCTCTGTTCATATCCATCAGTTATGACCAGTATCAATCAATAATAATTCATTTGTATAGCGTTTTTACAAATTAAGTTGTCACAGATCAGCTTTACAGAAGTCAACACATGAAACAAAAGATAAAGACATAAACCCGCTCGGGTCCTTCTCAGATGGGGCAGAGGAGCTTAGGGTTAGCATTTCTTCAGCCTGGGCTGGTGGGTCATCATTGACTCAGAAAAGGTAGAGAGATGTAATTTGTTTGGAGTTTAGATTTATGGAGAACAGAGAATTTAAACATTACCAGAGTGTGGTGAATGACTCTGGCAGATCTGTCTATAACAGCCTAACTAAAATGAGAACCAGAAGACAACGAACAAAATTGGAGCATCCTGAAACATTGGTGCTCACTCTTACAAACCTGATTGGTCTTGTGAAGAAGTCAGATGACAGCACCAACATCCCAGTTTACCGTAATTCCCTATGTCCATGAACCCCTGGATCTGAACAAGTGAGTTTTCAGCCTAGATTTGAAGACTGAGACAGTGTCTGAGTGCTGAACATTATCTGGAAGGTTATGTAAGTAAGTTATCTAACTGTCTTAACTAAACTGTTTATTTAATTTAGCTTATGAAGAATAATCATTTTGGCCAATGTATTAAATACATTTATAACATTAAGTGAAGTGTGTTTTCTGGCTTCCATAAAAGATGAAATATTACTTCTATATTCTGCATATTCTACATATTCTGCACTATAATATTAAATGTACATAAACTAGTGCGTGCCTTAACTAAAACTAGAAAATTTGACCATATTAGTCCAATCTTTTCTGCATTGCACTGCCTGCTGGTCAAATGCCATACTGATTATGAAATTCTTTTACTTACATGTAAAGCCCTACACAGGCTTGCTCCCGAATACATGCAAGATCTAATCCACCTTTGTGAGTCATCACGATCACTCAGATCACAGGGTTCTGGCTTCCTACTAGTTCCCAGAATTCAGAAGGCCTCAGCAGGGGGAAGAGCCTTTTCTCACAAAGCCCCCCAGCTCTGGAATAACCTTCCAGATAATGTTCAGGACTCTTCAAGTCTAGGCTGAAAACTTACTTGTTCAGTGTAGCATCTGGTAATTGGTGTTTCAGCTCAGTTACAGGCTGCAGATCCAGGGGTTCATGGACATAGGGATTTATGGTAAACTGGGATGTTGGTGCTGCTGCCTGACTCCTTTGTGCGATCACTCAGGTTTGTGACAGTGGAATGATTAGACGCCAATGTTTCAGGATGTACTTATGCTTATGTTACCTTCTGGTTCTCTCCATAGTTAGGCTGTTATAGTCAGTTCTGCCGGGAGTCACTCGCCACTCTCTTGTTAATGACTCGCCTTTTCCTTGTTAATGATGACCTTGATGAAACACTAACCTTGAGCTCCTCTGCCCCATCTGAGAAGGATCCCAAGCACCCCTGCCACAACTTCACATTGACTTCCCACCTTCCAGCTACTGGACCTGGACTAGGTGCCCACTCGCCATCAGCAACTCCCCCCGGGAGCCTGGCTCCTCCCAAGGTGTCTTCCTCCTTTTTCCTTTCTACTGTACTGTTGCCCTTTGGCTTGCTCACTCGGGGGTATATTTCTTATCCTTTGTTCCTGTGTTTTTATTTTATTTTATTTCATTTTTTGTGTAAAGCTGCTCTGCGACAACATCAGTTGTGAAGGGCGTCATACAAATAAATTTTGCTTTGATATTTTTGTAGACCATATTGCCAGGCAATGTACACCACTAACAAATGAATAGGTCTGAATACTCTATATGCTTTCCCAAATATAGTAGTTTACATGAGCTATAATGTAGGGTATTCACCCATCAGACATAGATTTTCAATCATAGTGTAGTATAAATGAAAGGGAAGTAGAAAAATGATCTTTGGATGAGGGAATTCAATGTAAAGGCTTTTTAACAGTTGCAAAATGCATGTGTAAATCATCACACACTTGCTTCAAATAACGAGTAAAAACCATCAAGTCATTAAAAATAAATTTACTTCTGTGTAGTTGATAGTTTTAAAGGCTTTTATCAAATCCAGCTTAACTGTTAACTGTGTAAATTGTTGCAGTGCATGCTTACTGGTCCCATAAACATGAAGTGTGTATTCCATCCTAACACATGTTCACAGCCGGGGTAATAAGCCTTTCACCTCAAGACCATATTGATTCTTAGGAAAGTGTCTTCCATGTAATGTTTCACCTAAAGCCAAACAATATGATAATGTGTGTGTCAAGGTGACAGCGTTAGCAGTAAGAGAAGGCACAATTAGCGTTTTATTGATTTGTATTAGCCCTTGGTGTTGGGGCATGGCTGGTCAATACGCACTCTGATATGACAATGATTGTTGAGCGTCTGGGCTGAGAATGGCAGGAAGGCATTGAGAGTGTCATGATATAAAGAAGGTGGCAATGAATGTGGAAAGCAGAAACCTTCTAGCAGTGTAGCATGGAATGCCAAATGTCTGTGTGGTGGAATCTGAGCAGGGATTTATTTTTAGCTCTTTAATGTTCTGTAATATTTAATCATGCATGTGAAAAAAAACATGTTTTAACTATGATTAGAAGAATAATTTCAACAGTTCAATACTAACTGATAGCTGACTTTAATGCTTTTAATTTGTTTATTATAAATAATAACTATATATAGATATAGTCTTACTTGTTTGTTGTAATTGATGATGACCTCAACATTATTAATGTTCTGTGAATAGAGTGGACATTAAATATCAAGTTTAGTGTCCAAAAGTCTGCTTGTTTAGTTTTGCTGTTGACCTTCTGTTCTTTTACATTTAACATTTTAGGAGAGTGCTTTAAAAATACTTAAAATAATTTGAAAACAAATAATGTTAAATTTTCTGTATTAGTGGTGCACTACAGCAAATGTGCTTCTTTTTAGGTTAAAGCACCGTGTTCTTTATGTAATATATATATATATATATATATATATATATATATATATATATATATATATATATATATATATAAGGCATATATTACTGTACACATACTTACTCTTTACCCACATAAAACACATTTTCTTTACAATTGTGGAACTGTTTGACCAAATGAGATGTGTGATGTGAACTCTAGTGCAATTTACTTTACTCTGTCCAATAAACATCAACAATCCTCATGTCCAGATTTGTTCTTTGTTTTATTAGACTTACTGGCCTTACTGACATAGCAGACTGTGAGGGGTGAAGTAAACGTGCAGGCATACTGACTTGTGTGAAAGTCACTATGTTGTGTGTACACAAACAACATTTTCATCATATTTTACCATGAGAGCAAGCCAAACCATCAGAGCACCGTTGGTTCATCACACAACTAAACTTGACTCTCTCTCAATCTCTCTTTCATTCTGTGTTTGTGACAGAAGCTGTTTAGTTATTTTACCATCACATTTATTATGAAGTAATTAGTATCATTGCCAAGGAAACAGTACTATTGAATATAATACATAGATGCCAGGTTTTAATGAAGTTGCACAGTTAATGGATTTGCACTATTTGGTAACTCAAAATATTCGGTTTTGAGGTTTCTATGTTTACAACCTAAAAGTACCAGTTTCTGGTCTGATCTTGCCGCTCTGGAGTTCAGATCCAGTGCACCTAATGCTGAAATTCATTTGCTCATGAAGGTCCTAATTATGTTGATCAGGTGTATTATTTTAGTTTTGAAGCAAAACTCTGAAGTGTGGTAGATCATCAGGAACAGAATTTGTTTCAATCTTAATCTTACAGTTTTATTTAATGAAGACCAAACCAATGAGGCTTCAAACCAGCACAGTCAACAGAGACTCCATGCTGCAAGATAAGCTAAATTATCATCTATTCTAATTCTCCTCAAACTCTACACAGCCCTTGACATGGGAGACCACAAGATCCTCTTGTAGGTCCTCAGTAGTCTTGGAATCACTGGTTCTGCCTGGCAATGGTACCTTAAGGTGCATTCTTACCACATAACATGGCAGGGTTCCACATCTGCTCCATGCACACTGTCCACTGGTGTTGCACAAGGCTCATTGCTTAGTTTTCTTCTCTTCTCTCTCTACACTAATTATCTTAGCAATGTAATATACTCTCATGAACTTTCATACAACTGGTATTCTGATGACACTCATCCTCTTTTTCTCACCTTCTGACATCCAGGTCTCATCTCGCATCTCAGCTGGCCTTGCTGAGGTCTCATCATCGATGGCAGCCCATCACCTTAAACTCAACCCCAGCAAGACTGAACTGCTATTCATTCCTGGAACCACTGGTTCTCCCTGATCTTGCCATGTCCTTTAAAACTCACTGGTCAGTCCATCGGCAGAAGCATGGTGCCTTGGTGTAGCTGTGGATGACCAGTTATCGTTCTCAGCTCATGTTGCAAACCTGTCTCAATAATGCAGATTTCTCCTTTACAACATTAGGAGAATTCAAACTTTTCTATCTAGAGAGGCCACTCAGGTGCTTGTTCAGTCTTTTGTCATTTCAAAACTATACTAGCATTAAACTCTCTTCTAGCATCCAAAATGCTAATGTTCCCTAGTTCAGTCTTGTTAATCCTCTTCTGCATTCCCTTCATTGGCTTCCTGTATTTTCCCACATCAGATTCAAAACTTTTAAGCTAGTCTACAAAGCCAAAAATGAACCAGCCCCTCCATACCTGATGGCAATGGTCAAAACTCGAACTGTAGCAAGAGCCCTTTGAGCATCAAGTACAGCTCGGCTTCTCCCACCATCCCTCAAGATGCAAGGAAGACAAGCATCCAGACTCTTTTCTTTCCTGGCACAAAAATGGTGGAACAAACTTCCCTTGGGGGTCTGAACACCTGAGTCACTCACTGCCTTCAAACACAGACTGAAGGCCCACCTCTTTCAAGAAAATCTAACTCATTAAAGGTTTATATTTATACTGAATCTTGTTGGTCTCCAATCTGACATTTGATTTTTGGCAGCATTTAAGCTTGAGCAATCTCTTGTTTCTAGCCTTTACGAACTAACTAAGGATATCTTCTTAGTGAACAGCAAAGGATTTTTAAAAAAACACTCTGGATAAGAGAGTCTCCCAAATGCCTTAAATGTAAATGTAAATGTGTAATATAAGACCGTCTAGAATCACGTGTAGGATCTGAACTCTCCAGAGTGTCAGATCTCTACGACATGGATTGAGCCACTCTGCTCTACAATCAGACTTGCTCATGTAGTTTTTCACATTGTATGACACTTTAATATAAAAATGGACAAAAGCACAACAAAGTGTGTTAATTATGATTTTGGCTCTCTAGCACACAGAAATTTATCCTAGGTTGGAAAAATATCAAAAATATCACATACTTGTTAGAAGAATTCTATGCAAAGTTTTTAATACAGATGAAATAAAAAAAATCTGTGGATTAACAATTAGTAAAGCTATGTTTGCACAGCAGGTAAAGTGGCTTGAACTCCTAAACTGATGCACATTAACAAAAGGTACAGTTAGTTTCATTTTTGCCAGCATCTAACGAACTATCAAGGTGATCCACTGGCTGACAGCTGGAATTATCTAGAGTTAACTGGAATGCATTCAAGCTGCTTGCTATAAAAATTGCATTATTCAGCTGCTTCTTTGGTTTGCATTCTTGGTTTATTTAAACTTTACTTTTAACATTCTTTATTTTCCTTTGACACTGCAGCCACATCCTCCTGCACTGCTGTCAGCTATTTTCTTATACCATGGCGTGTTGACAATTTGTGCCTTCTGTCTAAACAGAGTCATTACTCCAAATATTTATGAGGTGTGTTACCTCTATATCTCACCATTGAAAACCTCTTTCAGTGCGGACATCCATTTTGCCTTGTCCTTAGTGCACATTTATGTGGAACATCAAGTTGGATTGATGTGAAAGTCAAATGTATTCTGATCTGGCTTCTCAGACTGAGTTGTATTGCTGCAAATTGCAATACCACATATGAAATTGAAACCAGATCAGAATTGAAAATGTCTGATACAGTGTGTTTTTGCTATTCAAACTGCCTTATAAATGATACATCTGTGTTACATTTGATGAAAAACATTGGATTTAGGCCACTTTTACCTGTTGTGTGAACATGGCTAAAAACATAAATATGGCACATTCCTGCACAATGAAGAGCATAATTTATATTATTGTATTATAAAATTATCTGAAGAACGTAACATATTGGAAAAAACATACACATTGTCCCATAATAATGTGCCTTTATTTGCCATTTATACTTGTGTACAATGTAATGAAACTATTTTCTTTACATATTACTTCTTAAAACGCCACAGTCAGTATAGTGAAGCAAAAAGTGTGAAATGCATGAAAAGTGTGTTCTATATAAAGAATGTATACAACAAAATGTAAATTGATCAGGTATGTCAAACCAATTGCATAATTGCCTGCATACTTTTCCCATCTGCATACTTTGTTGGTGGTAGTCACATATGAGGTGGTGGAGGACACATAGGAGGATTTGTGCACGGTAACATATCCGAGAGACTGTTCGCCACACATTTTACACTGTTGGGACACTTTTGTGCTGCCATTAGATGTCAGACATAGTGCTACATTGCTCCTGCTCTATATCCTAGGCTCCCGAGTTCCATGACAATTGCCCTGTTTGTTGACTTTTTTCATGGAACACTGGATGTGCTGTCTGTATTTGTTTAGTGAAGATGATGGTGCGGGAGCGATCCCATCCTCTGTGCTCCCCTGCTCTCTGTAGCTAAACACCGGGGCCTATCTTTTATTCATCATCAGCTGTCTGCGTTGCAGTGTGCTCTATCACTCTTTCTCTCTCTCTCTCTCTCTCTCTTGCTCTTTCTCTCTCTCTTTCTCCCTCTCCGTATGAAATCAATACTGGAGCTGTTCAGGGAGGTTTTCTATGAAGGCTTCCTCACTTTTCCCCCATGGCAAAAGGAGGCAGCTGCCTGTGTGCACAGACACACTGAGGCCCATTGTGCTCCCAGGCTGATAGCTACTCATCACAAGGGCAAGCGAAAGCTTCCTTTGGGCCTGGGCACTTGCTCCTGGCTTTTTCGCTGTTCGAGCCCTCTCTCAATCTGCCTCCCCTTTTCCTCTTGCCTTCCCTCTCTCCCTCTTTCTCTCACTCACTGGCTCTCTCTTACACAAGCGCTTGGAAATCCTTATGGTCGGACTGTGTTCCTCAGCCCCTCCCTTCTGCCGGCATCCAGCACGGCTATGGTGAGATCCCATTAATCCAACGTTTCCGTGATGGTATCAAGGGTGTGCTGGGGGAATTTAGCGAAGAATTAATTTGCCTCGACAACACGAGCTCGTGAGATCATAACCCAGGGATGCTCAGTGCGCAGCTCTCAGAGGCAAATGAGAGGGAGAGAGAAAAAGAGAGGGAAAGAGAAAGGCTGACTGACAGACTGACTGCTATCATGGGAAAGCCATGTTAGATGCAGTATTTAGGCTTCTACTTTAAATAGTAACGCCTCTGAACATGTACTGTATCCAAAGCCATTACAGTGCATCCGGAAAATATTCACTGTGGTTCTCTTTTTGCACATTTTGTTATGCTACAGCCTTATTTCAAAATGTATTCAGTTCTTTTTTCTACACAATACCCCATGATGACAAAGTGAGAAAAGTTTATTTGAAATTATTGCAAATGTATAAAAAACCCAGCAAAAATAAAATGCACATAAGTATTCACAGCCTTTGCTCAATACTTTGTTGAAGCACCTTTGACAGAAATTATAGCCTCAAGTCTTTGGAGAATGATGCTACAAACTTGGCAGACCTGTGCTTGGGATGCTTCTCCCATTCTTCATTGCAGAACCTCTCAAGCTCCATCAGTTGAACAGGGAACATCAGTGCACAGCCATTTTTAAAAATCTACAGATGTCCAATCAGATTCAAATCTGGGCTCTGGCTGGGCCACTCAAGGACATTCACAGATTTGTCCCAAAGCCACTCCTTTGTTATCTTGGCTGGGTCATTGTCCTATTGGAAGAAAAACTTAGCAGTTATCATCAAGGATTTCTCTGTACATTGCTGCAGTCATTTTTGCCTTAACCCTAACCCTTAACCCTGACTAGTCTCCCATTTCTTGCTGCAGAAAAACATGATCATAATGCTGCCACCACCATCATTCACAGTAGGAATGGTATTCAGACATGCTGCTTGGCATTCAGTGCAATGATGTTTAATCTTTTTGTTTCTCATGGTCTGACAGTCTTTTTGCAAACTCCAGATGAACCGCCATGTGCTTGCCTGATTGGTGGAATTCCACAGTAATGGTTGTGCTTCTGGAAGGTTCTCCACTCTCTACAGAACAACACTGGAGCTCTGTCAGAGTGACCATTGGGTTCTTGGTCACCTTCCTGACTAATGCCTTCCTACCAAGATCACTCAGTTTGGCCAGGCAGCCAGCTCTATGAAGAGTCCTTTTGGTTCCTCACTTCTTACATTTATGCATAATGGAGGCCACTGGAGTCATTGAGACCTTCAATAAAGCAGAAATATTGTTCTACCCTTCCCCAGATCTGTGTCTTCTGTCTCAGCAGTCAACAGACAATCCCGTAGACCTCATGGCTTGGTTTGTGCTCTGACATGCACTGTCTAGTACTTTAAGCAGGTGTGTGCCTTTTCAAATAATGTCCAGTCCACTGAATTTACCACAGGTCTACTCCAATAAAGTTGATGGAAAAAATAAATTTAATCCATTCTGAAATAAGGCTGTAGCATAACAAAATGTGCAAAAAGGGAAGCACTTCATTTCTTTTCATAACAATGGTGTCTGACCTTTTGACTGGACTGCAGCAGTACAGTTGTAATATTTATTTCTCCCATATGCATAATTTTTAAGTTTTGAGATTTGTCCCACTGCAGCGCTTTTATAAGTTTCTTCCTTTCTTTCTTCCTTTTCTTTTCTAACCTTTGCAATGACCCTTTAGTGCCCAACAACCTATCACCATTTTTAATGTGTCCCTCCTCAAACCAGAGGAGTTCCTCACCAGAGTTGACCAGAAGAATGCCATAAAACCTGTTGTTTTGGAGATGCTCCACCACAGCTGTCTTGCCATAACAATTTGTTGCTTGTCAAAGTCATTGCTCATGGCCATTTTTCCTCCCGCCCTCTATCTGTCTAGCATACATTGATTACTGTCAAACATGCATTGATTATTGACTGATAGCATTGATTTTCTCATTACAATGGTACCTGTTAAGTGATGAGATGTATTAGGCAGTAAGTGAGTTCTTAAAGTTGATGTGTTAGAAACAGGACAAATGGGCATGCATAAGAATATATGGACTTTATTACAAAGGTTTTCCAAAATGGTGAGTCATGTCGATGTTTCCAGTATGCAGCCTACTTGATGCCCAAGCACAAACTGAATAATTAATTGTATAAATATTTTGTATATATAATATTTTTCTTACTATAGGAAAAACAGCATATGTCAAAAAGTTTCTACCGAATGACTGCCAATAGAATTGGACTCCCTGGAGCAGATGATCATGAAGCTATTGGCATTACGACTAATTCTAGGTGTGG
Organism: Acestrorhynchus altus; assembly: GCA_034509495.1. Lineage (NCBI taxonomy): Eukaryota > Metazoa > Chordata > Actinopteri > Characiformes > Acestrorhynchidae > Acestrorhynchus > Acestrorhynchus altus. The sequence goes on along the minus strand of CM067512.1, from coordinate 11,246,179 downwards.
ACTAGAGTAGTATAAAGCTCCCAGCAATAATCTGTGGAGCAGTGGAACTGTGTTCTCTGGAATGATGGTGCTCCATCCAATACTAATAGGATGAGATGGGGAGAGGTGATCATCCAACATCCTGAACTCACTAAAACTCTTGTCACTGAATACAATTAAATTCTCATGAGAAAGAATTCCCTGGACAGTAGAGACAGTTACTCTAACAAAGCAGGGTAAACTTTTGAATATCCTGGTTTTAAAAATGAAAAAAAAAAAATGAGCAGGTGTCCCAATACGTTTGTTCAATTATTGTATGGGACATGCTCCCAAATAAGGCGTGGTATACCCACCTATTCAGCAATGATATGTAGTCTTCACTTGGAAAATCATGATTAGCAAGATTTACATCTGTCCTCACAAAACTGCTGAAAAAAAGCCAAACTCTAACTGAAAAGTGCATGTTTGCAAAGTGCATAAGTGCTGTTGTAAAATGTACACATCACAGCCCAATCTCTTAAAACCCACATTGTCTTGGAGTGGTGGTACACAAGAGTGAAAAGTACTCATCTTTTACACGAGTCTATGCAGTAACAGGCACAGCAGTAGTGGCCCACCGCTGGGCTGAGCAGCGTGCAACAGCCTCTCCACTGGGCTTGTTTTCCGCCGCAGACATGGAGCATGCTGGCTTGATTGTAAAACAATTAATCAAGGAGGAAGAGGGAATGAAAGCGAGAGCTGTTTTTATCTCTCTCTTAATTGTGTGTGTGTGTGTGTGTGTGTGTGTGTGTGTGTGTGTTTGTGTATTTGATGTGTACATGTGCATGTGTATGTGTGTGCGTCTTTTGTTTATCCTGAAGAACAAGAAACCCCCAATGCTAAGCACTTGGATACTAAATTACTAGCTCCGTATTCCAGTTGAAATAACACCAATTAAGATGCACCGTGAGCGGCACATGCATTTGGATTCAATTATCAGATCGTGAAAATAAAGTATGTGCTTGTCTAAGATATTTGACTTCTTCCTTTCGTTTATGTTTTTGAACAAGCATGCCTACGGCTTCCAGTGATCAACCTTCTTCCCAACTTTTTGCTTACAATCTCCACTATATTTATTTACAAATTAATACCACAGTGGCACTTTAGCTATGAAGAAAACAGATTATTGAATAAAAAATGTTTGCATTTTCAGACAGGAATTAGATGAAGAGTTTATATCTAGTGTGCCAAACTGGGTTTCATCAAGGCCGCATTTCTACCATGTCCTGCCTCATTTAACACCACTGATTCAACTCCTCAGTTAACTAGCTGAATTGACAGTGTTTAGTGTGTTCACCCTAATTATTTGCAGATTGTGTCACCTTGCAAAAAATGACCCTCCATTTTGCTGCAGTTAGCAAACAAGCCAACTTATCAAACAAAGCGAACAGAATAGTATCAGATGATTACACAACAAAATGTTTTCAGACTGTAAAAAACAGTGGATAACTGTGTGTGGTTTGGTGGCAGTGGCATGACTGGTGTTTGGAGTAATTGTAATTTCCAAATAATTATATTTTCATGTCACTACATTGCTGTTCACTGGGATGTAGCAAAAAAAAGTGGTTTATGTTAGTGGGGTGATTGATGTGTGTACTGTAGTTGCACCAAAGACCTAGCACTATTGTTAGTATACTATAGTTAGGATACTCCTTTTCAATGGGATCAGTGATGGGCTGGCTATCAGGAGAACATAGAAAAGTCCTGGTGGGCTGCTTCGGTGTGGGCTGCTGAGATGGAGAAGGGTCTGGTTGCAACCCCCCACCCCCTGGTCAACTAAACGAACACGGCCCAGTCTGTATAAAATTCAAGGACTGAGTTAACATGCCAGTATAGTCATAAATGGGATAGATGCATTTACATTGGCACTTTGTGCTTATGCATCTTGCATGGCCCTGTTTTGCGTGGAGTGCTTCAGGCGCATGAGTGGGAAACATTTGGCTCAACACAGTCAAGGATCTGACATCATAAGTATTTTTTCCATATTGACTAATCAGGTGAAATATAAGGCAAGGCCCCATTTACTGACTGAAACTGTGAAATAAGCAAAAAAAGCTCAAGTTTAAAAAAGCTTTAAAAAATATTTTCTAGCTAATAGCAGTAAGTTAAACTTGCTACCTGCATGTACTGCTATGATAAATTGCGTACAATGGTGGGTGACAGTTATAATTAAACTGCTTCGTAACAGGGAAAGGTGTTGTTCAGAGCAGCCTTGGAAAATGCTGCAGTCCAAACCCACCAGAAACAAAATGGTGCAAAAAATGTCCAATATTTTGGATCCTCATTGCTACAATTTAAAGGGCAACCTGCCAGACATCAGCACATTCAAAGCAATAGCACTATTGGTTGAGGATGTGTATTTGTATCAGTGTTCACCAAAAATTAATCTTCACCAAACATTTTTGGTCCAGAAGTCAGTGAAGCAAAACTGTGAATCTTATTGTTTATTAATGTTACTGCACTCATGCAATTCTGCTAACAAGAAGCTAGTGAGGGCTTTTGAAGGGATTTAAAAGAAGAAAAAAGATCTCGGCAAAGCAATGGCCAGGACTTGACCTGAACTTCCAGGTTGATGCCTGTGGTGTAAATTGCACTGAGCTATTATTGCACTTTTTCAGAATTCTGATTTGTTAGATTTTGTCAATTTTGGTAATGAAATAATTGTCCAAATTTCTATTTTGCCATCTTTTTTTTCTGAAACATTAAATTCAGAAAAACATTAAATTTCATTCAGAGGTGAAACAGCAGAGGTACAAAGAAAGTATGAATATGTGCCATAATTCTTAAATGTAGATTTACAAGTCTCACAGTAAATAAGAAAGTGAAATTAGATGTCTCACATGTGGCAGCTGAAACAGCAAATGTAAGCTCACCCTTCCCAACATATCTCTTTTGTTATTTATTTATTTATTTATTTATGAATGCTTCCCACATTTGAAATATTTGACGTCAGAGAAATGTCTGTCTAAGTTTGTAAGGTTAGGGAACTCTGAACAAGTTTGTTTTCTATGGAGCTTTAAAGGTTTGAAATCACAAGTAAACCAAACAAACTCCTTGTTTTCAGCTCTTATAAGGGGATGAGCCCTTTGCAATGTAGACTCCTGGCAGTCCAGTAAAACGAGCACACGTTTCTCATGTTATCATAAACCCAATTCCATCTGGAGGTTGCCTCAAAAATGAAGAACAACAAATAGGGGAAACATTTAATCCAGCATAATGTGTTTGCTCAGAGATCTGCGGAGAGGCCTCCGGAATGAAATGGTGTTCTGATGTGGGATGGTGGACGTGTTTGTCTACGGGTCTTGTGTTTGACTTGGATGTGCGAGGAGCTTAGGAGAACCCCTGGCGACCCTTAGGGGTCCAGGAACTCAGGGAGGAGAGGAAGCTAGGGCTGACAGTTTTGGGTTTCGGCTCTTGGTGTGGTGGGGGCGGTTGGGGGACGTGAGTGAGAGAACCCTGGGGGAGCTGTCTGCACCCTCGAAGATGTGAGGAGCTGCAGGCTTGGATAGCAGTGGAGAGGGCCGAGGCGAGTTTACACAGACCGGACAGGCACTCTGTGGCTTCCTGCCCAGCTTTGCTATAAGTTACTTTTCAGTGGATAGCAAGAGGAATGAGACTGATATGAGGTAAAGTATATCCTGCAATACGTAAGACACATGCCATATGTGAAAGACTAATCTTCAGCATTAGGCTGCAGGTCTCTGTTTTAATCCCAACGTGCAAAGTTACTGTTGAACATCCTGGGTTTGATTCTGGCGCATTTTAAAAGTGGTAAAATTATTATCCCAATGAAAAAATGATAAAAACGATAAAACTCCACTTTAAAGTTCCTCAAGGCAAAAGCACAAGCAGGAAGAACCTTTCAAAAACTTGTTTCTTCAAAAAGTTGTTTCTCCTTTTTTTTTGTTTAAACAATTTAACAGCCCTAAATGTCACACTTTATTTTAATGCCCCCCTTTATCTCTTACTGTTAATAACTTTTGTGTTGATTTAAAATTTAGGCATTAGCTTTAGCGCTTACTATCAGTTATTTAGGTTAGCATTAGCATTAGGTTGTTGGTTGCACAGCTGCACATAAAGTTTAGGTATTGCATTTATTAGATATTTTGGTGAATGTTTGTTAAACTAAGGTGGTCTTCTAAAAACTGTTTACAGGGGACAATAAAGATGTGTTAGCCTTCCAACTGTTATTCCAATTATTTTCACTCAAAAAGGTTTTAATTTTACCATTATTCAAAGATTATTTAACATCCTATTGTGTTTAGTTTAGTTAGAGTGTTGAAACAAGGAGGTGGTCATAATGTTATGGTTGACTTTATACCAGTAAAACAAGTCAATTTCAGACAGTCATCGTGCTGTGATGTGACCTCTTTATTAACAGCATACTGCTGCATAATATATGAACACTACCACTTAAACATTTCACATCCCTTATTTCTGATTGGTGGTGTAATAGAAAAACTCTTCTTTGAATCTATACATAATTGTGTGTCTGTGAGAGACATTTTAGTTGTATTGAGTGCAATTTTTGTATTCTGTAGTATTCTCCTTTAACAAAATCTGTATGCATCTGTAAATATTCACAAAAAAATCCTTATTTCATTAAGCATAGTTTGAAAATGGGGTAGTATGGAGGTAGGTGCCACCGGTAGAGGCCCAAGGGCCTGCAGTTGTGGATTCAATTCCTACCTAGATAGCAAGTATATACAGTGCATCCGGAAAGTATTAAGAGCACTCCAATTCTTGCACATTTTTTCATGTTTCAGCCTTATTCCAAAATGGATTGCATCACTCCACCAATCATGCCTATAGGAGAGAATGGCCAGATGGAAGCCACTCCTCAGTAAAAGACACATTGCAGCTCATCTGGAGTTTGCCAAAAGTCATGAAAAGGACTCTCATACCATGAGAAACAAAAAGATTGAACTTTCTGGACTGAATCACATGGAGTCCATGGCTGGACTGAATCATGTCTGCAAGAAACCAGGCACTGCTTATGACCTAGCTAATACCATTTCTATGATGAAACATGGTGGTGGCAGCATTATGCTGTGGGGATGTTTTGCAGCAGGAAGTGGGAGACTAGTCAGGGTTGACGTAAAGATGACTGCAGCAATGTACACTGATGACATGCTCCAGTGCACGTTGTACCTAAGACTGGGATGAAGGTTTATCTTCTAACAGCTCAGCGACCATCACCACACAGCCACAATAAACAAAGGAGTGGCTTTGGCACAAATCTGTGAATGTCCTAGAATGCTGAGTATCCCAGCAAGAGCCCAGACTTGAACCTGATTGAACATCTCTGGAGATATCTAAAAATGGCTGTGCATTGTGCAATGCCCTGTCCAGTGCAAAAAGTGAAGCTCTGTGAATACTTTCTGAATGAATTGTATCAGTGCAATGGTTAGATCAGGTCATGATCCTGCTGACTGTTTGCTACTCCAGGTCCATCCTCAGTCCATCTGTGCACAATATCCAACCAGGCTTTAATCTCCTTAAACAGATTTTAAATGCACAGAGACTGTATATCAAAAGAAACAAATATGAGGAATAAAGTGGGGTTTTGTGTAATACTGGCTACTTAACCACCAGAGGACTGCACATGAAATGCTATATAAAATGCCAGAGGACCACCAGCTTTGTTGTCAGATGGCCAACAGTGGTTCACCAGGGTGCCTATGAGGAGTTTGCTGTATTCTCCCTCTGTCTGCAGAGGTTTCCTTTAGGCACTCTGGTTTCATCCTGCCCCCCAAAAATACATGCAGTAAGTGAACCAACCATGCTAAATTGCACAGAGACTGTGTGTTTGTTTGTTTGTGTGTGTGTGTGTGTGTGTGTGTGTGTGTGTGTGTGTGTGTGTGTGTGTGTGTGTGTGTGTGTGTTTATATATGTGTATGTGTGTATGTGTGTGTGTGTGTGTGTGTGTACACTGGACTATGGTTGAGGTTGGGTTTAGGGTTATAGTTCACATTCAGTTTACATTATAGTTATGGTAAAGGTTAGGGTTAGAGTAAGGGTTAGGTTTAGGTTTAGACTGAAGTGTAGGATTGAGAAATATAATTACCTTTTTGCCTTTTAATGCCTTTTAATAATGTAATAACAATGTAATTTTGTTTCACATTCTTTGATTTCTGCATGTCTGGGTTGTATTAGTTAGTTATACATATGCACAAGCATGGACTTTAATACCTATTGTTTGATTTCTCAAATGCTGTTTTAGTCACATATGCATGGATCCTTTTTGAGACCATGCTGACCTCATTCAAAAAGCAGCCCAGGTGACAGCACTCCTTATAACTTTGCAAATGGAGGGAGCTAAGCTGCTGTAGGTTGGTTAGGTGGATACATGTAAATGTGTTGGTTTTCTTTGTTAAATTATAACATATGTGTGCACATGCAGGGATAGATGAATAAAGGAATTAATAAGTAAAACAAAATATGACAGTCTATTTTTCTGTTTTATGTAAAATCTATTCAACAAAAAGGAAATACAGAAGAAACAGCAGAATTAAGGTAATGCTATGCTAGATGCCATTAATTTTCAAATAGGAGCTGGAAATAAAGCAATTCATTTTGCAGCATAGTGCCAGTGCTTTTGCTCCTATGGGAATGTGCTATGGGTTATTCCATTAGAGGCAGTCTTGCTGCACATGTACCACACTACCCACCCACCCCCAATCTCCTGCTGGGGTGTGCTATAATGAACACACCCCTCCATTATTTTACAGCCGGCTCTGTGATGTGGAGTCACGTATGAAGAGTAGGTGACGAGGACTACGGAAAAAAAAAGAAAAGAAAACCCCCCCCACATGTAATTGCACAATTAGAATCCGCCTTACCCCAAGGCCAGGTCATCTAAAGGTTAATCAAAGGAAACAGGCCTTAGAATGCATCCCGTTGCTCAGACTGTGGATATGGTGAATGCTCAGTCTCTGAACATTTTGAAGACTTCATATGTACATTTTATTTTTTATCACTCCATTGCATTTGTGTTATCTTCTTGATCTATTTTGAACTTAGATACATGACATAAATACACTGTATAAGAAAAACCATTGGGACACCTGCTCATTCATAATATAAAAAAATAACTCTCTTTACTCTCCAGGAAAGGCTTTCTACTAGATTGCTGTGAGGATTTGATTCACAAGAACATTAGCAAGGTCGAGATGTTGGATTATCACAAAAACACATTATCCCCAACTTTCCAGGTCATCCCAAAGGTGTTGGATAGAGCACCATGATTCCAGAGAGTACAGTTCCACTGTTCCACAACTCAGTGCTGGGGGACTTTATATCCTTCTTGCCCATGCCTGGCATTAGGCATGTAATCTGTTTACCTGCTTCTGAGGGTTGTACTCTATCAGCAGTGTTTCTTTACAGGGACCTGACAAGCTATGTGTGCATTTGCACATCTGTATCAGCAATGGGTGCAACTTAAAGTAGTTTAATGCATTCGATAAAATGGGTGTCCACAAACTTTAGGAGACATTATTGCTTGCTCTGTGTACTGATGTACAGACTTGCTGTACCACTTGCTAAAAGGAAAATCTTCAGAGGGGTAATGACCACCCTTAGATCTATGTAGACACATAGTCTTTTTTGGCTTTTTTTCCTACTAGCTGACCTTTACACATTATCAGTCAATGATAAATGGACCAATAGAAATGGTGAATTGGGTGTTTTATTTTTTTTTTCATTGTTGGTTTGTTGTGGTGTTGGGCATTGATTAAATATTACTTGCATTTTTTAAATTCAACTTGAGTTAGTTTGCTTCTATTTAGCAATTCGCAGTGTTTACCTTTGTACTCTCAATGTAAACAGCTGTTTTGTAATATTGTATTCAGTATATATAGAATGGTCTCTTTCAATAATAAATCTGTACGCTATTTATTTCATTTCACGAATATGTGTGTGGCATTTTGATTTATATCCTTTATTTATAGCCTTTGGTTTTCACTTATATACCTCTTTACACCTCTTGACACAATTGCTCAAGTTGAATGTGAACAAAAAATGTTTTTTTGGACACCACATTATCAGAAATAATGTAGATATAGGTTTCCAAATGTACAAACTGTGGGGAATATTTATTAAGCACTTCAGGGTAAATGTACTTGTCTAAGATCAGCCCTCACCAGCTGTCTAATGGAAGTATAAAATATAAAGCAATGTAAATATTTTAAGCATAAAAAAGCATTAGCTGTTCTTACTTCAGCATTCCCACTCCTACATTTGATAAATACTGTCAAATGTAAATATACATTTCAATTTGGTCATTGAGGTATAAAGGTGTACCTTAAAGAAAATACATGCACCCTTTCAGAAAAAGATGCATATTTTTATAAACTGACTAAAAATAAAAATAAAATAAAATGACTGTAGTGGCAGTGTGGACAGCCCTTTTCTGTGAGTGGGTCTTAATATTTTGAAAAGAATAAAATAAATTAGATTTAGAGCTTTATATTTAGTCTTAAACATAATTTAAAATAAATATTTTATACATGTAGACACAGGTGACATTATCAGGACCATGGACAGAGCTCTACCCCATGAATGCATTTGTGAAAACAATGCTGTGAAGTTAAACAAAGCAAACATCATAATCAGCAGAGTTCTTGAGTATACATTCTTGCTCACAACACAAGTACTGTGTTAACTCTGATTTATCCTCTTATGTCCCACCTTCTTTTTGATCTGAAGATTCGTATGAACACTGAGTTAAATGTACACAAGATAGAAGGCTAAATTAAAATGACTATTGCGTAACACTACTAGATTTGAAATAGAACTTTGATGAAAGATTAAGGTTTGATCCAGTGGGTGCTGACGAAGTATGTGATACCTGACTGCTAACATATATATAACCAAATGTGTATAACCAAAATTAAATGCATAAATACATATGCAGATATAGAGTGCATCCAGAAAGTATTCACAACACTTTACTTTTTGCACATTTTGTTGTGTTACAGGCTTTCAAAATGGATTCAATTTACCCCCCCCCCCAACACACACACACAAAAATACTACGCACAATTTGTTTGAAACCTTTGCAAATTTATTAAAAATAAAACACAAAAACATATGTCTTTGTACATTGCTGCAGTCAATACCTCAATCCTGTCTACTCTCCCACTTGCTGCTGCAAAACAACCAACAGCATGATACTGCCACCACCATGCTTCACCATAGGAATTGTATTGACAAGGTAATGAGCAGTGCCTGGTTTCCTCCAGATATGACGCATGACATTCAGTCCAAAATGTTCTAACTTTTTGTTTCTCATAGTCTGAGAGAGTCCTTTAGGTTGAAAGCAAATTAAAGAGATGGGAGAACAAGATGCCAGTAGCTACATGTTTTTTGACTCATAAAAATAAACATTTTTCTTATCTCTTTAAAGTGTGAATTACTGATCAAAACTTAAAACTTTTATTTTAATGTTGCAGCTAAAACAGCTATGCTAGCTATCATTTTTATATTGGGGAAACAACTCAACATGCATTACATGGGTCATGAAATTATGACTTTTGCATTCCAGGCAAGGGCATAGAATTAGCATGGATGGAAGTGATACCTGAGTACTACCTCCTCATAACACATATGGCCAGTGTGATCAAAGCAGCCCTCCATGTAACCTGAAATTCTAATGACCAGGAATTCAGAAATGACCAGGAAATGGAAAAAAAAGAATGTCAACCAACAAACAGGACTGGAGGATAGAAGAGATCACAGTAGAGTAAATAAAGGAAACAAGTCAAATTCAGTTTTTAGTGTTGTGTTAAATGTTTTTTACTCATATTTTAAATTACTGTAAAAGATAATAAGATTATAATATTAAAAGGATACTGATAACACTAATAATAACACTGTAAACAAAATGCTTAACGAAGTTTGAGTTGGATTATAAAAATAAAAACAAAGTCAGATTGGCAGGACATTTAAGGTACTCTATGGTTAGTTCTTTTGAATGTTTTCTTCAGACTCAGTGAACCTTAGAATTATGCTTCTGCTTCTGTAGGGTTTGGCTTGGATTATTTTGCTGCATCTGGCAACCCTGATCTCCAGTCATATAAGAGAATTGGTGCACAAGACTTGTGGGTGACATATGGGTGTCAAAAGCAAGTGAGGATGGCAACAAAAAAGAAGAAGGTGGACATAAGAAGCTATTTGTCAAAGAAAGGTGTAAGTCACATAAAGTCGTTAGTTAATGAAATGAGTCTATCGTAATAATTTTAATGGCAATGCTAGGCTTTGGCTCACAGCATACATAGATCAAAATCATCTGTTGCTGTTGTTTACTCTTTACTTTGTTGGTTTTGTGGAGATTATGCCCCATCTACTTTTATTATTGCTGATGTATGAGACCTGCTTTATTTGCACTATGGTTGAAGTAAAATGAAGTTTTTGGAACTACTTTTTTTGTCAGTCATTAGTTTAACATTAATTTGTCATTATGTAGTTCATGAATTAAATTGTGAATTGAGATTCATAGGTCCACACCAATGTCAAGAGCAAATCTGATTCCAAGGCTACATGCAAAATGTAAATCAAACTGTCACTGAAAACACATGTATATAGTCCCAACATAAACATTAATAAAACAGAGAATCCTGACTTTTTTCAAAGTCAGAGTTGATCCATATGTAGCCAAGAAAATCAGGATAATTATTTGATAGCACTTAATTTCAGGAAATACTCAAATCATGTTCATGAATTCCTTTATCTCCAATTTACAGTAACCTAAGTGCAAAATGTAACAAACATAATTTAGCATACTTAATTTTTTTCTTATAAAAAGAAGTTCACAGTAATTTATCCACATATATTCAAGCTGGGTAGATGCTGGATGTTGCAGAGTGAGCTGACAGTTGAAGAAGAGAAACAAAAACCATCATTATGTTTAGATTTAACCAGAGGAGCATGAGGATGGGTCCCCCTTTGTGAGCCTGGTTCGTCCCATTGTTTATTCCTGCAGCTCTGATGGAATAAACTGTGGCCTGTTGGCTTGTTCACCAGGTGGTTTATGTCTTATCCTTTGTCCATGTGTTGTTCACCTTTTTATTTTTTGATTGAAACTTAGAAAGAAAACAAAAACAAACAAACAAACAAACTTTTACCCATATTACCCATCTGCACCAAGCTACAATGCTTGGTGTAACTTAGTGCTACAATTCAAAGGTGAGCTGTATTCATAGAAATTTGTGCTTAGCATAGAAGTCTTCACCTTTCTTCAATGCAAGATATTATATTGTCCTAAAGTGAACCAGAAACATAGTTCATCCCAAAATAAATAAACAAGAGCATTTTGTATTTTGACACCTGAAGGCCCAAAACTGAAGTGGACTGAATGACAGTTTAACTACAGTTTTAAGAAGTCCAGATTAATATGTGTCTGCTGCCCTGCCTGGGTGTGTGTTTACTGTTTACTAAAGTTAACTTTAGCTACTTTTAGCACATATCAACACTGCTGTATCATTTTACCTATAAAATGAAGCAAGTGAGATTTCAGTTTGACTAAAAAACAGCCTTGACAAAAAATATTTAAAAAATGTTTTGCTTAATCCAAAAATACATTTATCATGTATAAGTAATCACTTTCACATCTTATTGTTCATTTGATAATAATTTACTATACTTAACTATACTATATTAGAATTAGCAACAGAATGTCATGAAAATTATTATAATTTTTATAATAATATTTTTTTACGGGGGCAAATATATGGAGTACAGTGAAGTATTTAGAAGCAATATAAACTGGCTAAATTGTTTCCAGGGAAACTAGAGCTTAATCCCAGCACATCTTTTCTTTTTGATCAACTTCCATCTGAGATAACTAATCATAATTCAGCGGATTCACACCTCTGGAGAAAATCACATTCTAGATAAGAAATGCAGCAGAAAGAAATATTGAAACTGTAGTTAACGTCACATAGACATGTTACAGTGTGCATTTGTTTGGTATCAGAAGAACAAAGTATTTACATTATCAGCCAACTGCTGCAATTTCTCTCAACAATCTACTTCAATCTACTTTCTCAGTAGGGTCATGGAGGGTCACCTGAAATAGTGGGCCATAAGGTAGGAATGTCTCCTGGACAGTGCACATGTCCAATGCAGGGTACTAAACACTTATTCACTCACACTTTTGGATTCACAGAGTTTCCCTTTTCACTGGCTGTTCCAATGCCTGGCTAAACATGTGGGTTTCTTCTGTCTGTTTGTGTCAGTTGGAAATGTTTTTCCTGATTTAAGTGAACCTAATTATCAGGTTTTGAGGAAATGCCCCAACCACCTGGAAAGTGTACTATTTGGGCAGTGAATATAGACAACTCTCTGATAAGACAGAATGGACAGAATAGAGCTTTGTTGTGCCAGACCTTTACTTTTATAGTTGTATCATGTAAATGATAGTTATATATGCTAAATTCACACAGTCAGGAAAGCAGGCCAAAATCTGAATTGTTCAACAAATCAGGATTTCAGGATACCTGTTATAAGTTACATATTCTTTATAAACTTGCCTACAAAAAAAATAAAAATAAAAAACAAATAAAAAGTTTCTATATTCTTGTAATTTTGTTCAATCAAATACATTTTTCACATCAAATGCCTGTTTAAAATATTTTTCATCTAATTTCTTTTAAAATAATTTGGCAGTAACAGTAGCTTGAGGCCTTAACCTGCCAAATATTAGAGTTGATTGTGGCCAATTGGAAATGTGTGGTTAAAAACAATTATTGAACAATTATTGGCACCCTGGTTAAGATGTTTAAAAAATAAAATAAATAATTTAATTGTATTGCAAAAATAAAAATCTCACACTGACAATTGTAGAAATATATATAATTAAATAAAATAATATTTTTCATAAAATCACCTGTTTTATTGGCACCCCTAACAATTCCTAGAAAATAAATGTAATTGAAACATTTCTAGGAATCTTTCATTTGTAATTCATCACTTCCTGTTTCCCTGAGGTATAAATATAATTTGACACAGATGCCTATATTTCTTATCAACTCTTCAACATGCGAAAGACAAAAAACACCATCCAAGTAAGGCAGATGTGTGTCAACCTTCATAAGTTAGGCAATGGCTACAAGAAAATAGCCACTCGCCGACATCTGCCCATATCTGCAGTCAGAGGAATCATCAAGAAGTCTAAAACTACTGGAATAGTGGCAAACATGCCTGGATGAGGATGCAAGTTTATCTTGCCACCACACACAGTGAGGAGGATAGTAAGAGAAATAAAAAGTTATCCAAAGCTCAGTTAGAGAATTGCATTGAGAATAGCATTTTGGGTTCACAAAGTCTCCATAACAACCATCAGGTGCTATCAACATACCAACAAGCTTTTTGGAAGACATAAACAGAAAAAGCCTTTTCTCACTAGGGACTGTGTGCTTTGGTCAAATGAGACCAAGACAGAGATTCTTGGCAAAAAAACACTCAAAGAGGGTATAGTGTAACATAAAAGATGAGTATGAGGAAAAGCAACTCATGCCCACTGTGAAGTATGGGGGAGGATTAGTGATGCTGTATGATTGTTTCTCTTCCAAAAGCCCGGGAACCTTCATGAACCTCCAGGGTTTCATGGCGGTATGAACTTTTTGAAATACCAGGACATTTAAAATCAAAACGTGGTGTACGCTGCCAAAAAGCTGAAGATGGGTTGTCACTAGAACTTTCAGCAAGATAATGTCCCTAAACATGTGGCCAAATCTACACAAATTGTTCTCCAGACACAAAATCAAGCTCCTCCTATGGCCATCTCAGTCCCAAGACCTCAAACCAATTGAAAAAAACAGTGGGGTGAGCTGAAGAGGACAGTGCATAGGAGAGGACGCAGGACACTGGAGCACTTAGAGAGATTGTGCAAAGAGGAATGGTCGAAGATCCCTCTCTCTATTTTCCAATCTTGTGAAATGTTATAGGAAAAGATTAAGCATGGTCTTGTTGGCAAAAGGGGGTTGGAAAAGATTTAACATCAGAGGTGCCAATAATTGTGGCACACATGATTTCATGTAAAAGAATTTTTGTTTTTTTTCCCCACTGAATAAATGCGCTTGAATTAAAGGTTGGATTTTTTGCATTGCCCTGTGTTAAAAAATAATTAGAATTGCGGAGGGCACTGTGTTTACATTTGCTAATTTCATTATTAAATATACTTTAGTAATATTTGTCATCTTTCATTTTTTCTCTTTTTTTCTTATTTAATTGATTTAACTGAATAGTCTCTTAGTCTCTTATTATTTAAGATTTTGTATGAAGAATGGTTATTCAGTTTGAACACAGGTTGTATTATTGAACTGCATGAATCAACGCAAGGCTTCTTCAGGTGTGACCATTTAACAGTTCATCCATCAAGGGTGAACGACTGGCATAACTAACATCAGAGCATTTGAAAAATGTTACCCCATAGTTGTCATTTTCAGGGGAAAAAATGCCTTGCTTGGTAATTCAGGACTAATCTTTCTCTAAATAATTAATAATGTTTTCATTTGTGGCCAAATCACTGAAATGAATGATATACATTTTCAGACCTGGGTGCATTTGCTTCAGTCCATCATAGCCTGACAGAAATGATGAGTGCTTTCTGAATGTGGTCACAAAATATTGCACAGTGCACAGTTGCCTGGATACAAGGGGGGTGGGGGGTGGGGGGTGGATAGTGGTGGGATGGGTCAACTTACCACTGCCTCATTTTTCCCCACTTTCCCATATTCATTCATTTAAATGTAACTGAAGGAGATTTGTGTATAAATTTGTATGTTTGCTGTACACTTAAATCTTGCTGTCCAGTTTTTTTTTATGATCAACAGAATCATAAGTTTTGATTTTGAATATTTTGCTTCAGATTAAATAGTTGTAAATGCATACACTCTCAAAGTCTGTGCGGTGGAAGTGTTTATGAAAACATAAATATTTTGTATGTTTGGTTGTTTAACATGCAGCATTGACAATATTGCCATTCTGCAGCTACATACTGGACATTTTCTGGCATTGCTGCACATGGTAATTGCTGCACAGAGTAGTAAATGATTGATCGACTCTGATCTAGCATCTGTAGCAATCGCTGCTCTGTCGAACCATTTCTAAAAGCTTGAAATCCTGTTCTCCACGTCTGCGTATAATCCAGGCTTTAAGCCTTCGTGGAGAGCTGGTAACACTGGTCACAGATCAGTGAGATGTTGCAGTGAACTGCAGTTTATCTCTCTCTCTCTCTCTTTCTCTCTCTCTCTCTCTCTCTCTCTCTCTCTCTCTCTCTCTCTCTCTCTCTCTCCCCCCCTCTTTTTTTTTGCCCAAGCAGTGTGTCAGACAGCCAGGCTCCCTGGGGGTGCTGGAGGAAGGTTGATTTTTAAGGTATGGTACACTAGGAAAAGCGTGTGGGCAGAACGCCAGGGCAGCGGGCACAGGGTACAGACGTGCTGGCATCAAGCCATCCCTCTGGGCACTGTGCCCAGGCAGCAGTGCACTGTCACACTGTGTCCTTTTTAGAACGTCCACACGTTCAGGGTGAGGGTCGGACTGACCGGCACTGCAGAAAGCCTCCTTCTAAAATAACACTTATTGGAAAGCCTGTCTTTAGTGATGTTTCTCCAGGAATGCCGACTCTAGTAATAGTTAAGTGTGTGGCATGGGAGGCTTTGTGCCATGTCAATAATATGTGGGTCAGTGTGTTGCACTATGTTCTGTACTATAGTAAGATTGACCATGTTCAGAAATGATCTCTTCACTGGATTTCTTTCCTAAAATCTGTATTTCTGTTTTTTAGTGCATATTTATTCATAAACGGTGCTCTGTGACTGTTCCTTATGTTCGCCTATGATTTTCCCTCTCTGCTTTGGCTCTGAATCATGTGTCTAACCAACTTCTCATTTCTGGAATGAGAGAACCTTATTCATCACCTAACAATGGGCATTTTGGGCTGATTTTTGCGAGTGGGTCGAAGCCTATGTCTCTTGTGGGTCCATTGCTGGCTGGGTTTTGGTGCTCCCTGCCCTGCCGGTCACAGTTCGCTGAATAACTGATCCTTTCCCTTGATTCCCCCACGGGACTTGCACATTAGTATTCTGCTCGGGGTCTCTTAGCATAATAGCTTTAAAGCCAGACTCTGACCCTGTTGTCATGGATGCAGCACAATGCAAACACACACACACACACACACACACACACACACACACACACACACACACTGCAGTGGCTGCCTGCTTATACTTCAGTCTCCTGTGTGGTGTTCTGGGGTGTGTGTGTGTTGGCAAGAGACTGGCCTGCCATGTCAGTGCTGTATGCGTAATCAGCTTGGATCAATAGTCTCCGTGTGTGTGTATGTGTGTGTGTGTGTGTGTGTGTATGTGTGTGTGTGTGTGTGTGTGTGTGTGTGTGTGTATATATATATATATATATATATATATATATATATATATATATATATTATATATATATATGATTTATGTCTGTATTCTTATATGAGCATAAATTTTCTTGGAGTGGAGTGGGTGGGCACTTTTGGGCTGTATGATCCATACCACACAGACTTGGATGGGATCTAAAAATGTCAATCTTTGACTTACACTACAGAGAAGCAGAGGAAAATTCCTCACACACAAACACACACATTCACACACAAAATCAGACAAGATTTTATGCTAACTGCCATTCACTCCACCAGTTGTGCCCACTTCTGAAAGATTTGACTGATTTAATATCTGGAAGATTCCCTTTGGAAATATGTTTGATATTGTCATTTAAACTGTCAGTGCTGATATTACACATATGACCATCCTATCATCCAATTTTTTGAACACTTCAGCATAAAGTTGTATGTACATATGTTTCCAGTAACACTATAACTGAGGTTAGCTCTAATAGAGTAGTTGTAACAGTAGCTAAAATTCTGGTTCAACATCTGTATCAATATAAATACAATAGAATAACAGTCAAAAGTGAAAGTTGCCAAAATGTATTTTTACCATGAAGGATGAGTAAATATATCATATTTTGAACTTTAGTTCACAATAGGGTGGGGTATGGGGGGTGGATAGGGGTAGAGTATTTGCATTGCTTTGATTAGGTGTTTGAGTTATAGCAGTGCTTTGAAACAGACCCCGGAGGCTGTACTTTACCCTGGCTAGCTCTCACTGTGAGTTGTTTACATGCTTTAAATTGATACTATATTACAGGCAGCTAAAGGGCAATTAAAGTAATATAGGTATGAATTCTTTCACTCAGTAGTTGAAATATAATTTCCTTTAATGTTACAGAACATGTATCTTCAAGGTGAATCTTGAGACAAATCATTTACAGATGATGTTGCTGTGCGAATACAAGTAGATGGTCAAAAGCATATGCAATTTGAAACTGGAAGAGAACCGTGTTATATATTACCTGGCATTAGTTCATGCCCCATGATCTCCTGTATAAGTTCTGCTCTCTTTAACAGAGTAAAATGGACAAGCTTGTCTAGAAGAAGTTCCGTTCAACTGGACCAGTATTAAGATGCAGTGGAAGTTTACAGTGTTGCTGTCTCTAAAAAGGATAGTTAAAGCTGTAATTTAAAAAGTCCTGAGAGGAACTTGCACAGTTGGGAAATGCAAGTGGCAGTGTATGACTCTGTGCCATTTGTCTAAATTTACATTAACGTCCAAGCTTACCTCCCCATTCCTTCTGTTATGTAAATAATGCTTTGTGCATTATGAAAATGCTGAAATAGGTGACCACAGCTAGCCAGGCAAGTGTGTCTTTTTAGCCTAAACACATTTTTACACCATCTGCCTACTGTGCCACATTGTGTACACAAAGAATAATGATGGTTCAGCCTTTCTATGAGGAGGCTTTTGAGAGATGACTGGAAAATGTGTTGAAAAAATGGAATCCCATTACTGTGGCTAATCTGTCACCGTACTCTTCATCCCAGATTAGTCACACACCCCTCTGCCACCACCACCTATGTACGGGATAGAACCATGGGCTGCCCAGACCTGCGTTCACCAGCGTCTGTGAAGCCGACCGCCTTAGATCTATAGGTGATGTTAATGTGCTAATGTTAATGAGAGGCAGTAGTGTGAAAAATGTAGCAGCACCAGATCTGCAGATTTCATTATTTGATCAGTATTGCAGCAGGCATGTCTGGCCTGCATGGATTTGCCAGGAGTAATTTGTCTGATGGTGCTGCTCTCTCTCTCTCTCTCTCTCTCTCTCTCTCTCTCTCTCTCTCTCTCTCTCTCTCTCTCTCT
>CM067512.1:11198310-11227893 GCA_034509495.1 Acestrorhynchus altus | reverse complement strand
ACAGAACACAGATCACCAACAGTCTTACAGAACACAGATCACCAACAGTCTTACAGAACACAGATCACCAACAGTCTTACAGAACACAGATCACCCACATTGATTTCTGTAAAGCTGTTCTGTGACATCAGTTGTGAAAATTGCTGTACAAATATATTTTGATTTGATTGATTTGGTCATCTAGACAAAACCTCTCCTACAATTGTCAGCTACCCTGTGAGCTGGTCAGCTCTTGAGAAGCATAATGAATGTTGCCTTTGATTGGGTTCATACTTGATGGTGCTAGTCAACCAGCTGGTTCTGGTCATTCATCTTGGTGGTCATTGTTGGTAAATTTGGATGGGTACTCTCTCTCTCTCTCTCTCTCTCTCTCTCTCTCTCTCTCTCTCTCTCTCTGTCTCTGTCTATCACGTCGGCTTTGCTCTCTCACTGTTTTTTCCTCTTCCTCCTCTCACACTTCACTCACTCTCATCTCTTTCACTCTAACTCCTCTCTTTCTTTCTCCCTCCCTCACTCTCTCTTTCTCCCTCTCTCACTCCCCCCCCCCTCCTCACTGGCTGTGAGAAAAAGGAGGGAGTGAGGTGAAAAGGGAGATTGTGTGGAGCCGGGGTGCTGAAGATGTCAGCTGTCTCGGGCTCAAGGGCGTCCAGAACAAAGGCGCTTTTCACCCCCTCCGACACATCCCTGGGCCCGCACTCCCCTGTGCCATTCAGGCCCGGCGCTCGTCACCAAAAAATCATACCTCCATTCAGCCCTGCAAATCAATTTCCTGATAAGCGGGGGTGGGGTGGGGGGTTCAGTGCTCTGTGTTGGTTGTTGGGTTGGTGTGGGGGTGAGTGTATGTTGGGCTTCGGTTAATTGGGGAGCAGGGAGCAGATTGGGGGATTTGAGGCCGTCTTTTTGTGCATTTGTCAATTGGCTGAAGGCTAGGGGGCTCTGTGTGTGTGTGTGTGTTGGGGGGGGGGGGTGGTATCAGGTCTGCTAGAAGCAGTAAGTGACAGCAGCCAGATAACCAGTCAAAGGGCCAGAATAATACAGGAAGCCGCCCCTGTGTGAAAAAAAAGCACACATCCGATAGGGCTGCCTTAGGACTCTCTCAGGAACCCCACAGGAAAGGCCTTGGCTCAAAGGGAATGGTTGTTCAGCTAAAAACACTACATCAGATGGCTGAGGGAAATGGAACCAAGTACCAAGCACAGGCTGCTTTCTCTGTCTGTTTGTCTGTCTCACCCTCTCTTTTTTTAAAGTCTGGTATGAGTGACCTGGATGTTCTCGGAAAAAGCAAGTCAGCGGAAAATTAGCATGCAGAGATGACCAGATAGAGAGTGTGTGAGAGAGTGCAAGTGTGTGTGTGTGTGTGTGTGTGTGTGTGTGTGTGTGTGTGTGTGTGTGTGTGTGTGTGTGTGAATGTGTATTTATTTTTGCATTTAGGCCTTTGTGAGGGCCAGATGTCCTCATTAAAATGAAGAATGTAGACTGTGTGAATGTAGACTATTTTTAAATGCATTTGATTATTAAAGCAAGATTCACCCAATTTCTTAAACAACCAGATATGTAGCAAAGTTATTTGTAAAGGATCCAGGAGCCAGTTGTAAAAGGAGGCAAACATATAATTCAGTACAGTACAGTATCTATGCTTTCACAACCAGATTAACCAAATACAATACAGGTAAATATATTAAAATGCATAAATGTGTATTGCAACACATATGACAAATGAGAGATTCTGTGTTAAACATAGGACATTTATTTTCAACGAAATGAACGATCTAATATGGAAAAATCAAATGTTGAATGGCTTATATATGGTAATATGCACTTCTTTCATTGTGTTCACTGGGAGCCTTAGTTGTGGTTTGATTCCTAGTTAAATATATAGCGTTACACCAATGAGAGCACTTTGGTAGGACTTCTCAATGCACTACCTGTTTAAAATAATTCATATGTACGCTGCTCTGGATAACAGCATCAGCCAGATGTCAGTGTGTAGAGGCTGTACTTTAGCCTGGAAATATCTCACTGTGATTTGTTTACATACTTCAATGGAATGTTTTATTACAGACAACTAGAAGCTGAATAAAATAATATAGAACTGAATTCTATGGTACAGCTCAATAATCAAAAAACACAAGAAATAGTTAACTTTAAGGTACAAATGGCCTTCAAGGTGAATTGTGAGAAGTTTTCAGATAATGTTGCTATGATAGCAGTGACTCTGGCTGTTTTTGTGTTTGCAATACAGTGTGTGGACGAGTGAGAAGAAGTAGAGTAGGAAAACAGCAAAGATGGAAAATGAGCTTGTGCTCTGCAACCCCTACACAACCGTCCTGTCGGTTGGAAAAATCCCCTCGGTACCACAATATCAATTACAATTCCTGTGCGCAAATGCGATGCAAGGCTACAGGGCACCGAGATTAAAATTCAATTTGTTATCGGCCAATAACAGAGTCTCGCGTGCGCTTCCAGCCTTTTCCGCAATCAGGTGCCGCGGAGTGAGCAAAGTATTGTGTGGCAAGATAATCTCGCTGGTAACAAATAGGGCCTGCGTCTGCCTCTCATCCTCTGTACAATATGAATTACTGTCATTTAGGCATCTGATTGATATGAGCGGGAGTGTTTCCACTGCGTTTTTGGGTTGTTCATGTGGCTCACCACATTTAAAGATGCACCAAATCCATCTTGTTTTTTTGCTCTCTTTCATGGCAGCCATAAGATGCCATGTTTGAAGAGAAGGAAGGAAAAAGGTGCAGAAAAGAAAAATGTGCTTGTGTGTGCATTTGAACAGGGCAGCCACATTGTGTATTGGATGACAGTGTAGTAGTGGTGCTTAAGGTAATGAATATTAACTTCATAATATTGTATGAGGAGAGCAATACTGTAATACTGTAAAGGCAGTAATATAGAATTTAAAAATCTCTTTGAAAAAATGAAATGTAATAACTGAAAATGTTGCAGTAGGACTGCTCGATATTGTTTCATTTTTTGCAGTATTGGCCTGGCAATACTATTACTGCAGAAGGATGTAATATATAAACTAGCAATATAACCAACCACATTTGGTGATGACAACAGTCCATTCTGTAGAATATTGATAACTATTGATATGATGTGTTTGGCAATGCTTAGTTTTAAAGTTATCATGAGTTAGATATCATAAATATTTCTCTAGAATGAAACACAGTATCATTGAGGCTCTTTGAGCTAGAGTGAGAGCTTTCATTGGGTAGCCGGTGAGGGTGTTATAGGAAGTGGAGGAGGATGTGAAGTCATTGTCAATATTAATTATTTTTAATCAGATGATTCAGAGGCAGGAAATGTCATTGCATTTTGATGGAAGGTTACGAAAACAAGAATTTTATCTATGATGTGATGAATTGTGCTTACCGTGATAAGGGTTATGAACCAACAATCTAAAAGAGCACAAGGTTTTACTTTAAGTTAGCTTTAAGTACATTCTATCAATAGTACATTGAGTCATAAATAAAACAGAAATCGTATTCTTGTGTAGTACATTCAGTGATTTGTCAAGATATATCATAAAAGAAGTAAGCACAAATGAAACAACATCTATAAATCTACATTTTATTAATTTGTACTATTGGGGCTTTGTATTAAATATGCAATACCCTTAAACATGCCAGTCACCAAAAAATAAGAATAAAAAGAGAATACATTTCATTAATTTAATGGAAATGATGACAAAACTGTCAAAAAGCATCTAAATAGGTTCATATTTATAAAGGTTGTTAAATCAAAACTGAACTGAATAAACATTAAGTGGCTAGAAGTTGGTACAAATAGGACTGATAATTACATTATCAACTACAATAAATGCTTAAAAATGTTGTTTTCCAATTCTACTGTTGAAATATTTCTAATAATTTAAAGCAACTGCTCTTTAAAAGGGTGTAATTGCATTGTTAAACAATTAAATTATTATAGTATCAGTGGCAGAATTTGCTCTCAAAATGGTAATACCATTTACTGCAATAATTTCTGGGACAATGTATCATCCAAACAAAAATAATTATTATGACAGGCTTAATTACTTCTCCTCTCCAGAGCTAACTCAGGTAGGTATATTTGTGGTTTTAACAGTTATACGTGACTAGACTACTTATATCACAAAACCTTTTTGTTTTCAGAACAAACTTTCTCGTTTTGCAAAACGACTGCATTAATTTACTTACATTGACCCACAAGAGCATTTGTGGGGCTAGGCCCTAATGGTGGGTGATAAAATCAGGTGTAAAGAGAACATTTCAGTGCTTTTCAAATGCGGGTTGAATTCTTTGGTCTGTACAGACCACTGAAGTTGCTGCTGTAGCTAACAGCAATGTTGTAATATCCCCCGCCCACCCCCCTCATGAAAATTACTTTCCAGTGTATGTTAGGAAGCTGGTTTGATAAGCTAATAGCAATTGTGCCACCCTACTGAACCTTTTCAGACTCAAAGCTTTTGCCCCATAGCTGAATTACTTATTTTGATCACACTTTCTTGTTCCCTTAGATATTATGATGCTGAAATTTAACTTCCTGCTTGTTGTTTAATATGTGCTGTGGCTGAAGTTGGCTTCTTATTCCCCAGGTTCCTGTCTGAATTTAAGGAGGAACAGCAGTGTTCAAGTAAGAAGTTGTGAATAAGAAGCCATTGTGGTTGCATTTTGCTCAAGTTTCATTCTTCTTTGCATATGAATGGCTGTGTGCTGTATACCACTCCAAATGATACTTGGCATTGTGCATGGTGATCTTACACATGTGCATGGTTGCTTGGTCGTGGCAGTTTGATGCTGTTTTTGCTTCCACAAGCAATTTGGAAGTCACAGACTAACAATTGTTACATGCTACATGCTTCAGCAGTCTTGTTCACTTTTTGGTATTAATTTGTATAGTCTGCCACTCTGTGAGTGGGCTGTGTGTTGGGAGTACAGTAACAGTATTTGATCAGTTTTAGTCTAGAAATGGCTATGATTAACCATATAGCACTGAAATTCACTTGTGCATGGGAAGCTCACTCCAAACAAATTATTTAACTGGAAACTGAAAATGAATAAATCACTTTAAATGCATTTTGGAACATAATTATTCACTTATGGTTGGCTGGGGCATCTCTAGCAGAATAATAAAAGAAGAATATGAATGTTTGAATAGTGGCATGCTGTGATTGTGACTATTAAGCCAATTATCTCTTCATTCTGTACCATTCTGCTACATATACAGTTTGATTTTGATCATTTGCACCATGTTTATTAACCTGGTCTAATAACTTTAATCACATATTCACCTCCTCTACTACTTCTGAACCATGTTGTTGTAAGTAACCCAGTTCCTTCCAGGGCATGTTGCTGATTGGCTGTTTTGTGCCTAAACCTACATTCTGTTGAGGCAGCACCAGACAAGTTGTTTCTCTGGGTGTACAGGTGTAAACTACATTTACTGTAAATCAGAATAATCAAAATAAGTTACATTAGTGCTTCACTATTGTAGTTTAAGTATTTCCAAAGACATATTGCAGCAGTACAGTTATAACATTGATATTTTGTCTATGCCTGCATGCAAGTGTGTGTGTGTGTGTGTGTGTGTGTGTGTGTGTGTGTGTGTGTGTGTGTGTGTGTATTTGTGTTGGGTTGGTGGGTGTTGGTGGCACAGGGCAGCAGCTGGGAGCTGGAGCTCAGCTGGAGAGAGAGAAAGAGAGAAGCTTGGCTTGCACGCCCAGTTCTAACAGAGAGAGCACAGTCAAGCATAGCAAACAGGATCCACCTTTCTGCTTGGCTAATTTTCCCTATTAAAACAGCGCAGCAGGAGACCCAGCAGTAGAGAGGCGGTGAAACATGGGTTATTTTAAAATGTCTGTCTGTCTGTCTTGAGGGAGGGAATTTTTGGTCTGGGGTCATGTTTTGAGCTAAACTCACACCGCTTGTATTGCATCAGGATGGGTCCTTTGCGTCACAGGGCAATCCGTCTTTTTCAGTCATTATGTTTGATATTATTTGTGTCTTTCATTTGTTTGCAGAGTCATCTCTTTCCCCTTGTCCCCCCTGACTAATTTCATCAGATTCCAATTCCTCTCTGTCTGAACTGTGCCATAACTTAATCCCTGCTTCCATTTCTCTGACAAGAAAATCCAGCTTCTTAATGCATGAACACTCTCCTCTGCTCTCTCGCTCTCACTCTCCCACTCTCTCTCTCTCCCACCCTCCTCTCTTTTTACTATCTCCCTCCACTGCTCCACTGCTTTCTGGCTACCTGAGCATAACCCCTCCCTTCCCTCTCTCTTTGACTCTCCCCTCCTCCCTCCTTGTCTCCCTCTCTTCCTCCTTGAGCATCTCGTATATAATATCTACACTATGTGGCCTCTGCTAGCTGGGTGGCTGTGAAATCAGAAGATCAGAGGGGCCACACACAAAACAAAAACAGGAAAAAAATAGATCTGTTCTCGGATATAGAGAGTGCGTATTCCAGTAGTTGGCATGTTCTATATGTAAAGCCCCCCATGATATATCTTACTGGTGGTGGATTACATATGAAAGAAAAACACTGTCTATGCTGTTTTGTTTAAAAAAATCAAGGGAATTAAAACATAAATGAGGTCAGGATGTTGGATGAATGCCACCCCACCTAGTCCAAAAACCTATTCCAAAAGTATGGATGGAGCACACAGTTCCACTCCTCTACAGATCAATGCTGGGGACTTTATACCCCGCTAGCCCACACTTGGAGCTATAGGGTATTGGGCAATAGGTTCATGTGTATCTGTTCCATTTGCACATTTGTGTCTGCAATGGGTGCAGCTTAAAATAGCTGAATACATTCAGCTTTTTCTGATATATTAAGATTAATATCACCTTTAATACAGAAGTAGAAATGTGTTTTGCCTTATATGCCACCTTTTCAGACCTCTTTATATCCAAAACTGTGAAATATCCACTGAAAACAAAAGCATATGCTGAATTTTGGAATGAAACATGTCACAGATTTCATGAAACACGGCCCCAATCTGTCTTAAATTTTCACTTTACAATGATTTAATCCTTCTCGGATGAATTAGGAAATCCTTTTTTTGCTTCTGAGATTTGCTCTGAATCTAAAGGGTTATACAAATTACATCACATTTATTTTCAGATAAAATGTGTAAAATACATAATGTTCTATTGTGTGGGTTCTTCTAGTGCTGCCAAACCAGCCAGACCAGTCAAGGCATGGACTAAACAAGACAGCATTAACTTTTTTACCCATATTTCTAATGTGGGATTGGACAAGAAGGGCTCACCTTTGCTCCCCATGCCCATCATTGAGTCTTATGCACCCAAAACCCTGTTGCCTTTTTTTTAAGTACTGATCAGGAACACACCACAAGGCCTGCACCTTTGGAGATGCTCTCACCCAGCCATCTAGCCATCACAGTTTGGCCCAATCTGGTCAAGGTCACAGAGATCCTTAAGTTTGCCAAATTTTCCTGCTCCAAAGCACATCAACTTCAGGAACAGACTGTTCACTTGCTACTTTATATGTATATCCTTTTGACAAGGTGCCATTGTAATGAAATAATTACAATGGAATGAGATAATCAATGCTCTTAATTGATGTAATGTTCTTAGGTTTGCCTAGTGCTTAAGACGCTCGGCCTATAAATGATATCTTGTAAGACATTAATGATTCAAGTTAATGTTTATAATTAGGAATCACCAGGATTAAAGCTGTTTTGTTGATTTTCTATGTGAAAATAATGTGAGAAATAACAAATCATCCATAGGAAGCAAGCAAACATTTTTCTGCAAAAAACAAAACAAAACATAACAAAACAAAACAAAAAACATTATTTATTTATTTATATAAAGCATGAAAATAAAATGTCATGTTTTTTCTCCAATAAGTTAAGTTAGGAAAATAAACAGTGATGATAAAGAAAAGAAGCTTGCAAGGTTGCAACCTCTAGAATTAATAATTGATTTATTAACAGGCAAGTCATTTAAGTGTGCATGCATAGGCTAAAGCTCTCCCCCTTCACACCTACCTTCTTTGACATGAACCAAAATGCATCCACAATGCACAAATCCACAGTGCTGTAAACAAGTTATGATAAATGAGAGATACTCCCAAACACCGAGCCCATTGTTTACACACACACACACACACACACACACACACACACACACACACACACACACACATATACATATATATATATATATATATATATATATATATATATATATAATTCTCTCTTTACCAATCTGCATAATGCAAACCTTACACCACCGGTGTCTGTGGACAGCCTGTTCTTTAATACACTACATCAGTGTTCTTCCACATACACCTCCATCCTGAAGCAATCTCATGGCCTACTAAATAGCGTGAAGGTTTTACTTAGTCTGCCATAGCCTCAGTGGTGGAGAGTGAATGAACTGAATTGATGGATATGTGTAAAGCCACCGTGAGAAGCTCATCTGTGAGCAACAGCAATGACAAGAAAGGCAGGCCCACTTATGGCAGAACTGCAGTAGGGCTTCTCTTGCAAACACACAATGTATGCACACACACCCTCCCACCCACCTACCCACCAACCCACACACGCACCTCTGACTAATGAGGGGAAAAAAATACATGACACCACCGCAAACTCCTCGGCACTTTCTGGCTTACGCTGCAGGAAAAAAAAGGGGGAAAAAATACGCTTAATCTGTTTTTAAATAAAGCTAACTTTTTGTAATCAATCCTGTACTTAGAAGGCTGTCATTGATATATGACTTGTGTGCTTTCTCGCACCTCTCGAGCTGCTGCGTCGGTTTTCATCCCGCCAGCTGAGTGGAATACTAATCGGGGGATAGAATTTATGTCGAGGCGTTATCGGAGAGCGGGTCTCTGGAGAACCCGTGAAACACTGGCCTTGTGTGGCAGGTTGGGGGGGGGATTTTGTGCGTGCGTGTGCCGGTGCGTGTGCTGGGGGGTGTAAGGCGGCAGGGTAGCTGTGTGCTCGCAGAATAAGAGGGATCGTGGGGATTACATTTAATAATTTATTTACATGGCGGGAGAATCTGTCATTTGTATGCACAGCTTAAGAAAGGACTGCAGTAGGAGCTGGGCAGGCTTGCACAGCTGAGGCTCGTTAATGCGCGGAGTCCGCCAATGTCACGTAAAGCTGCCTCATATCCAACTTTTTTCATTGTGGCTTTGATTGTGTTTTCTTGTACTGACCTTAAGTGCAGCGCACAATTCTACCTGTGTGGATTGTGAAGATTTCTATTTACCAGTGATCAATATGGCTACAATAGCCACTCTTAGCCAAAAAGCTTGTATATATATATATATATATATATATATATATATATATATATATATATATATATATATATATATATATACACACACACACGCACACTGGAAAAGCAATATTTGAGTTATAAAGTGCTTTATTGAGCAAATCTATAAAAGTCATTACATCTCCAAGAGGTTTTCAATATCTCCAGTGGATCATTCATTTTATCTCTACTTTTGTTTTCCATTGAGGTTTGTTTATGCAACAGTAACAGTCAGAACCCTGTTGTATAGCTTTACAGGACCATTTCCTAACAGATGGAAACATTCCTTAAAACTTCAGTATGAATGGGTGGAGCTTAAGTGCTGTATGATGGGTGGGCCGTTTTATATGAATTACAAATGTTTTCAGTGTAGTTTCCGCCTATGGGTGACACGGACTGGTGAGTGTAGGGGACATTTTGTAACTCCTGTGAGGTTGTTTACATACTACGTACAATGACTTTGTGACGATATTTTTATGATATTGTGATCAATTCTGTGATACACTGTGTACTTTCCTGTGCACATCATGGATATCAAACATGGACTAACTGCACATTTCATTTCAAAGAGTCTAATAAGTTATAAAAAGTGTGTGCTTCGTCAGCGCTTGCAAAAACAAGCAATTTACCTGATTGATTTGACCACAAAATCAGAACTCAAATCAAGACGGCCACAACATGTAAAGAGTCTTTATTGTGGTTAAACAAAGAATACCACCAGTTGCTTACTGTTTTAGAGTTTTAACCAAAGTTTAAACCAAAGTGATATGATTACAACCTTCTGGTTTCAATCATTCTCATTTAAATCTTTTAAGGGTCATTTTAACTGAAAGGTAGAAGGAGAATTGTGAAATATTGTATACCATGATACTGTAAAACCATGAGTTGTCATATTTAGAAAAAAAAAAAAAATTTAATACATAAATATATATAAATACATATATATGCATATTTAGAACGTATATTGTATAGATATATTTGATAGCATGCAATAACATGATAAACATTGAAAAAAAAACAACTTTAAGCTTGCAAAATGTAATAAACTTTATACAAATCTGACAAAATGCTTATCTGCACTTGAATACATACACACATTTTTCATTTATAGTTCATGCTATTTGAAATTAGATTGCTAAACTACAAAGAGTACCATTTTTTTCACACCATGTGCTCCTGTGACCATCTGTCAGAAAAGGAAGTCCCGCCTTAAAGTGATGCGTGATAGTGTCCCTCACACCTTACTGGACTCTTTGATATTTATTTGATCATTTTGAATGATTTAAATCATTTAAAGAAACAGGCACTGGACATTGGGCTAAAGAAAGCTTTCTGTTGCTTGAGAGCAAAGCTGTGCAGTAGAGGGTTAAGATTGTATAGATGCACTGAAATAAACTGAAAAATATAACACATCCAAATAAAACTGTTACAGAATCACGTTGCAAAACCATGTTACTTAACAGTGACATTGCATAAATTACTTTTAACATGCAGCAAAGAAGACAAAGCACTAATACTGCTGCTGCCCTGCGGCCTTGACCAAGTTTTCTGCTGAGCTTGCACTTTAAGTGTCTATGTATACCTGTTGCTATCATCTTACAGATCATTACATTGTTGTTTTTTTAGCTGCAGTTTACTCACCAGAGAAGTAAATATGTTTTCAGTGGGTACAGCCATCTTGTTGGAAAGGGCCAATGCAAATTGTCATATTTCTTGGACTGTGATGTTCATTATGTCGACAAGTTGTCCCAGCCCAATGCATTTCTGGTTGATATATTTGGCTTTAAATTATCTTTTTGTATTAGATGCATTGTTTCAGTGTTCTAGAAGTAGTGATGTTTACATAAAACGGATGATAATTTATTATTATAGTGATAGTATAATCTCATCTTTTTTAAGTAGATGGTAAAATGTAATCTCTAATATAGTTGGTAAATAACAGGTCCACACTTATCATGATTTGGGTGATCTATTTATGTTCAACATAAATAACAAAATCACAGACATTTTGACATTTGACTGATAGAGTTTCCTGTGAATTAAGTGATTTTTTCACCTTTATGATGATGGTAATATAGCACAATTTGACGCAAGGTAAAATAAAAGTCATAATTAGAACTAGAAAGGCATATGTATAGCCTACACAGAACAGGGTTAGTGAAAACAGTGAAAGTTGGTGTGGTTCTATTTAACTTTAATACAGTTTAATTAAAAAGGTAAACTTTGGAAAACAGCCAACTTCAGATGTCATATAAATGCAATAGAAAACTATTTGTATTTTTTCACATTAGCTCTTCCACTTAGTGGACAAAAATTGACTTTACATGTTTGTTTCTCTTCACTGATATTTATTTTATGCACCTATTTATTTAAATTTGCGGCATTTATGTATTAAATTGGTTGCTTTTACACCAATTTAACTGCTTACTATCCCAACTCATTTTTATTCCATTGATGGTAAAGTGTAACATTTGCACTCTCAGATGTTCAGAAATAGTAGAAGCAGAAAACAAACTTTGCATTTTCTTTTTAGCAGTGTTGTGTGAGCTGTTTCTAAAACATTAGTAATGTCAATCACATACTTTTAAAGCAAATAACTAAGTAAAAACAATGTGTCTGCTGGGGATACTTTGCTTAAAAATATGAAAATGAAATACTCTTTGTGTTCAGGGTTTGTGTCCTCTCCCTGAATGCACAGTCATTGGTCACCTCTAGTCTACGTGCACTTGAGTTATTGATTGGCTGACCTTGCATAGCAGAGAGTTAGGGGACACTAAATGGCTGTATATGCCACTATTCATCTTCACCGTGGCCCTCACTGTCCATTTGCACTTGATCCAGCTGTCCCCTTTCATGCTGTTGGAATGCTGCATGTCAGTCAAGGGATATTTAAGGTGTGCTTCTGCCAATAGGAAACACATCATAGCTGTATAAAAAAAATCCCTTTATTGGAGAGCACAAAACATTCTTAACCTTTAGTGGAAGTTAACAAAGAGATTTTATTCAAAAATAATTGTGCACAGAACACTTCTATTGGTCCATTCATAATGAAATGTTCATATTACTATATTATATTATATTATATTATCATCCTGTAGATTATGTAGATGTTACAATTATCTACCTGGTGGAACTCAATAAATTCTCAACAGTAAGGATTAATTGCTAGGATTAGTACCAGGATTAGGTTATATGGCACAGTAAGGTGAATTTAATAGATATATAGATCAATGTAAATTGAAGATTATATTTTAGTATATTATATTATATTATATTATATTACATTAAAGGGAATAAATATACGTTAATACTGAAAAATGAAAAAAAAAAGAAAATCTTCTTTAACATTTCTTCTTATGCAAAGGGAAGGGTTATTTCCAAGTCTTTAATGGTGTGATTGTTCATAGTTAGCATATGATTTAAGTTATTGATTAATAGTTTCCGCTTCAAGCTTAGATTGAATAGAAAGCTGGGATAAGGTTTCAAGGCTTTTGACAGAATTCAGTCCGCAGTGGAGGAGGGGATGGCAGCCAACCATCACGACCTGTCAGTCAGATCACCAGCACCCGAGCCATGGATGCAAATGAGTGGCTTGATTTGAGTCCTCAGATGGTGTGTGTGTGTGTGTGTGTGTGTGTGTGTGTGTGTGTGTACTCTGGGCCCTTTTTGAGGTGTCAGCTTCGCTCTTTGCACTCTCTGATGCCTGATGGGTCCCAGCGTCTCCATCACACGGCACCGTGCTTGCAGCTCCGCTCGTTGTCACTTTGGTTTACAGCAACGTTCACATCCCGGCATAGTGTGTGTGTGTGTGTGTGTGCATGTGTGTGTGCATGCGTGAGGGTCTGGCCTGGCCTGGGCATGCCAAACTGTCAAAGAGCTGACGCCTCAGTGCTGAAACAAGAGGCCTGTATCCACCCCAAGCAGCTGGGACTCATTGCATTGGCTTCTGCCTCCTCTAAATCCCGTCTGGAGTGAACCGAATTAGCATAGCTGTACCTGTGTCCAAATGAATGCACTGACCTGAAAAAACACCTCTGTGTAGAGTGGTGGGATTTTGGCATATAATACCATGTCTTTTCTGGGCTTCATCTGTACTGTTACCTTAAGGAATTAGACTACAGTGTGGTTCCTCAAATCTTATAATAAGCATTGAGATCAACTTGATATTAAAGTGTAAAGGTCCTCAACTGACCTACTCATCAACTCACAAATGGATTGTGTCACAACAACTGTTGCTAGTTTGTTCAAAATTCGATATTTGAAAGTTTTCACTCCAGTCCACCACAATGTTTCAGTGTTGCAAATGAACGAACGTCTTCAAATCTTCAGTATTTTATATGAAAATAAAAAAGCTAGCGCCAGGTTCATTTTGTATTTTATGATGAATTCAAAGTTTTTTTATAGATATGGATTTTAACATATGTTAACTATTAAAATTAGGGCTGCACAATGTATATTGTTTTCTGCTATAAATATTTTAAGTTACTGAAACTTATCTCCACCAGAAGTCATCAGAACTCCAACATCCAATAATAACATGCAATAATATTATAATGCTCCCTCTAGATCAAAAATTGTTATTAAAATATGATATTATTGATATTGTGAAATTAACAATTAAGCTGTAAAATATTGCATTACTCAGTGTTTGGTGTTTAAGTGAAACATTTAAGTGGTCACAGGTTTTAATTTCAGTGTTGACACTTCATTTGATATCATTATCAAAATTCCATCACCAAACAGTGTTATGTTTATGCCGTATCACCAAAACGTTTATTTAGCCTACATGAGGTTAGTTGCTAAAAGTTACTAATGACTTGTTATTAATATTTTCATAAATAATAGTCATATTTGCAACAACAGCAACAACAACAAACAACAACATCATCAT
Organism: Acestrorhynchus altus; assembly: GCA_034509495.1. NCBI lineage: Eukaryota > Metazoa > Chordata > Actinopteri > Characiformes > Acestrorhynchidae > Acestrorhynchus > Acestrorhynchus altus. Next base: position 11,213,703 of record CM067512.1, on the reverse strand, counting down.
CAACAACAACAAAAACAACAAACAAACAAACAACAACAACAATAATAATATTAATAATATTAATAATAATAATAATAATAATAATAATAACAACAACAACAACAACAATAATAATAAAAATAATAATAATAATAATAATGCATTGCCTTATGTTACTCTAATAATTGGTATAATATTTTGTTGCCACCAAAAACAAAACATTGCACAAATTAATATACAGTGAAATGTAAACGAAAATGCAGACTAAAATCTATATTGTTTGCCAAACTACAGTATCACAAATTTATTATATTTTTTCATATTTTGTTCAGCTCTATGTGGAGGTAGGCAGCTGCATTAACATTCTAAATTGCAGAAACTGGTTTATTTGATAAAACTTTAATTTTATTCTTAAAAGGAATAATTCCAAATGGTAAAAAAAGAAATATAGCTGAATATAGTGACATCCTCAAACTGTAAGAGATAAAAGTCTATGGTAAAAGCCAAGAATCAACAAACAGACAGTTAATCATATAGTTGTGTACAAAATCACTAGTCTTAGGAAAAAATCTGAAATGGTATAGAGTTAGTAAACATAAGTTTCATTGGAAATGTGCAACAATAAGTAAATAATGCAGAAAAATTGATTATATTGATTATATTACAATTATATCTTGTAATGTTTTCTTTGGTTTGACAAATAAATATGTTGAACTTAGATTTAACCCATCCATCATTGGTATATAATCAACATTCAGCTAACTTTAACTTAAGCAGCACTTCTGAGCCATGTTTAATGCATTTCTATAAAGCTACTTTGTGACAATATGTGGTTTAATTTGATTTGGCATCTTTAACACTACATGTTGGGAGATATGAAGCTGCAAAGTGTAAATTTACATACAGTTGTTTATGAATGTTTACTATTGGGAAAATGACATATTGGGTCACTTTTTAAATTGTAACTGTAATTAGGAATCTTGGGTTGAACCTGATTTTATAAATTCTCTGACTACTCAAACCCTGTGCTCAGCATAGTACTCACCATTCAGGTGTCTGAAAGTCTATAATTGAAAGCATTCAATTCCCATGAGACAGAACAAGGTGAGATCTGGAAGACCAAGAAGATTCATGGAGAGAACTGTTTACATGCTGTAACAAAGTCAAATCAAAGCCCCATATGACTTCTAAGATCCTGCAAAAGGGTTTAACTGAGTAAAGAGCAGTGGTGCTCCATTCCAATGTGCAGTGTTTCTTATACAAATATAATCTCCCCATAACAAAAACTCACTGTTTGATTCTACACAACATCAAGACATGCAAGATGACTTCTGGAAAGAATTAACTGCATTTCATGAAAAGAACACCTTGCCAACTGTGATCCATGGGGGTATATTCATCATGCTTTTGGGCTGTGTTGCTGCCAGTGGAACTGGCAATATCACAAGGATGGAGGAATTAAAAAGGAAGAATGAAAAAAAAATCATTGGATTCAAATCTTCCCATTGGAATTATATGGTTCCATCCACATTCCGAGCAATTCTGAGATCTTGAGTTTTAGAGTCCTTATAGTGACAATGAAATAAATGAAGATAGAAACTTTGTGTTTTGTATGTAGATAAAATTTCAGACATTTTTTTCAAAAAGGCTGATGCTGAAAATAGGGTAACTTCTATAGAAAAGCCTACATCAAAGCATGTATCCACACATTCCCCGACATTCCCACAAAACAATGTGAAAAAATGCAAGACAAAACAAGTATATTGCAAAACCCCTGGCCTTTTGCAAAGCAGTATAGTATAAAATATTGTCAAATTTTACTAGTAAACTTAGTGCAGCCTAAGTAACCAGGTTAGAATAGTTGCTATTTCCTTACTCAAATGAAAGTATTTATATAAAAAAGTAGAATAAGTGGAAGTAGCAGTGGAACATTTTAGTACTTTAGTAATTGTTGTACTCCTAGTCTAAAAGAAGTGAGAGCTCAGTTAAATCTGATGGTTTTGCTGCTCAGATGCACCAACTAAGCTTGGTAATTAACAGATGAGTTGTGTTTGAGAAGGTGAATCACCCACCTGTATTTGAAATTGACCTTCCAGGATAGGAATGGGAGAAGTCTGGTGTAAACCAAAATAAACCTCCAGTGGTAGAGGACTTACGAAACATGCAGCAGTCCAGATGCTCTTACTAATGAAATATAAAAATTACATACAGATTAGAAGTTAGTAACTAAAACATAATGACTAATGTAAATAAATAGAACATAAGTTCCTACTACAGTGGAAAAACATTATGAAATGAAAAGTTTCACTGAGTGCCTGAAACTGAAGGAAATGTGACTACATACTATCCAACACAGCTGTTTATTCCCAATTCTGGCAACATACACTATATTATTATTATAATTATTTATAATTATAATTATTTAAATTATAATTTATAGTTGTTTAATTTATTCCTGACTGACTCAACATGGACTATGGAATTATACTAGTGTATCTTGTAAATTTGAATATAGTTAAAAAGCTCATTCATGATCACAAATTTATTCAGAAGGTAAACTGTCATGTTTTATATTCATTACATGAAAGTGACATTTCAAGTATTTTTTTGTTTCACTGTTGATCAGTATGGCATATAGCTCATGAAAACCAGAAATCCAGAATCTTAAAATATTAGAATATTTTAATTAAAATTACTAATCACAGTATCAACTTTAAAAAGTTTAATGAATATAAAATATATAACATTTTTGCAGTGCACGGTTTATATTTCAGGATCAAGCAGCTAGTTCCATTGTTCCACATATGAAATGAGTTACAACATACACTATGTGCTGAGAATGTTTATTTTTGTATCTTTTTTCTATGTAATAATAAGTTAACTTTGAATTTGTTATGTTCTGTTCTTGTTCTGGTTCTTTGAGAAAGAACTGATATTGAAACTGTGAGTTTCTTGCATTTATGTTTAATTGATTTTGTCTACACTGAATCTCCTCAGGCTGTTTTGTCTCTTTGTGATGTTTAAAGTCTTCAGAAATATAGAAATGCAAGGTAATTTTCAAGACAGTATCTTGTCTTGCATGGTGTTCATACTTCATTTTCAGAGCCATTACTGAGATAAATTGTGGGAAAATGAATCAGACTTTGGAGGCTCAGTGGTAAAGGGGATGTAGCTTTTATCAACATTTTAACCAACAATGTTTAACATGTTAAAAACATTAATGCCAGTGTATATAGCACTTTTCTATATTAAAATCTAGTGTGTTAGTTATAGCCTATCTAAAATCATTAGTTGAGGCATTTTACTGAAATGGCCCATGATATATTTTTCTTAAATTATATTTTGGACCCATATATATACATTTTTTATATTTGTGTTATTTTTTTTATTTAATTTTCTAATCTATCTTTATCTCTTACAATTGAAAACATATTTTTGTTGCTGTGCCTTTAAGCATCATTTTTGTAAATGATATATGTTCTGATTGGCTATCTGTTCTTCATCTCATTCAAAAAGAAATCCAGACTGAAATGTTGTTTATTACCTGTCTCTAGGCTGACTGGGAGTGATATATTTGAATTATTAGTTTAAGTGTTATGATATATTTCAACCTTATTTACATAGAGGAGTTGTGTAGACTGGGAGTGAATGGTACATTTTCAAGATTTATTAGTATTTATAAACATCAAGCTCTTTTATTTCAAAAAGAAATATGATCTATGTTTTCTATGATGAAGGACCATTGACATGGGCATCTAAAAATGGGCTGTCATGTTCAAATTAGTAAAGTACTCTTCTATCCCACAGAAGGAAGCACACAGCTAACTTTTTTCCCCCTACATTTTTTCAAACATCCCGTGTGCCAATAATTTTTGTTTCACAAGCAAACAAGAACTAGCTGATGATAGGGAGTGGAATGAACAATATGGATTTAAAAGTTTGGATATGTAAACTAGCACAATATTGGGAAGTGTTGTGTATATTAGTAGTAATACATTCTATTTGATGTGAAAGCAAAGTGTAAGTTCTTGTGTAGGTTCTTGAATGTAGATGTGAATTGTTGATATAGATGGGCTGATGTTAGTAACAGAGCAGCAGTCTGGGATTGAAGCCTAGATTCATGAAAGGTAGCAAAATGCTGAAAACCAAAGTTTATTAACAAATAAATGGTGTGAATTAAATGATCAAGCATAATGCTTTTTTATATTTGCAGATGAGTAATAATAGAACTTTCAATAGATGAGCAGACTCAACAGTGGACTTGGGGCCAATTTGAATGATTTCTTTTTTATTAAATTTAAGGAAATTATGGTGCTTGTGATTTAATATCTTGCATGCAACTGTTTAGTGAGTTCCAAGAGGATGGAATATCTTAAATGATCTAACTGTATGTCTAAAACTCATCGAGTGTATAGGTGATAGCTCAGTCCATGATGCAATCAAGTGGAAGAACATCTTTCCATATAGTGTTTTTTTTTTTTTTTCAAAATAATATATTTTATATTTATCTATATTTATATTTATATATATATATATTTATATCATAATAATTATATTTATTATGGTCTGATACATTGTGCTGAATTAATTGAACTGACGATTTGAAGAATGCATTATATGATTATATTTTTCTGTTGTGTGTTGTGTGACACAGATGTTGTTTGTTCACTGTTCAGCATATTCAAGGATGGAACACATATAAAATGTGAGAAAATGAACAGATCCACTTGAAGATCCTTATATAAGTCCTTGTTAAAAGAAAAAGTCACCATTTTCTTTCAGCTTGAGGGTTTCAGGGTCAAGCTTCTGCAGTTTTTTTGGCACTAGTTGATGCTTCATGCTTCAGTGACGGTACCATTCCAGAGCAGTTTACTGGTTTCCATTGCCTTGGTGTCAGTCCTTAATGGGCACTCGACTGTACAAGTAATCAGTGTATGCTCAACCTCAAACATGCCTTGGTTCCCTCCATCTGGCAGAGGATGCTGTATGTGTGGCACATCTGTGATGTTTTAATGAGCAGGCTCTCACAGAGATCAATTTTTACATATAGATGCATTAATCATCTCTTTACATCCAGTATAGAGCAAAAATTATTGCCACCTGAAGTAATTAGAAAAGCTACTTATCACACAGGATAGCAACCATATATTTTTTTCAAATACAAAATTCTTGTTTCTGTTCATTTTCATTTATACAAACAATACACATATTGTACATGTGCAGCAATGAACAGCAAGTGAACAGTCATTTTTTTAAGCTGATGTTTGGAAGGCAGGAAATATAAGGATATTTCTTATATAAGGATCAGAGTGACTTTGGCCAAATTGTGATGGCAAGACTATTGACTGGGGTGTTCCCAGTATGTAGTGATTAGTGCCTACCAAATATGCTCCAAATAAGAGCAACCAGTAAACCAGTTACAGGGTCATGGGGATGTGTGGCTCATTGTTAAGGTGTTGAGAACAAGTGTTCATTTGGTCTGATCTCAAAGAAGAACAAAAGTTCATGTTGGCCATGTCTTGTGGAATTGATTTATTAGAGGTGTTTTTGTGGCAAAAGGAGGGGAGGAGGAGTGAGACCTACACTATACTAGGCAAGTGGTCATTTATTAAATGTAAATATCTTTAATGGAGTTTCCTAGTTCTGCTTACATGCTGTGTGTTGCTCTGGTGAAATTTGTGTCTAAATTTTCAAATGACTTTTTACCCCATATGTACTGTATGAAGTCATGATTTAATGGCCTTTACACCCAAATACTGTATTATATGTCTTCTGTTCAGCTCCAGGTTTCACTACATGACTATTTAAACTCAGACGTGAACTACTGTTGCCAGTCATAGTCAGAAGCTCAGGAATTGTTATATCTGACACATCAAAAACAAAAGTGATGCGTGATCCATATTTGATTCTTCTTTATACGTTTTTACCCCAAATCCACTCACTAGCTTCAACCATCCACCGCAGCTCCTGAGATGCAGACGAAAAACAAGTGAACTGAAGTCAAAGCTTACAAAAAGTAAATGGAAGAATGTACACTCTTAAAAAGATGCCACAAAGGGTTCTTTCAATGATAACTTTGAAGAACCAGGTTTGCTTCCATAAAGATTTTTTTTTTTTATAAAAAAGTTGAGAGTAAAGAACCTTTAAATTTGTAAAGGCCTGCATAAGTTTAAATGGCACAATGCACAGTGGAACCAAAACAGGTTCTTCTATGACATCAAAGAACCATATTTAGAAACCTTATTTTTAAGAGTGTGCTGTTGCAAGAGAGTACTTTGAAGTGTGGAGAAAAGGGTTTAGATTGACTGCACAGGAAGGAAACATTAACTGTAGTGATTACACAGTAATATGACTCTAAATGCGGTGGTCCAGTCCATCTAGTATCAGTCGCTGAATTTTCACCATTTCCGATATTAATTAGTTCCGTTTGAATCTAGTAAGCATGATCCATTGGCCACTGAATGGACATGAAAGTCGGGACATAGCACTAAGGCTTTCAATGCTGCCTCCAATAGAATACCATTAACTTCACATTTACTTCTCAGCCCTCTCTCATCCAGTGCCATCAACTATCCCCTCCTCCAGTCCCATGCTACTTTGGCTTGGCTCCCACTTCCCCCTCCTCAACCACATGCTGAAGCAATTAGCACCAGGGGAGAAATATTCAAAACACAATATGAAGATGATTGATGGTGCTGTCAATAAGGTGAACATGTTTTAACATCTGAATAATTTGAGTGCAAATAGATTACATCTAGTGGACAAGGTTTAAGCCGTTAGTAATGGTACCTCTAACCTGTTTGGTAAATGTGGGGGTGGGGAATTTGAAGGAATAGACAGCAGAATGTTCTTCATTCATTATTTGTCTGAGAGGAATCCATAGCTTCAACAACAAGAAATTAGTTATGCTAATGCATATAGAATCTCATTGAAAGTTTGAATAATTTAATTAAAAAACTTTTGATCAGTATGACTTATAACACAGTTTCTCATTTTAGTTTAATTATACATTTTAGTAAATAACAAAACAAATTTTCAGGTACAATAAATACCATCTGTAATTCAGTGATCACAACCAGAATCATGGGGAAGACAACCATCGACACCCTCCAGAAGGTCTTTGGTGGCTGTTGAGTGCTGTATCAAAGTTCCCGGAAAGGGGAAAATGTGGTGGGAAAAGGTGCACAAGCATCAAGGATGACCACAGCTTTCAAGAACTTGGGGGGCTTCACAAGGAGTGAAGGCTGACTGAGGCTGGTGTCATCAAGAACCATCAGAGAAGTATCCAGGAAAGTAGCTACAACTGGAGAAACCAAGTCTCTCCTGCATCACAACCATCTTACCTGGGCTAAGGAGAAAAATAATTGGACTGAGCTCAGTGCTCTCTCAAGTTGTCTTTTCAGATTAAAGTAAATTTTGCATTTCATTTAGAAATCAAGAGTCCTAGAGTCTCAGTTCATGCTCATGGAGCCTGGAGGTAGAGTGGAGAGGTACAGAATCCAATGTGTCTGAAATCTAATGTGAAGTCTCTGAAGCCTTTGATAGTTTAGGGTGCCATGTCATCTGCTGGTGTTGGTCCACTGTGTTTTATCAAGTCCAAAGTCATCACAGGGTCTATCAGGTGATTTCAGAGCACTTCCTGTTCTAAACAACAAACCCAGCAATACGGATGAGCTGAATGTTACTAACAAAGTAACCTGCCACAGTGCCACAAGCTGATTGCCTCCTTGCCATCCTCCACTGCTTCAGTACTTTTTGGTGAACGAGCCCCAGCCAAGTACTAAGTATAAATGAATAAACTAGTCAGAAGTCGGACAGTTTTGGTTTGTACATACTTTAAAAAAATGTTAATAATTTGAGATACTGATTTTTAGAACTTATAAGCCATACAATTTTTTCATTAAAAATCAGTGTGATAAAATAAACACTGTTGTTAATATTTCAAACTGCATTTACTCATTATGGGTCTTAGTCATCAACCATTCTTAAGAAGAAATTGCTTCTTAAAACCCACATATGCACTGTTCACGGAGATTCCAACACTATTTTCGTATTTGGGATTGTTTCCGTTTTCAAGGACAGTGGGATCCATTATTGTAGGAGCGGAGCTGTGAACAATTCTGTGGATTAAAACTCATCATGATTCTGACATACACTTTTTGTTAGGACTTTTCTCACAAAGGAAAAGGAAATATATATTTATTGTAACAGCCTGCAGACGTTTAGCAGTTTCAACCTGGACAGCTTTCTGAATTATGTAGAAAACAAAACGTCTATTAAGACAGAGGCCATTTTTGCTGCCTTTGACTTTTTGACATAAGGTTTTTTTGTGTCAAAATTTCATGATGACCCATAGAAATGCTCCAAAATGACTTAAAATAAAATTGAGGTTTGTGCTTGACAGCAACGATAAATGTCTTGTTTTGTTTTGAAGGCACAGAAGCACAGTAGCCAATATAATATAATAAATGATAAAGTGATTGAGAAATGGAACACTTTTTAATTTTGATACATGAAACCTCAAAAGGCCTTTATTACTGCAGTGTTGAAAGATTATCAACAGGCTAATCATTTAAGCATTGCTGAACTGCATAACCTTCTCATCCCTTCAAATAAGTGTCCACTCACACACAGTAATTAAACCACATGTGAAAACATTGGGGCTGTTCAGAGCTTTCTGGTCCAAACACTTTGGCTCACTATTTAGTGCTCAAAATCCTTTTTTAAATATGCCCCATGCTGGTTGAGACTATTTTTGGGGGGATTCTCTTTTTTGGGCATGAGGCATCATGCAAAAGCCTTTCCTTTTGCTTTTCATTTTTCTTCCAGTAGAGGAGCCGGAAAGCGTACAGTACACAATACTGCATTCAGAAGCTTCCTCCACCATAATCCCCCTTTCAAATTGGTGATCAGAAGACTGCCTGCACAATACCTGCCCTAAATTAAAGGAGAATGCCTTTGAACAGAATGGATGCCTCTTGTATCCTCATTTGACAGAGATTTCTAATCATCCAAGGCAGAGGGAGCAATCTGGGAGGATTTGTGGGTATTTTGCTATTGTGTGTTGGCGCGTGGCCTCAAGATTAATTTGGGCATATAATAAACAAAAGCGCAAACATTACCAGGGTGGGGGGTGGCAAAGGGTTAAGGAAGAATGCCGATTTCACAGACATGAGCAGCAAAAGGTGTATCCTGTCTGACTTTATGGAAAATCCTGAAGTGCAAGAGATATCTCCTTGTCTGCTTTTTCTTTTTCACACCCAGGTGTCAGATCTTCTCAAGCAAAAGCTCGGTTTTTTTCCTCATTTCCGAAACAATACAGTATGTTTGCAGTTCTCTTCCCTGAAGCCTAGAGATGAAAACCAGTGAGGGGAGGAAAAACAGCTCATGGAAACAATGAGAAAATGAAGCTTTTGTTCTCCCTCTTACTGGCATATTATACATTGACTTTGTGAGCGTAAATAAAGCAATACTCGTTTATTTATCCAGGAATGAAGTTTCTAAACCCAACATCTTTTTTTCAGAGGCTCGTTGAAAGGTACACAGTAGGACCTGCACAGAATATCAAACAAGGGTCAGTCCTAAGAAAACACACAGAAATATGAGAGGGTGAGCATTCTGATTTTAATGCAGCCAAGATCAGCCCAAACTAGACGGTGTTACATAAAATATATAACAGAATAGCTGACAGCACACTTACGCTTTCTATTGCTGTTATGAAGAATATCTCACTGTTTATTTGGACACGCATTTCACTTTTTCAATGAGTATGAACTGATTTCACAAGCACAGTATTAATTTGCATGATGAGGATGTCACCACATTTTCTTCCTAAATAATAATGTCAATCATCTACCAGCTACAACACATGTCTTGTGGGACATCTACTGGGAAGTCACATACAATAATTAACCAAGATAAACATAGGTTAGGAAGATTCTCAGATGAAAAAATTCAAATTGAACACAAATTCTCTGTAAAATCCTAAAGAATGAATACAAAGGGATTGTTCAATTATAGCTGATGCAGTCAATCTGCAAATGTTTGATACACTATATACTTTATATTGCACCCATTGCTGACTCAAATGTACAAACGCATACTTGTACTCGTCAACATTAGAGAAATAGTGCCAATAAAATAGGACTGTCTGGAGCAGATAAACACGAAAATGTTGGCACTGTGCCTCATGACAGGCATGGGGAAGAGGGGTACAACCACCAGAATTCAGCTGTGCAGCAGTGGAACTGTTCTCTAGAATGTTTGCGTACCATCCAGTACTTTTGGAATGGGTTGGGGAGTTGCAGGTGAGGTGGGGTTGTGATCATCCAACATTACTAATGTTCTTGATGCTGAATACAATCAAATCCTCATGTTAAAGTTGCAATATCTATAGAAAGCCTTTGCTGGATAGTAGGGAGAGTTACTGCAACAAAAGGAAGAAAAACTTATTTTAATCCCATTGTTCTGATACTTTTCTCCATATCGTGTATCTGAAGTGGGCTTCTTTACTTACAGCAGTAGAATGAAGATGGTTAAAAGTCTCTGTAAAAACAAACTGAAATATGTCCCCCAGTCTGCTCAAAATGATGCATTCAGATATGAAATCAATGGAACATGATATAACTTACTGTAGATTATGAACATAAATTTAAACTCCATAAAGCTTAATTGTGGGCAGCTATTTTGAGAAACATGAACCACATTTACCACAGTGTGATGTTATATTGTGTTTCTTATTGTTACTGCACTACGTTATGCATTTCATACATTTTTTTTAGTTTACATAACTTTTAAACAGATTTTTTAAGAAATCTTTTAAGGTATTTACCAAGCTCTGAGTATTGACAGTCGTGGTCATTCAGATGAAATTAATGAAGGATGGGAGGGTAATAACATGGTAACACATGGTAATAACTAACAATTATGCAGTATTTTTATGTTTTAAGATTATTTATGCAATAGTGTGTGTTCTCAGTTTTTCATAATGTATTTAACACAATGTTTGTCTAAATACTGTACTTCTTTTCCATACAGTTTGTATTTTATTTAAAAAAACAAACAAACAAACAAACAAAAAACAAAACAAAGACAAATAAATTACTTCATGTGTGAATGTTCAAGCTGTGTAAACTTCAGTGTGATGATGTCTGACACCTAACTGATGTTACTGTTGAGTTTTAACCGAATGTGCTGAACTGGCATTCCCTTTATGAAAGCGCCATGATAGATGCATTCTGTAGACAAATTTAATCTACGCTTCACATATCCTGGGTTGAGAGCCTATATATATATATATATATGTAATAAATAATTCTTTCTGCTACAGTAACAACAACAGTAACAATCAGTCCATTTCTCATTGAGTGAGAAAAAAAGTCCAGTAATATTATAAAAATATACTTATTATAAAATACTTATAATATTGAACATTTAATTTTCATAAGCCATAGGAACAGACTGATATGTGAGAGGCAGGTATTTCATTATGATTGTGGTGGATTTGAATGATCTGCAGTGGTTTGTGATGTTATAAGTTCTTAGTGAATTACTTAAAGCACGTTAAAAATAGGTTGACTAAGAAGTAGGTGGGCTGATTTAACATAAAATAAATAATCATGAGAACTGAAGTGGAATGTAGTCTAATCACTAACATTCACCTACATAGAGTATAATCTGATACACAGCAAACTAGTTTAATTGCATCAGGATTTTGTTGGTCCTCCTCTAGAAATAGACTGATTCTGGGCTAGAGAACCAGCAGACTGTAGGGTCAGTATGATTCATATTGTACTGAGTACACTACACTATGAACATGTCTATTGTTATAGCAATAACCTGTAGCCAGTGAGGAGTCAAATGTTCAAACATCTTACATGTGGATTTTCTATATTCCTCAATGTTGTCCATGAGCTGAAAGAATCTGATGAAAAATAAGGGAGGTCGGTTGATGGTGTGTGCAGTTTCTCCCCTTTTATTGCTGCATTTCATCCCTCCCTTCTCTACTTACACACACGCACGGACACACGGGGAACAGATCTATCAGCGTGTCAGCGTAGAGTGAGACATTAAACTTGTCAGTGGAGACAGTTGTTAGGCTGAGTTATTGCTGAGTCGTTGAGAAGCACCCCTCAGCAGATGTAAAGGACATCTGCAGAGAGGAAGCAGTACAGAGGGGCTTCAAAACAAGCGACCACAGAGGGGGTGTATGTGCAAGAGAGGGAGAATGAGGGGGTGGGGTAGGGTGAGTTTTTCAGCTCTGCAAGTGCCTAGTGATGCCCTAAGACCAAAGCTTCATGTCAGGGGTCTCTGAGTGTATTGTTATTTATCATTTATAATCTATCAATTATTTATCATTTTAATTTGTATCACGTTAAACAATAGTTGGTTGTTAGAAACAATCTTTGGTTGTAGTTGGTTATTAGCTCACTTCCTACTTTCCAGAAATGCTTCTGACACAAAAAGGGCCTTATTCACACTTACATTATTTATGTAGGAAGTGGGTGCTTGAAATTCTATCCTAATGCTTCACCTGCTGGCCTGCTGGTTCTTTGAACCCAGCTCTGCAACTGCATTCCTCAGCTTTCCCTGTTTATTTTTAATTTTATCTCTTTGGAAGTCATTGTCTACTGTTAGCACCCAAAATAAACATTACATTAAAATATATGCATAACTTTTTAACTGATTTGAAAATTATATGTTATCATCTCACAGGAAAACAATATGGCGAATTATAATAGCTACATTGGTTTGTTGGTTGAAGACTCAAGCTCAAGAAATTATCTAGCAGCTCAAGCTCCTCTAGCAATGATGACCTCTCTAGATATTAGCCAGATAGCTAGGTCAGTAAAATACACTTTATAGTGCATCCAGAAAATATTTCATGTGCTTCACTTAATGCACATTTTATTATGTTACAGCCTTATTCCAAAATTGATTAAAAATTTTCACCCTTAATATCCCACAATGACAAAGTGAGAAAAGTTTTTGAAAGTTTGAAATCTTTGCAAGACAGTAGCCTACATAATCCACAAAATGGGAGAAATTTGGAACCACTACAACTCTTCATTGGCCGTCCAGCCAAACTGAGTGGTTGTGGTACAAGGACCTTAGTCAGGACTAACAGTCCAATGGTCACTCTGACATAACTCCAGCATTGCTCTGTGGAGAGAGAAGAACCTTCCAGAAGGACAACCATTTCTGCATGGTAGAGTGACCAGAGGGAAGCCATTCTTCAATAAAAGGCACATGACAGCCTGACTAAAGGACTCTCAGACCACAAGAAAACATCTGGTCTGATGAAGATTAAAATCTTTGCCCTCAATACCAAGCATCATGTCTGGAGGAAACCAGGCATTGCTCAACACCTAGCCAATACCATTCCTACAGTGAAGCGTGGTGGTGGCAGCATCATGTTGTGGGGATGTTTTTCTGCAGCAAGAACTGGGAGACTGGTCAGGGTTAAGGGAAAGATGAGGGCATCTATCCTCAGGACCTCATACTGGGATGAAGGATTATCTGCCAACAGGACAATGACCCTAAGCACACTGACAAGATAACAAAGGAGTGGCAACTCTGTGAATGTCCTTAAGTCACCCAGACGTGAACCTAACTGAACATTAATGAAGATATCTAAAAATAACTGTGCACCGATGCTCCCAATCTGATTTTTCTTGAGCAGTTCTGCAAAGAAGAATGGGAGAAAATCCCCAAAACAGGTGTGCCAAGCTTGTAGCATCATACTCAAAAGATTTGAGGCTGTAATTGTTGCCAAAGGTGCTTCAAAAAGGTATTGAGTAAAGGCTACGAATACTAATGTATGTTATATTTTTGTATTTTATTTTTAATACATTTTCAAACAAACATTTCTAGCTTTATCATCATGGGGTATTTTGCGTAGAATTTTGAGGGGAAAAAATTGAATCCATTTTGGAATAAGGCTGTAATTTAACAAAATGTGCCAAACAGAAAGCACTGTGAATACTTTCCAGATGCACTGTATGTCTAAATGTTTGTGGACATCCATTCTAATGAATGTATTCATCTACATTTAGTTGTACCCATTGCTGACACATAGACTGACTACAGAATAGGACTCTCTGGAGCAGCATTAAGGCAAGATACCCCCACCCCAAGTTGAACTGCCTTCTTTGGAACGATGGTGCCCTATTCCATCCAATACTTCTGGGATGAATTGAGGATAAAGAGGAGATGAGGCAAGGTGGTGACCTCAAAGCCCTCTGACATCAATATTCCTGTCCCTGAAAGCAATGATATCCTTACAGCAGCTCCAACTCCAACAAAAATTCCCTTGATTTCACATTCACATATTTCAGCTAGTGCACCTCAAGAAGCTAAAAATAAGTGAAAATATTTTTGTCCAGAATTAATTTCATTTTCAAGGTCATTTTTTATTTTCATAATATGTAAAGTTTTACTTTTGTATGTTTAGCCATACTGAAGTATGGCTAAAAAGCTCATGACAACCAGAAATTCAGTCTCTCATATTACTAGAATATTTCATTTGGAGTTGTCCAGATGATGAGCATAAACGCCTTCCACAAGTAGGGTAAGCCACAGAAGACCTATAGCTAGTGAAGAGTGTTGATTCAGCACTCTGGTTGTTCTCAGAGTGCTGAATCAAAGCATTTTCAAGGTTCAAAGTTCTGCAACCAGTTGACCTACCTTTTCTGAATGCACTCTGTTCCAGCATTCCAAAAGTGGAACACTCATCCACACTCGTCCAACACTCGCTTCTGTCTCAAGATCTTACCTTGAAGACACATTGCCAGGTGCACTGCCAATCCTTTCCCTGACTGAAAATGTGTGGGAAGCTATTGGATACATTATCAGCACTCAACCCTCACAGCAAGATTTGCAGGAACAAAGTGAGAATATTCAAGCTGCATGGGATGCATTAATACAGGAGACCTCTACACTTCTACAACTCCATTCTGAGATATCTGGCATGTGATGCCATACTGAGAGACACTGCTTCTGTATGTGTAGCTCAGTATTCCAAATTTGAATAATTTCTTGTTCCTGGTAACATTTATAATCCTTTAATCCTTCTCAATAGCATTGCAATCCATATATATATATATATATATATATATATATATATATATATATATATATGTGTGTGTGTGTGTGTGTGTGTGTGTGTGTGTGTGTGTGTGCCTTTTTGCTAATGGAATAGCTGTGTATCATTTTAACTTGCTATACTCCCCTATAGTAAGGTATCAAAATAAGGTAAAAATGTTTTGAGATGCACAAAGAAAAATCCATAATCAGAAAAATCACGCATTAATGTCAAGAGAATAAATAGAGATCAGTAATCCATTTTAACTGTTTTTCAAATCGGCCTCAGTTATGAGTTTTGGACCTAATTTGGCATGGGGATTTGAGGGTGGG
>CM067512.1:11118310-11193310 GCA_034509495.1 Acestrorhynchus altus | reverse complement strand
TTTCAGAACTCCTCTGCAGTAGGAAGAGCGCCAGGTCTTCATACGACCCTAAAGGGCTCAGATTCATGCTCCAAAATAACCTCTCCAGATTCCTCCCACTCTGTGACCGTCTTTGATGTTGTTGTGGAGGATGCTGTATTTCTTTGCAGTAGTACTGGGTGATATATTGTTTGCCAGTATAGCAGTTTTGGTAAAGCATTGTAAAGATTTTTTCACTGAAATTGAATAAGTAGGGGGTGTTATATCTTTAAAAAAGACGACCTGATAATTCATTAAGTCTCATAACTTATGAAGATCAGGCAATGATGCCCTTGTGGGCAAGTAGGCCATTTGTTTCATTTAATCAAATACTCTCCAGGACTTCATATTAAACTGTGGTGCATGTCATTTATTGGCTGCTTTTGATTGTTTTAAAAGATTGCATTCTGGATTTTACACTGATTTCACATCAGCACTTGTTGACCAGGATCTACAGCTTTAAAGACATCTATTTACCTTTTCACCTGCCATTCATCTATTGGTCAATTTGACTCCCGGAGAGAGCAGGAGATCAACACATAGTGTTTGACATAAGGCTGGGCTGAACGATGATATATGATGTATGATAAGATGTATGATATGAAAAATACAATGTGAAAAATTTAGGGCGCCCTTGAAATCCTTCTTGTGTCTTTTCATTTTGATCTTCATTTCTTTTTTATACACACTGGGGAGGAGGGCAGGGGGGTGGGGGTTCAGAGTAGAGGCTGATGTGTTGCTTTAATAAATATGGATAAATGAAATAAAACATCTACGTAATTGCATGATTCACCAATGTACAGGAAGCATGTGTTCATTAACTTCATTAATACAAACTAAAAATCAACAGCAGTGCATTTGGAACAGACAGCGGTGCCTTACACTCGACAGTTGATCTCACTGTGTGCTCATACTGGTGCTGTAAGTAATGGTGATTATTTGCCACCTGCCTGATGTTCACTGTACACACACACACACACACACACACACACACACACACACACACACACACACACACACACACACACACACACACATAAACAATCCTGCCTCCTGCCCTCTGTTTTCCTTCCTTCACCCTTGTATACCTTCCTCTGCCTGGCCCCCACTGTTGATCTTTCTGTTCCTTCACAGCTTTGCCACCCCCAAACTCTGCTCCCCCCTCTCTCCCTCCCCCCTTCCTTGCCTCCCCCTCTCTCAGTGGCAGAGCTCAGCTGTGTCCCTTCACAAAGATGCATTCATCTCTGCATTGATAATTCCCCCTCTAGTGGCCACTTGGTTTGAAAGCTTATGGCCCCCGAAGACGCCCTCGCAAAAAACAATGAGGCAAATTGCGTACGGCCGCAACAAAGTCTTTATCTAAAACTGCATATTACATTAATTTAATTAGCATGTTGGCGTTTTGAACCCCAAATACGATTACTTCATTATCTGTGTCCCATGCCTCCAGAACAGCAGGTTACATTTGGCACTTTTCCGTTGTTTTCTCTCTCCCCTCACAGCTGTACGAAGTACAGTATGATACAGTGCAGTTATGAAGATATTTAGGCTGCTTTAAAGACTGCTTTCCATTTGATGGAAATGTATTGGCCCTAATAGAAGGATTGGACTGAAGTAACTGAGTGACTGACAGGTTTTAAGTGATTGACACAGTCACATGTTTGAAGTATTGTTGGATTATTTACATTGTTGGAAACTTATCCCTTATCAAACTGTATCAGCAAACTGTTTAGAAATATATTTATGACTTACTTTGAATATTTAACTGCATTTGTGTTTGAGGTCAGATGGAAAATCCAGTATCAAATTCAGAAACGTTTTGCAGTAGAACATAAAGTACTAAAGGATATTTAAGTGTAACTGGTAGGAACTGTTTCAAATGCTGAAGTTTCACTAGCATATCATCTATTAATTCATCTTTTTAACTTCTTCTTCTCAATCAGGGTCAAAGTGGGTCTGGAACTCGGACATTGGGCACCAGGCAGAAATGCCCCCTGGACAGGGAGCCAGTCCATTATAGTGTACAACACCCACAAAACCCATTTTTCATAAATCATTTAATATTTTAGAATATTTTAGAAAAAGAAAATAAATAAGAAAAGATTTCTTTTCTTAGGACTTGGCTTTTCCCCTTGACTGACTGATCAAACAACGCATATAAGACAATGAGCTAAAAAACACTAGTTTCATGTGGTGTTAAATATAACATGTGGCAGGAAGATAATAGATCCTTCACTTTGACTCCAGTTACATTCAATTTTTTTTTCTTTTTAGAGTTATATGTAAATGTACAAAGCATAAGCATTTAGAGTGGAAATGATATAGTAAGGGGGCAGAAAAAAACCCACCACTGGTCTACTTTCACCAATAAAGCCACAGAACGTTGCAATGCACTTTAATAAAAGGTTGTTTCTTTTTAGGCAAATTAGCTGTCCTATAATCTCACCAAGAGGCAGATGAATTGCATGCCCTTGTGCTGAACAGGCAAGCACGCACTCTACACGATGTAAAACATTTACATGAAAGTGCTCGACTTTGAAACGCACCGACATGAAAGGCCCCTTGCTCCATCTATCAATGTAATTATTAGGGCAATTTTACTGTGCATTAATCAAGAGAGTAGTGCATGTGCATGGTGTGCGCTGGCAAAGCATGCCTACTGCAGGTGGCTGATGGCACAGAAGAATGGGCTGAGGAGTGTGCTGGATTTAGCTGAAGCCCACTTTCAATGGCTTGATCTTCTCTGCAGTGGTATGTGATAATGATGGGAACTGCATGATAACTGTGGGAAAACTAATAGTGATTTTAAATGCCGTGGCATCTTTTAGTCAGACAAATGTTCTCTCGCGAGCAATCCATTTTGGAAGCATGTCCTGAACATTTAAAACCTCTAGCTTCCTGATGTTTCCAGAACCTTTTCATTACATTTTGTGAAAATAACATTCTGTAGAACTTTTGCCCTGTTCCCTGACCATTCAAAACTATTGAATGTAACAGAACATACATCTCTTGACCTAATAGTAGCAGCGTAAAAAGTTAAAATAATTTTCATATGAAGTTCATACATTTTCATACATACATACATACATACTTCATGTATACATTCATACATGTTCTACTTTCTACTGACAGTTGTATTTTCTGATAACTGTGTTCTAATAGTACTGAGAAAGAGTGAAAACTTTTGGATATATTTAGAATCATTTCTTAAACTGGTCTCCAGAGACATGTCGCAGGTCTTTGTTTTGCTCTATCTCTTTGTTGCCACTTGGGTTTTGGTAAACACCTCGACTGACTTGGGGTCTCTGGATCAATTTAAGAACCAGTTTTTACCATAAAAAAAGGAAACCATTTAACCACTCAGAGGTTAAAAAGGCTTCAAAACATTCTTGAACTACTGCCTTTACTTTTGAACTCTTGAAGAGATATGAATTACAGCATTAAGCATTCAGAAGAAAATGAAACACTGGCAGTCTGTTTGTTTTAATCTGTGTGTAGATGACCGTAATCAGTGTCCACTTTCTTTGTCCCTTCAGGTGACATTTTAATAAGTTGCTTTCAGGTTGTCCCTAGCTGCATCAAATCAATCATGTTGCCGTCACTAAACTCATTCGTAGCAATTGATTAGCCTTTAACACAGCTTTATTGCAGGCAAATTTGTGTCTTTAAATTAGTAATTAATTAAGATTTTCCATTCAATTATAACGGTTATATTAGGATTGGCAATTTAGAGGCCTGGGTTTGCAGACTCGTCTAACAGCCTTATCGCTAATGAGGTGAAGTCAGAATGTAGTGTTTGATACTGTACTAATTGTCCATTTAGCAGTGGCCACTGGCAACCAGCTGGTCTCCAGCCGTGCTGAGCAGGCGAGGCTAATCTTCTGGACGCTCTGAAGGAAAGCGTGGCACGAGGCTCACAACTCACGGGAGAGGTGACTTTGCTATCTGGGGTCACAGAAAGCCAACAGTGGCACACTGCTTCGATGATGAAGGCTAGAAACGACTCGTTCAACTCCCGCACAGATCGACTGGAGGGGGCATCACATGATGTGTTGGCTACTCGCTCATTGGCAGAGGGCCCTGTAAGCAGCGGAATGACTCAGCATGGGGCGGCCATATTGTGTTTCTCGGGGAGGGGGGTTTTGTTAATGAACTTGCTCACTCCTAATGGATAGGAAAGTCATTTGGCAAACAGTTTTGTGGCAGTGTGCTTTGTTTCCCCTGGTTGTTTTAATGATGTTGGTTTTCTCCATGGGCTCTCAAAGGGACACAGCGAGTGCCGTGATAAACAGTGTGGCATAATTGGATATCTGATAGTGGCTGACAACACGAGAATTCCCTCCACCCTGCATCCCACAGTGATGAGTCATATGACCACAAAGGCAGCCAAGCACTATGTCATCGGGGGACTATTAATGGAGAGGTTGCATGGAGGTTGACATAGCGATAGATCCTGTTGAAAGGACTGGATATTGATCTGAGTGTTTGCTGGCTATTGTAATTCCATCAGACATGGGGGGTGCTTTAAATTGAGAGTGATATGGTTTAGCTGGAAATACCAGTTTGTTGACATAACTTGTGGTAATGTAATGTAGCTAAATCCACTTCAGGTCAAGACTTTCATAGTTATTGAATAGGGTGTAAATATTGCACTGCATTGGAATATTTTGTAAATGTAAAAGACAATTGTCATTTTTTTTTCACAAAATTGTCATTGTGAATTAATTTTACATGGCCTGTCTTCATCTCTCTTTTTACTTAGATTCTGTGCATCTATGACAGGTGTTTGTAAATAGCGTCTGGTTTAATTAGCCGCCCTGAATTGAGCCACATTCCTTGATGAATCCCTTTGTATGACTTCAACATAAAGTGGGTTAAACTGTTATATATCCTGTAAAGGAGGGTATATTTAAAGTGAAGTCTCCAGTGCTTTCCCATGATATAGGTTTTGAATGTTTAAAGATCATCCACATATTTTTTTTGTTGTCATTAAACTGGACATCCAAGCCAAGAAACATTTACGAACATCTTATTTTTAGCCATCTGGCAGCCTTCATCTTTCATGGAAGCCTGTTTCTCTCACACTCCCTTTTCTCTATCAAGATAAACAAGTCTTTGTTGGTCCATATGACTAGCTCTCAGACGCTGCTGGCCAGTTCCGTGGTGTGCTAGCTAGGAGGTGGCTTCAGGAGGTGCTGGCGGTCCTCTGCCTACTGCGCAAAATACCCAGCATCATGCCCGCCAAAGTGTGCAGCCTTTGTGCCACTGATCCCACTTGCAGACATGACCATAGCATGGTGTTAATACCCTAGTAATAGGGCATCATGAGCCCGAGTGTGTGTGTCTGTGTATGTGTGTGTGCGTTGAGGCAGAGGAGCGGCGCTCTCCTGCAGGAGTGGAGAATCCCCGGCGGCTCCACACTGAGTAATTAGGCTGGCCTCCTGAATGTCAGCCACAGCTTGTTTATTCTCATTATTTTATCATTTTAAAAAGCCTCTAGGTGATGAGACATGCAGTATAATTACTGTTATTAGCATACTAATTGGACGTCAAAATAGGCCAAGTTACAAGGTAGCCAACTGCAACATTTTCACATTAATCAAAAGCCAGGTCATGGGCAGATCATTGTTGCATTGGGCAACTAATTGGGAGTAATTCCTTAGCCCCCTTTACCTGGTCCTAAGGTTTTGTAATCTGAAGCCTAGGTCAGCTCTGTCGCTGGACTTGTGTAAAGCAACACACAAGCCACAGATTGAGCTCTGATGGTGAATGGAGGTGTTGTTCTATAGAATTGTTGGTCATGAATGCGATTTCTGTTGTTTCTTCCAGAATTAAATAGGAGTACTGTGCTGTGTCCCCACTATATGGGTTGTAGATTTGAAATGGGACCGCTCCAGATTGTCTTGGCCAGAGCCTCAGTCTCTGCTGTTTGAAATGCACAAAAGGAATTCTCCTGGGGTTTGGAGGGGCATGATCCAATGGGCATGGGGTTGCAGATAGGAAACTGATAGGGCCAGCTTTGTCTCGTCTGGAGAGTGTCCACAAACCTCTCTTTTATGAAAACACATTTTCTTTCTCCACACCACACAATTTGCATATGAAAGCCCAGGACAGAGCTAGACCCACTGGTCTCAATGGGGCTAACTTAAGACAGTGTCAACATTGAGACGGGGGCAAAACAAAGGGGGATTTTTACCCCACCCCTTGCCTAGCCTGTCTCATTGTCTGTTCTCTGTCAAGCCTGCATCTGAGCTCTCCTTTGCTCTCTCCCAATTGGATTCAAATGCTTGAATAAAAACGAGCTTTCAAATCACAGCTCAAGAGAAAGATTGGCAGGTAGGATAGCCCAGAGAAAGCATCCATGCCTTTATTTTTTGGTTTGCTTTCATTTAATTGAGTGTGGACATGACAACCTAGCTTCACTATTCTGACATTTCAGCTCTCTGAAAGCTGAAAATTGTTGAGTTATTGAGTACTCATCTTTTAAATAGAATTTTTAGATTAAGTGCTTAGATTTCAAGTGACCAAATCTGAATTTGGATGATCAGACAGTTAAGCCCAATCCCAAATGGTACACTTAAGGTCCTGTAGTCCATATTTGCACATACTTCTGAGGACTGCAGTAAGATAGGATGCCTAAGGATATCCCTGCTCTATTGTTGGTGTTCAAAGAAGTGCCCACGAGCACCCTCTATAAAGCCTTCAATGAGGTTTGCATAGACTTGAATCAAGTCCAGTCCAGTCCAAAATGACACTGGTGACTCACACAATGTTCAGGCTCTACATGTGCCAGCATGCAGCATATCAGTCATATTTATTTATTTATTTATTTATTTATTTATTTATTTTTCTACTGATTTACAGAACTGCAGTGGCTCAGTGAATATTAAAGTCACAATGCAGCTGATATATGAATAAATAAATGACTTTTAAGATCACAGTAAGTGCACATAGAGGGCACTAATGAGTAGCATTTTGTGCATCATTTGAGACAAGCATCATCTGTGGTACAGCTTCAGGAGTGGTCTACTTGGTATTCAGGTGAAGACCAGTCATAGCATCAGGGTTTGTTTACAGTTGTCTGACCTACATGAAATAGAGGGCGATATTTAGATGTGAGTAAAAATGCATTTGTTTATCAATGTAAGTGGTCACTGAGCTGAATTGCACTTGTAATGTGAATTAAGCCACTGCAGATCTGTAAAGTAGCTCTGAAAAAATTCTAAAGCCAGTTTTACTAAATCACATTTCTACCAAGCCCCCTTGAGATTTCTTGCCCTATAAGTCTGCATGTTGTACACAAAGACAACCAGTTCATCATTTCTTGTGGACACAGATAGAATTTTGTCTCTGCTTTTAATCCATCCTTGAAATCCTTCTTCTGTCTTTTCACTTTGATCTTCATTTCTTTTTTATACACACTGGGGAGGAGGGCAGGGGGGTGGGGGTTCAGAGTAGAGGCTGATGTGTTGCTTTAATAAATATGAATAAATGAAATAAAACGTCGATGTAATTGCATGATTCATGTACAGGAAGCATGTGTTTATTAACTTCATTAATACAAACTTCAGCAGCAGTGCATTTAGAACAGACAGCGGTGCCTTACAATCGACAGTTGATCTCACTGTGTGTGCTCATACTGGTGCTGTAAGTTAATGGTGATTATTTGCCACCTGCCTGATGTTCACTGTACACACACACACACACACACACACACACACACACACACACACACACACACACACACACACACACACACACACACACACACACACACACACACACCAAAGTGTTTGGGGGTAGGTGCCTTGCTTAAGGGCACTTCAGTCACAGCCAATTGGTTCAAGGACTCAAACCACCAACCTTCCAGTCACAAGACCATTTTTTTTGCATGGGTTACTTCATTCCACACACATTCCAAAAACATAGATGTCAGGTGAATTGCCCTGGTGTGTGTGTTGTCCTTGGGTATCAAGTAAGTAAGTCACTATATAAGTGATAACAAACATTCATTTACTGAATCATTTAAAGATAAAAATTTTTTTAACTAAATGTCTGCTTTAAACTTTAACCCAATATTCGGTCAGAATTGGATATGCCAAAAAGTTGTTGAATTGAGCTGTTCATCTCAAAAAGCTACATTTATCTGACTGCTTCTTTTGATATGGTACACAGGTTACAGTACTTCACAACACATGCACATAATTTAATCACTCAGGACTGATACCTTTATTAACTGTATGTGTTCAGTATTCAGTATCCAGGTGCAGTGCATTAGTGTTCCTGTGGTGATATAATGTACCCAGTGAGCAGCAGGAGCAGCTTCAAAGGACTGGTACACTTTCTACACACCAGTGGGGTCCAGGTGAAGCAAGTGTAGGTTTGTGTGTGTCAGTGGGAGAGCCTGTCTTTCATGCACAGTAGGAACTAAAATAGTCTGAGAGTGGTGTGTGTGTGTGTGTGTGCACATGCATTTGAGCACTGTAAAGCAGGATCATCAAAGCAGGGCTTCTGTCAGATGGAGCAACTGCTCCATGTGTTTTCCTTCATGGAGACTGGAATATACACGGGTAACTCTTCACGACTGCTGACAGTTACTATCAGGAACATTAAAAGGAGAGTTGGCGACTCTAGAGAAAGATTTGGACTTGAGCAAAACAAATACACCCCTTCCTTCAGTGCTTCTTCAGAAACTCTGCCTCCTAGATTCATGGGTGTGTACTGCTAAGGTGAACAATACTGGGCTGATTCTGGGCTGGAACCATAAAAAGTTTGGCAGAATCCAGAGTCTCTGCTGCCCAAGGGTAAGTTGGTCAAAATAATGGAAAGTCAATTTCATTGCTGCGAAAAATGGAAGTGGCATGTTTTTATAGATGTTCCAGCCTTAAACAGTGTGAGAGGTGATGTCTCTTTCTCATAGTTAAGTAAAACAAATATAATTAGTGCTATAACACACTTTAATAGGTTCATTTATTTTTAACATGTTAATGCATTTCACCAATTATCCCTCCATATTTCACTCTTTTTGCATAACATAATGATGTTTTAGCAGTTTTATATAACAATATAAACACAGTTTTGCTGGTGAGGGTCAAGATTATGCTAAATATATGAACATTTGGTTTTTGCTGAAATACGAAAGTGTCATAACTAACTCACTCTGTTACCCATGCAACCCCCCCCCTCCTCACACACACACACACACACACACACACACACACACACACACACCTGCTGCTCTTGTACATCTTACGTTTGCCACATACTGCTCTCCTACTTCAACTAATCCATCTGTGTTTGTGTGTTATGTGTTAAAAAGGTGTTGAAAATGAATATGGAGGTGTGTTTATTGTTTAAGCTGTGAGCTGCATGTGTTAGTTTTCTCCCTTAAAGCTTCTATGTGTGAGCTTCATTGTGTTCATTGGATCATACAGACCATTCATTTGTTTCAGTTAAGTTAACTAGGCTGGTAAAGTAACCTTACATAGGATTTCAAATTAAGCATCAAACCAAACATTCTTTCTGTGCTAGCATATTTATTTGTTCAGGTCTTAGTGTCCATAAAACCCATCATACATATTGTAAGGACAAATACCATAATGTTTGAAAATGCAAAGAGTGACAGAGCATAACATTAGCTAGGTTATGACTTACCAAACTGTTGCCGTAGTTTCTGCTGTGAAACTAAACTGGCAAACTATCAAACATGAAAAATTAAAACTGACCTATTATTACCCATCTATCACGTCCAAACAGAACAATCTAATGAGTCCTATTCACAGAGTTCAATATGTGCCAGATATATACCCTACCTTCTCCTTCTTTCTCCCTCCCTATCTTGTGCACATGCACAAAAACTCCTATTGTTGACTGGTTGGAACAGTGTTGTGTCCTTTGATTGCTACTACTTACATTGTTTCCCATTTACGATGCCAGGGCTTGTATATTGACACCAGAGTTTTTGAATATTGAATATTATCCCACCATTTTTAAGAAGTTTGTTTTTAACACAAAAAAACAACAACTCAGTTTTGACATTCACCAATGGGTTATTATTTATCTGGGAAAATCTACCTGCAGTTCAAATTCAGCATTACTTTTCTCAAGAACAAATTTAAGAATTCTTATGATGATACTGCTGAATGTATGTAATAATAATGAGCAAAGGGGATTTAAACTAAGTCATAATTTTATCATTTTTTAAATAAGTTGCATTGAATAGACAGCATATTTATGCTACAATGCAGCATTTAAATTTTAGAACAGTATGCAGTATGCAGCTTACTGAATAACCAGGCCAACTTCATCAAGACATTGTAGAGAAAAATGCAATTAAAGACAAGTCTTTAGGTCAGTATGCACATGCCAGCAAAGTTTTGCCTTCAACCAACAGTGCTGGTGCTTTGTCTTTGTTGAACTCTGAACGTACAAGGCTTTGCATGATTGTGATTTAATTGTTTTATACTAGGAGAGTTAGTCAATCGCTAATTGCTTGGTTATTTCCTTGGCTAATTGAGCTTCACGCACAACACAGTTACACTTGGACGTCAACTGGTTTAAGGATCTCAGTGTAAGGATCTGGTATAATTATGTGTGATGTCATTTTACTGTTGTCACTGCTACCAAGGTAGACAAGTCTAGCTATTTGCTTACATTTACATCATAAGCCAAAGGGACAGTAGAGTAATCTAACAAGTGTTTTAGTGTAAAATGCTGCTAATTTGAGAAAAGTGCCACATTTTATTCATTTCTATTTTTTGTTGACTGCGAAAGTTCTGCAGGCTGAGGGATGAAAATAAAATCTCACTAAATGTTCAGTATCTACCATATATATTTACAATTTATGATTTATATACTCAATTAATAGTTATAAGCATATATTAAACAAGAATAAACATTAGTTATTTTTTATTCAGGAATCACAATTCTTTTGAGCATTAAAGTGTGTTAAGTAAGTGTAAGAACTGATCACATCTACACTTGCTCAATCAACACTGGACTCGTGTAGTACTCAAAGTTGAGGCTGCATAGATTGTTTTCAGACTTCAAACTTACTAAATTTGATAAGATTTGGCATTTAAGGTAGGTTTACATTTCTGACAGGTGGCATTCATGTCTGTGACTGTGTACTATGGCACCTATATCATAATGTTTTTGCATATACAACATATGGAAGCATTGAATAATTCTGTAATACAAGCTTCATGTGATGCTTCTTATTAAAAATATTGAACCATAATTAATTGTGAGAAAATACTAACAAGCTACTGAATAATCACGGAAAAAGTAGAGGTTTTGGACATATTGTGCAGCAATACAACAAACTATTACAAGTGAGGCCATTGTTCCCATCTGGAGTGGTGCCAGTAGCAAGGTTTCCATCCAGCTGTTGAATTATTTTATTATTATTATTTTGCTGCTGAAATTATGAAAAAAATATCAGAAAACTCAGAATAAAAGTCTGTCAAACACTACACTTTTGAGAAACCTAGAGTAAGTTTGCAAACAAGTATCCAATGTTTAGCAGATTCTTGTTGTTGTTTTGTTTATTTCTACAGATGTATGAAGCTTGTCTCATGAGGGCATGATAGAACAAATTGGCAAAGAGTGCAGGTAGAGAGCAACTGTCAACAGGAGGTATCATGTGAAGGAAAAACAAATGGAGACTTTAGACCTTAAAACAAAGTACATCATTTTTTAACATATATGTTTCAGTCCAGTGGTATCTTGAAAAAGGTTGAGCATAAGCTGCAGGAGTATAGCATGAGGGAGGTCTGGAAGAGTATATGGACAATTACAGGCTGCAAGCAGAAGAACAGCAGTGCTGGAGAGTTTAAGCGAGAGAGAGAGAGAGAGAGACATAGAGAGAGAGAGAGAGAGAGAGAGAGAGAGAGCGAGAGAGAGAGAGAGAGAGAGAGAGCGCGCAAATGAGTTCAATTTCTTTTACAACCGCTTTGACTGCCCTGCCCCAGCCTCAACTGCTCCTGTCTGCAAACACGTCACCACTCCATCTTTGTCTCCCTGCTTGGTAACAACAATAGCTCCACCATCTGACATTGCAGCCATCCACCCCCCCTTCCCCCCATCGCTGCTCACTCTCCCCTTCTACAGACCATCAGCACAGACAATGACCCCCCCCGCTACACCAATCACACACTGGATCTGCTCAGCACAGCTGTACCCCTGCTGCCTCCGTTCACTCCCTTCTTCACCTCACTGCAGACCAAGTCAGAGGTGAGCTGAGGAGACACAAGGAAAGCAGCTGGCCTAGACAAGGTGTCCAAGACTGCTGAAGGCATGTGAACACTTGAAGAACATCTTCAACCTGAGTTTGCATTTGGGGAGGGTCCCCGCACTTTGGAAGACATCATGCCTGGTTCCACTGGTTCTCACTAGCAGACCTAGCAGAGTGTGTGAGGCTGAGGGACTGTAATAAACTGTAACAACTGTACAACAGTAAGACCTGTCATATACAGAAATTCTCAGATGACATGTTTGGTGTGTCAAAATTGGACAGGATAGCCATAGCCAGTCTCCATTGATGGGGTTGATGTTGAGGTGGTAAGGACCTATAAGAACCTTGGACTGCAGCTGGATGATAAAATGACTGGTCAGAGAGCACTGACACTCTGTACAGGAAGAGTCAGACCCCTAAGGAGACTAGAGCCTTTAAACATCTGTAGAAAACTCTTGCAAATGTTCTACCACTTGATAGTTACCAGCATTCTCTTCTACACTGTGGTGTGCTGGGAAGGCAGCATCAGGAGAAGAGATGGCTGCAGCTGGATGAGCTGGTTAGGCGGGCCACGTTGGTGGTCGGCGTGGAGCTGGGCTCTCTGACAACAGTGATAGAGAGGACTGTGGACAAACTGCTTTCTATCATGGACAATGACAGTAACCCATTACACACTGAAATCATGAAGCAGAAGACTGAAGACTGATTTGTGACTTTGATTTGTGTTTACAGTTTATGTAACAGTTTAAGGCATTTATTGGATCATTTTCACCATTGATTTTAGTGTATTACATTTCTTAACTATAACTTTATCCATTTCCTGTGAGTATTTTTACTTTAATGGGGCTGCAGTAGTAAAACTACATGACACCTACATATGCCTTTCATAAACTTCTTAAAAGTTTTTTAAATCTACTCCCAAGAAGCATAATTTCTCACACAGATGTAAGCGCTGATGTCATATCTCCTCAGAAAGAAAACTGATGCTTGTTGGAAAAAAAGCCTTTATAAATGTGTAAATGCAGGTTTATACCAGCTGCCATGAAACCTTACGTAGGTGTTGTGTAGCCACCATTTAGTAAAATATTATAATTTTTGGCAAATTTGGTAATTGTATTCACTGTTTACTTTTTAAGTTTTTATTCAACATATTCATATATATACGTAACATTGGAAACCTGGCTGGTTTAGTTTTAGTTGCTAGTGTGACAGATTGCACTGACATCTCGTCCACACTCAGGGACCACTGTGATAGGATGTAACGCTCTCAATGGAGACAAGCAACCATGTAAGACAGTAGTCATGGTAACAATACATGCTTAAAAATAAAAAATAATAAAACTGCCTGTTTTCCACCTTTGCTCCTCAGCATCATCTGGCCAAGAACAGAATCGGATTCTTCTTGTGCTCTATTGATTTGTCTTGCTGTGCAGTGCAGCGAGTGCTGCTGTAGGTCAGATGGACAGAGACTCGGCGAGCGGGTCCAGTGATGGGAA
Organism: Acestrorhynchus altus; assembly: GCA_034509495.1. Lineage (NCBI taxonomy): Eukaryota > Metazoa > Chordata > Actinopteri > Characiformes > Acestrorhynchidae > Acestrorhynchus > Acestrorhynchus altus. The sequence continues at coordinate 11,179,561 of CM067512.1, read as the reverse complement.
TGGAGGAGTGGATGGGTAACAGGTGCTGGAATTAATGCTCAGCCCACACAGTGCTTTGGGCGGTGGGTCACGTGTATGTCCTGGCATCAGCCATGTGTCCTGCAGTATGAAAGGCAAGGGTGATCGGCAGGAGATGGTAGTCAGAAGACCGACTCAGGGTCAGGGACTCAAGGGAACACTGTGGGCCTCTATTTGCACAGATTTACAGTGGAGACAAAAAGAGGGAGAGAGAGAAAGAGAAAATGGAAAGAGAAAACCCGCTTAATGTATGCATGCTCATGCACACGGCTCAAGGCAGAAGGAGCGGTTTCTAGTCTTGAGCTGCAAAATCCTACTATGTCCTATTAATCTGCTTTCAGGTTCATTTGAGCAGTAGCATATTTTTGGGGATCTTTATAAGTGGCATTTATGCTCCTTATTGACTTTTCTTTTACATTGTTAGTGATTGTTCATTGCAAAGCAAAGCACAACACTATTGTTATTGTCTGAAAAGTTCTGTCTGATTGTGACTATAGGGTCTGGTTGCTTGGATACACCTTTTTGATCCATCAGATGATATCCTTGTTCCTTTTTTTCCTTGTTTTTGTTTGTTTATTCATGCAGGAAAACTAGCAAGAATGGGGCATCTCAGATTTGACTTTACGTCAACAGCCGCCATAAAGACAAAAAAAACAACAACAAAGGCAACAGGTTGTTCTTACATCAGTACTGTTTGTTTATTTGCACTCCAGCTATATGATTTTGAAAAGACATACATGTCTCTTGCAGGTTCTTTGGTATTTTTGTTAACAGTTGTAATAAGCTGACTCTTTGTGCCAGGTGATTGTGTCATAATGCACTATGACATATGACATTAGTATACTAAGAAATACAATTATTAAGGGTGTAATTATATGTGTATTCTTCCTGAAATATCAGGGTATGGACGTTACGGTTGTTGCATGCAGCTCTGTTCAGCTCCCAGGATCACTGTCTGTGTCCTGAATTTACACAATTATATTCAGCTACAGATACAGTTCACATACATTCACCTTTAGGATGCACAAAGCTTTTACAGACTGTTTCATCCTTGATATTTCATATTTCAACAGTAGAGTTAAAAATTTTACAACAGGGTGACAAAATGAAGATACACACATATAAACACAATGTACCTCATCAAATGTGTTTATAACTATGGTTAACAGTCCGTTACCACAGTCTGAGCTTTAGAGCCTGAGGTTTCGTCACTGCATCAGTTTAACTGTCTCAGTCTGATAGTTACAAAACCTTGCCCACTGCCTGTGCATTTGACTGACAGGTGAAAGAGCCAATCAGTTTGTACAAACAACAACAATACCAACAAACAGTGAGTGAACTAGGGTGTGTGAGTGTGCATGAACTACTGTATATCTCAAATGAACCTGTCAGATCTTCCACTTAAAAGCTGTTCATTTATTTATTCAACACCTTTCAGAGTCATAGCAGAATATACAATATCCATTGGATAATGGATAATGACTAAGGATCCTACAATACACAACAAATCTGCTGCTGAACTAAAAAAAAAAAAACATGTTCCAAAATATAAATGCATTGCATTACCTAGAGGACTCAGAACATTGCTGCAGATATTATGATAAAATGCAAAAAAATGTGTCATGGGTGGGAAATAAGCACCGTGAATGAATTTTGGTTCCACCTTAAATGTAGTGCTAATGTATCACACATGTTCTAGTGTTAGAATGAAGCTATTGCTTCAAAAAAATGTGAACACGTTTTTTTTCTTCTACACCCTGGATTTACTTTTCGTGCTCATTTTTAATTGGCTGTTGACAGGAGTCTCTGAACTTTACAACAAAAATGTCATAAATATTTTTTATTTTTCAATTAATCTCATGGATGGTATTGTGTCTTTGGGCTCTTTGGATCACCGCCATCAATCTCAGGCACCTGTGATAATTAGTTTGCAAGGTGAGACCCATTAAACGAAAAGTATTCCAAGGAAGTTGGGATGTTGTGTAAAACATAAATAAAAAATATGATGAATTGCAAATCCTTTTCAACCTATATTCAATTGAATACTCTACAGAGACATTTAATATTCCTTTATTGTTTTTTTGTTTTTTTTTTGCAAATATTCACTCTTTTTGAAAATGATGCCTGCAACATGTTCCAAAAAGTCAGGACAGGGGCATGTTTACCACTGTGTTACTTCACTTTTCCTTTTAACAACACCCAATAAGCATTTTGGAACTGAGGACGCTTACTGTTGAAGCTTTGTAGGTGGTTATTTCTCATTCTTGCTTGATGTACAACTTCAGTTGCTCAACAGTCCGGTCAATCTGGGTGACCGTTTTGGGTATGTGTTTCACTTGTCATTTTGACAGATGACTATTTACAAATGCGACCAGAAAAGGATCATACATGCTCAATATCTTTCCTATTGTTCACCTCACTGAAACATTATATAGAGGATAATGAGAAGTGATGGGACTGTTTGCTCTTTTTTTTGCTCACACAGTGCTTAAACTTTAGAATAAAAGACAGATTAATGATTAATAATTAATAATAATAAGTACAGATTAATGATAGTACTGATATCTGATGATTTGTTGTTTTTTTGGACCACAATACAATGTAATTATCTATGTTTTATTGACTACAGAGGGTTTCTTCTGACATGCCATTGATAGTGATTCCTAATTTAATTTTAGAGATTTGTGATACAGTATACAACCAAATCCTGAATTTATAGCGCCTCCTCTTATGGATAAAAAATACATTAGCATTCACCTTCAGACTGATTCTGACTGATTCAGACTGATTCTATAAAGATCCACTTGTTTGAAATATTTAATCATTGCCTTAGGTTAAAATGTTTGTATTTTAATAGATATTACTTGAACTTCCATAATCGTCAACTTTTTAAAAAATTTAATTAGTATATTTTCTGATTTGTCCCCATGATTATTACCATATTTGGTCTGCCTGTTGTGATTTTAATGCAAGCTGTAAATTATGATAACTGTATGTTTATTTTATTTTATTTCAATAGTTGAATTTGGTACTTTATTAACAAATAATGGAAAGCACACATATTTAATTTAGACACAAAGTTGTTAGATGTTGGCAAACAATTTTGGCCACTGTTTAAAAGTGAGAAAAACAATCTCCCCCTCTGGTGCTGGTACTGTTATTGTTACTCCTAGTTGTATACTATGTTAGAACTGCTCAGGAGATGTGACCAACTTTTAAAAACTTGATTTGATTATGGCCTTCTTATCATGGTGCATAACTCAATGAATATTTATATTGCCAAGAAGCTATCTATCATCCTCTTAAACTATTTATAAATCCCAGAATGTGCCCAGAGGTCTAAGTGATTATTATGGATCAGATCACATATGTCCTATATTTCAAACGCCTGATTTCAAGAGCCTGATTAAGCATTCAAATTCCATGTCATAATTGGTAAACGAATAAATTAAAGAAGATTCTAAATTTTTTATTCCTGATACTAAAGCCCTTGTCTCTTTGTGCATGTTGTTCTTCCTAGTCCTCAAGACTTTGTAGTAGGCTCTTGTGTATAACTATAAAGTCAGCTACAGCTTGCCAGAATGACCCAGTATAAAAGAAAATCTAGCTGTATATATTTCATTTTTACTAGCATATGACAGATAATTATGTTCAGTCTTGAGCAATAGGTTGTACATGAACAGAACTTTAGCCACAGAAATCTCTCTAGTCATATCCAACATGATATTTTTACTTGAATCATGCCATTTTATTTCAGAATAAATAATCTTTTTTTGCTGCCCAAAATCTTCTACAATACTTCATTGACCAATACTGAAATCTTGGAGACCCTGTAATGCCCTTTCTGCAAGATCAGTTGATGAATGTTGTATCTCGTTTTTTGCAGTTTTTTACTACGTCTTGATGAAAAGACCTACCATATTTTCCGGACTATAAGCCGCTACTTTTTTTTTCCACGCTTTAAACCATGCAGCTTATAATGAGGTGCAGCTTTTTCTTCATATATATATATATATATATATATATATATATATATATATATATATATATATATATATATATTATATTATTTCCTATTTTTCTCCTATTTTTTTTTACTTTGCAGAGTGCAAACATATTTGATAAACATAATCCGGAAAATATACATTATTATTTTAGGTGACTTCTATTTAAAAGTTAAGAAAAGTTTTCCGCCCTCCTTTAAGTTTGCCATACATTGCAACTAAAAATGCATCAATCAGTGGTTTTGGGGCCTTCTCAACCCCTGATTGTGTCTGTAATCAGACAATTGCCAGTACCCAGCCAGGGCAGGTTGGATGCCGTACTTTCCAGGCATTGCCAGTAATGCATCATTGTGGGCTTCTAAAATGGTGCGTGCCTTTCCTCTCAAGATGAAATGTACTTGTATATGTATTGCAATGGCTTTTTTGAATCAACCACTTTTAAAACTTTGTTGAACTCTGAGCACTTACTAGTCTGTGAAATCCTTTAGCAGAGTTATATTGAGGAGTTCATAGTATTCTCAGTGTTTACTAGCTCAGGTGATTCTCACTGTACTGGGCTACTCCAGAGGGGTATCCAGTTACTGGTGTTATACGTCTTTAATCTGCTTAGGCATATTGAACTTCCATTGAGCAAATTAGTTCTTTACATTTGCACAGCTGTGTTTGAGTCAGCTATGTCAACTGGACTAGTGACATTCAGTACACTGCAGTAACACTGACATGGTGGTCATTTAGTGTGTGTTGTGCTGATGTGAGTTGATCAGAGACAGCAGTGCTGCTGGAGTGCTTTTACCCCTCACTGTCACTGCTGGACTGTTAATAGTCCGCCAACCTGTGTCTGACCAGTCTGTGGTCAGCACCCTGTGAGCATTGATGGGAAGGAACAGCCAACGTGCTGGCTGCAGCAACAGATTAGCTTCTTTCTCTTCTGACTATACAGGACCAACTATGCAGGAGTGTCTAGTAAGGTGGAGTGAGTGGACACAGTATTTAAAACTCTAGCAGTACTTCTGTGTTTTATCCACTCATACTATAGTATAGTACACAGTATAGTCTCTACCAATACCATTAACATACTTATATAATTATTTCTTACTAAATTATGTCTTTTTCTTCTGTACTTATGCTGCGTCTGGAACCTTAATTTCCCTGAGGGAACCCTCCCAAGGGATCAATAAAGTTCTATCCTATCTATCTATCTATCCCATCCCATCCCATCCCCATCCCATCCTATCCTATCCATCTATCCTATCCATCCTATCCTATCTATCCTATCTGTCCTATCCCATCCTATCTATCCTATCCCATCATCTATCCTATCTATCCTATCTATCTATCCTATCCTATCCTGCCTATCCTATCCTATCCCAGCCCAGTACAACATGCCGTACACACCACCACCATGTCAGTATCACTGCAGTGATGAGAATGACCCTGCCATCTTGCGCCTGCTCAACGAGTGATCCTGTGGAGTACTAGTCGTTGAATAACAGGGTGAAAGGAGGCTAACACAATATGCAGAGAAACAGTAGGGATAAAGTCTGTAATTATAGTACTCACATATGGTACAAAGTGCTCACATATGGTAAATAGAGCTTATAAATTGGACAGTGTGTATAGAAACAAAGAGGGGATATTAAAGGCATGGTCAGTCAATTAATAGAGTTTTCAGGTTCCAGATAGCATACTGTATAATTTTTATGTAATGGCTCTCTGTAAAGTAGTTGTCAGAAGCTTTCAGGTGCATAAAAACACTTTGGATGTCAAAGTGGATGTTCCTTCACCACCACAATTCTTAACCACTCCTGAAGAATGATTTGTTGGCTCCACATTTGGGACTGTAGCCAAAATGCCCATCACTATGTGGGTCCTTGGTTTCATGATAATAAAATATATTATCATAAAATATATAATCCTTTTGGACAGAACAAGTGCTTGTCTTTTTTTCTTTCACATATTTCACTTAAAAGCACATTTAATTTTTTTATCCATTAAGCTAACTCTAGTATTTTTTTTTGGGATCTCCTGATGACCTATTGTTTGTCACTCTGATGTTCTTAATCTTAATTTAAATCATACACTGTAAAAAATGCTTAGTTATGAGTCAAACATTGTGAGTCAAACATTTAGCACAAATACTATGTAATTTTTACTACATCGCTCAATTAACATAAAATCTAGATTGTTTTTTGTTTATAATCAGGCATTGCAAACCAACTTGGGTACCATAGCAACCATTTAAGCGCTCCATAGAAACCACCTGGGATACCATAACCAACAACGACCTAGCAACACCACAGCAACCACCTGGAACACTGAAGCAACCAATTAGCTACTACCTAGCAACATCATATCTCTGCTGTGGAACCTTGGGTGGTTACTGTGTGGTTGCTAAATGGTTGCTATAGAGCTGCTAAGCGTTTACTATCATATCCCAAGAGGTTGCTATGGTATTGCTAAGTGGTTGCTAGGTGGTTATGACTATGATACCCTAGGTTGTTTGTTGGTCTGCTAGCTCAAAACACCCCAATGCTGTGTTTGTCTAATATCAGCCTTACCCTGGATTTGTTTCATCCCAAAATGTTTATTGTATACTGGTGGTCATTTTAAAGCTCTCTAGAACTTTAGAAAAACTAGTTAATATTTCAAAGTATGTGTAGTATTATTTGGATGTTGGAAAAGTTGGGGATTAATTCAAAGACTGTTATCAGCACAGTTTGCTGCTGTATTATGTACATAACTTGTTGTCTACATACACATTATATCACAGATATTTACTAGATACCACAAATATACCATAAATGTTAAGGTTTGATATAATATTTTTAAATCAAATATTGCTGCTACTTCAGTTTCAGTTTCAGATCACTTACATGGAATAGGAATATTACAGATATTTCATAAACAGACTTTGTGTTATGTTAAACTTATTTACTTTAATCTTTATGATGAAACCCAATAAAAACATTGCAGTAAGGCAACAAACTCTGAATGCAATTATACAATCACTCAATAATGGGGTACATAGTAAAGTGGGGCAGTGGAGTAATAATACCAAATTTACCTCTATTTGCAATGTAGTGCAGGAAAGGAGATTCAAGAATTGAAGACATGGGCGTAGCGGTAACAATACAAATCCATATGACTTTTCATTTTAAAAATAAGCAAAAAATTCGGACACTAAAGACACTAGATGTCACAAATAGTTTTAAATAACATCTATTTTAATGGCTCTGTTGTAGATTTTAATAGTTTGGTTTCTTGTTCTTGGCTCTTTACTTAAAATGATTTCTAAACATGTTTCTTTTAATAATCATATGGGACAGGGTGAGCAAAGAATTCCAAAGTATTTTTGACAAAGCATATTGAAACATTTTAACTTTTAGTGTGCAATAACTTAATTTCCTAATTACAAATATTTTAAATTACAAAACAAAAGTTTTAATATTATTGCACTTAGAAAGCATAGTTTTGCAGAGCTTAACAGATATTGTTGAGATATTGAACAGATATTTTAATCTAGTTACAATGCATTGTGTTGTGACCACTAAATAAATAATTAATAATATAACACTAAAGTAATTCTTATTCTGTCATATAATGAGTCCACTCACACACTCATGCACACACACCCAGTAGGTGAGTAAATGGAGGCAGAGCAAGCAAAAAGTGTAGTCCCATTTGCATTATGTGCCTTTGTAGAGAAAGAAACAACTTAATAAGCCTTGTAAATGATAAGCTGTTTGGTCGATTTGTAGTGGACTTATTAATTGTAAAACTGGAAGACGTTATGTTTCAGCTCCACATTACACCCTTTCTGTTTAACAGCGCACTTCGTGGGTGCAATTAACAATGAAGTTGTCATACACTTCTCCATGGTCAATGATCCATTACACCTAAGACATAACACTATCGCACATTATCTTCTTTGGCACTTACAGTAATGCTTGAGAACAGAGACATATGCTTCCCCAGATAAAGCGCTGTTATAAGCTGACAAATTATACAATTTATCAGAGATCTAATTTATCAGTGGTAAATGCAGCGACACTGCTGGGATTTTTTAACTGTCCTAGTCAGTTTATGGGAAACGTAGGCTGTAACAGACTGGGCCTGTCAAATTAGTAGCACTCAATTTATGTATGCAGAAAAGTAGTTCAGACCTCTAGGACTCAAATACATGTCCACTGTGGCTTTTACTCCGCTCCCTGTGTTTAACCAATTGTCCATTTCTTAACTCTCTCTCTCTCTCTCTCTCTCTCTCTCTCTCTCTCTCTCTCTCTGTCTCTCTGTCTCTCTCTCTCTGTCTCTCTGTCTCTCTCTCTCTCTCCCTGTCTCTCTCTGTCTCTCTCTCTCTCTCTCTCTCTCTCTCTCTCTATATATATATATCTCTCTCTCTCTCTCTGTCTCTCTCTCTCTCTCTCTCTCTCTCTCTCTATATATATATATATATATATATATATCAGCCATAACATGAAACCACTGACAGACTCAAAAAATAATGTAGATTATCTCACTACAGTGGCAACTGAGTCAGTTCTCGTAGTTGTGTTGGAAGCAGAAGAAATGGTTGAGCGTAAAGATCTTTGTGAAGCTGAGCCAGATTTGTGATGGCTACACAATGTGTAATGGATCAAAGCGTGTCCGTAAGGGCAGGACTTGTGGGGTGTTCCCAGTATGTAATCAGTGATCAGTACCTATCACTGCTCCAAGGAAGGACAGCCAGTGAACTTGTGACAAGGTCATGGAAGCCCAAGGCTCACTGATGCTAACATGGGTCTTTTGCTAACTTGGCAGATATCACATGATCAGAGCTGTTTTGGTTGAATGAGGCGTATTGCTGTAAAAGCACTATGAGTCTGATAGTATGAGCAGGCTTTTCTTGAAGGTTGCTGTTTTAAGACAGAATGCACTGAGACAAAGCACAGCTAACCTAAATTGAACTTAGGGAAATATTAATAATTGGGGTTGTATTCTACTAAAACATGTATAATGCAAATGATGTGGCGATTAAAGATAACCCTTAGGTGGCACATTCATTCATTTTCTGAACTGCTTATTCCTGAATAGGGTCACGGGTGAGCCGGTGCCCAGCCGGCAACTCTGAGCGCAAGGGCGGGAAACAACGCTAGACAGGGCACTAATCCATCGTAGGGCGCACACTCACACTAAGGGCCACTTTAGAGTCACCAATTGACCTATCATGCATGTCTTTGGACTGTGGGGGAAACCGGAGTACCCAGAGGAAACCCACACGAACACAGGGAGAACATGCAAACTCCACACAGAAACTTCCCAGGTCACCCCACCCAGGGATCAAACCCAGGTCCTTCTTGCTGTGAGGCAACAGCGCTATCCACTGCACCACCGTGCTGCCCATAGGTGGCACATTATATGTCAAATGTTTTTAATGAATGCATTTTAGCTAATTTAAGTTGAACCCATTGCCAACACAGCTGGGCAAACAAACACAAAGCTTGTCTAGGTCCTGTAGAGAAGTACTGCCAATAGAATAGGACTCTCTGGAGCATATAAACAAACACTGGCAGGATAAACTTTTTTAACGCACTAGTTCATAAAGTTTATATGAAACAATGAATGAGCAGGTGTCCCAATACTTTAGTCCATATAGTATACATTCTCAGTCATTTTGTCAGCCATAATATGTGGAAATGTTAATGATAAGCTGTGTCTGCTTTCATTCTTGCTTTTATTTGAATGTCCCTGTCTATCTGTCCTTGTTCTACATGTTCTCTCTCTCTCTCTCTCTCTCTCTCTCTCTCTCTCTCTCTCTCTCTCTCTGTTTCTCCCTTCCTCCCTTATTTCATTCAGGTGCAGATGAATTCCTGCCGTGATTTCTATCTGACTCTTTTTCTCCCGGCGTGAGTGAGTAGCTGCCGTCTTCGCCAGACTGCAGGGGAAGTGACGATTCTCCAAGGAGAGATAATGTGTCACCCCTGCTATCAGTGCCAACCTGACTGAATGCAACCACCAACAGAACGGAATAGAGAAAGAGATTCCCAATAGCAAGCTTGGCAGATACTGTAACCTTTTGAAATAATCACCACTGTCTAATGGGCATATTTAATTAACCTTGCGAGGAAATTAATACCCGTGTTAAATGAAGAAGAAAAAGATTTTTGATTACCATTGCGAGCCTTCTGGGATCCCTTTCTCTTTCTAATTGCCCAGGAAGAAAAAGACTGAAATCTTGTTCCTCCCTTTGCCCCCGTGCAAAAGAGAGAAAAAGAAAAAAACAGAGAAGCTGAAGCTTTTACGCCGGGTGATTGCAATTTATATCATAATGCTTATTGAATTAGGGCTCCATTGCTTGACTGTAAAGGTGCACTTTGTGTGTGTAAGATAATAGATTTTTCTCTATTATTTCGAAAAGGGTGGATCAATATTTCCCCGTCTGTAACGAAAGGAAAAATCTGTTTTTCATCAGAGAACTACTTGACATGGGGATGTGTTTGGTTCTTTGCATTTTGTCACACTTCCTGTAGTCTCTGCCCGCGTGTGTTCTTCGTAGTGTGAAGGGTCCGACTGCGCCCGGCGGCCAAGGTCAGAGTGGCTGTTTGATGTGCATGGCGGCCCATGTGGAAGCCATCAGCCTGCTAACCTGTTCCCCATCAGCAGACCCACAAAGCAGGTGCTATTCATTTTTCCCCTTGCATGTCAGCCCTGTTACCTTAGAGAACATCTGCTGCTAACAGCTGCTGTTACCTTACCAGTGACAACCTATAATATGATGCTAATTTTAAATGTACACATGCCAGGGATATGTGGCAAAGTAGTCTCCAGTTCTCTTCTACAGGACGATGACAAATTTCAGCCAGCGGGTGAAATTTGAAGCTTTGACCCATGAACTGGGATATTTCAAACAATATTGACATGAAACATGGAAATGTACACGCGAACTGTTAATTAAATCAACCTTGCTGATTTTATCTTAGCTCATTTTGAACATTTACATGGCCATAACAACTGAAACATGAACTATTCACACAACTATCCACTCCTACTGAGCAAATAAACCAATAACACAATGCATCAAAAGCTTGCTAAAACTTGCATGAAGGTTCCCACTGAGGGTGGTGCATCAACAGACATCAGCAACTGTATGTTGAGGAAAAAAACTGCCTTTCATAAATTAAATACCTTTCCAACTGTGAAAGTGAATATATCATGCTTTGCGGTTGTGTTTTAGCCAGTTACATTGATAATATCGCAAGGCAATAAAAGATTTTGCAAAATATCAATTTCAAGTCAAGTACAAGTACACACTAGAATGAAATTACAATCCTAAAGGCTGCAAACAACATCACAGTGGGCAAACATAGAATTAGAACAAAACTATAAAAACTACCTTACGTACACACAGACAGACAGGACAATGCAGCACCAACAAAGCTAACATATCTTCATGAGGTGATAAAGATGAGGAGCAGATGTACAGATGCAAAGGTCAAACCATCTGTTAATATTTGCTAAAAATGAGATTGTTATATAAGTGCTTTGTCTCTGTGAGAGCAGGATGGAGGTGAGAGCAGGATGCGGACATAAGTGCATGTAGTAGGGTTTATTAGCAAAAGAAACAAAACACAAAATAAACAAAACAGAACAATAAAACAAACTATAAAAACAAACAGACTGGGAGCACAAAAACCACCGACATGACCGCAGTAAACACACACACACACACACACACACACACACACACACACACACACACACACACACACACACACACACAGAAGAAGAAGAAGAAGAACAACAACAACAACAACAACAACAGACAATGACACTGAAACAAAGGGCTACTTATACACAGACAGAGACTAGACACACTTGGAAGAGAGGGCAGGGCTACAAAAGATGCACAGGTGGGAACACTGATGACACGGCGGAGCTATGAGGAGACCATAAAACACAACAGAGCCATGTGCTGGAAAAGCACATGGAAAAACAAAACAAGACCTAAGAAGGACAGACAAGAAACAGAATGGAAACAAGTGTGACACGTTTTTTATGTTATGAAGGACATGGGTGCACAAAAATGTATATCAGATACCACAGCAGTGTAATTTTCCTCAACCAACCCCGAGGTATCTGGTAGTACATGATTACCTATCCGGACAAGTAACTTCAGCTTCAGCAAGTCATGCAACTGCAAAAGACTAGAAAGCCATGTTATTAGAACGACAAAAGTGAATCATGACTAAAGGAAGCCTAGCATGTCATTAAATTAATAGACCTCAATGACATCACTTCTGGAGTGTGCAGGCTGTGCCTGACATGTGCTGGCTGCTGCCGTGCTCGTACAGAGCACGTGGGGGTTCATCCGTAATGGCCTCACTATCTTTCATCTGGGGACTTGTAAAGGTAGTGAAGTAATGCATTCCCTGTCTGGGCATGATGAGCTACTAAAGCGAGAGGCAAGGTGACATTTAAACATGGACAGAGCTGTGTTAAATAGGCAAGCTAAAGAGTGGGGAAAACACTGGAAAAGCCATTCAAACTGCCCAGGACACTGAGATGGTCACTTGTGTCAGTTTCTTTAAGGACCAATAAAGGAGTCAAAAAGAGCAGATGTCTCAGTCAGTTCCAAATTCTGTTCTGTGTATAAACAAATGGCTGTTGTACAGTTGTATATGAAAATTTGGGCAACTTGAGCAAATTATACTTTATACACTTTATTAAAGTGAGAAATAGTAAACATTCTTTGTAGCTTATTAAACAGCACACATTTTCAGAAAATTGACATTCACAGTTACTTTGTTGCTTGTAACTTGGGTTTTGTGTAAGGTGGCCCACGAAATACAAAGTTTGTATGTTATACAAAGATGTTAAGAAAAATACATTTTCATGCAGGTTCTTTGCAGTCATATGAGGGAGTTTGTTTTTATACACCTCTGTTAAAGCTAAAAATTTTAGATTTCATTATGCACTGAATAATTTCCGTAAAATTATTTCTAGAAACTCATAAGATCGTCAGATCAGTTGCTCTGAGGTTAAAGTTTGTGTCACAGACTAAACCTCCATTTAGATAAGAGAGAAGCATGTTGTAAATGTTGCTGGTGTTAGAAGATGCACTGTAATTTCAAAATTATATTGATTTTGGCCAATGAATGCTTAAATAAAGGGTGATCTTATCTTAAAATATATTAGCATAGGTCACACTGATTGAAATTTCTAACCATTATTTAAAGACATATTTGTTGTACTGCAGAAAGAAGAGAATTTTAATGTGATATTAAGATACTATGCTATAACGTCAGTATTCATTCATTTGTGAAACTCTACAAAACCAAATTTACATCTAATGATAATCCAGATAGATTTAGTCCAGTATTAGCATCAAAAAAATGAAATGTATGATCAGTCCATAGTTCTGTCATTGGTGCAGTTCTACTAATGATATTCTGAAGACTGTTTGAGAGCAGGGATAGTTTAGGTTTAAGGGTTTTTTTTCTTCATGGCACCCCCTCTGGTTCTTGGAGCTGTATTCTCATGTCGACTGCATCTCCAACTAAATCTGAGAAGAGGTCACGGGGTGATGAAAAATAAAATCACAGTGGTAGCCTGTATGAGTTATAGCCCTATTGCCCAGTGTAGGTGTTGGACAGAAGGCAGATAAGCAAGTATCCATTGCTACCTTAAGTGCTTCCACTACCACGAGAAACACATGAGACTTAATAAGAGCATTAACAGTGGTGTAGAGCTAACTAAGGCTGCTTGATGCAAGGTATTCTCTTTTGGCCAGCACACTCCACAGGTGGGACGGCCAGAGCCTCCTCTATTAATTGCTCAGTGTGCTGTTGTGCAGCCCAGGGGGCTAATTTGTTTTGGTTAGTCAGTAGGGTCAACTGCTTTAAAAACACATATTACAAGACTACCGGGAGATTGGATTACATTATTTAAATAAATACAGGGCAATTTGTCAATGTCACGTTAGAGTAGCTGCACCCCCCCACACACACACATCCACTCCCCTCCCTCTGGCTCTGCGCCCCTCTGGCCAACAGCAGGAAATGGTAATCTTGATTGCATTAACCTCTGTTAAAGCATTCTGACCTGTATTCTCTGCCTGGCTACAGATAATGTTCTCCGGGCCTCATTTATCAATCTTCAGTATGCACACGTTTGATTCTTAACTCTGTGTTAGACGTATCTCCAACTGACACATCAGAGCAGTCAATGCAACAACATGGTAATTCAGGAGCAGTTTTTTTTTTTTTTGTGAAACGTCAGTGTGAGAATTTTAAGTCCTGTTGGATCTGCTGTGGTGGAATGTGGTGAGTTTCTCTTTAAACAGGGAATATGATTGATGTAAAGTGATGATTATAAAACTTTGCAACTTGTTGCAAGTTGGTACTGAGATCTTCCTCAGATGACTTCTTACTTTTATCTGTTGCTAATATAGTATATTTTTCACTTTCTAGACACATGACCTTCTGACATTTGAACTTGTGAAACCTGCTGCTAAGGGATGGGTTTACATATACAAATATCGCATATATTAATTAGTCATTAGCTATATTTGCATTGAGTTTCTGTGGCAAATACAATCAAAAGTGAAATGATTGTAGGACTTTTTTTCTGGTCAGTAGTGTTTCTATCTCTAATTTCAAATGACCTTTGCATATCTATAACTTAAGCCTTTGTTACTTTTAGAATTATTCATTAGAACCATTCATTAGAACATTCATTCTGTGATATAATTTGCTCTCTGATAGAAGCTATATTGTACGGACAAATATATTTGAACACTTACTCATTCATTATTTTTTCCCGAAATCAAGGGTATTATCCTGCTTTTGCTGAAGCAACTGAAGCAAGGCTTTTGTGAGGATCTGATTTCACTCAGATTGTTAGTGAGATGAGGAGCTTGGATGATCACCACCCCACTAATAGGTTAATGTTTATTTGTCATAGAAAGTAATATTCTTTTGGCAATATGGACTACACAAGCTCTGTGTGTGTTTGCATATGCATTCCTGTATCATCAATGAGCACTTAAAGTAGCTGAATGCATTCATTAGAAGGGATGTCCATAAACATTTGGACATTCACAACCCTGTGTTTTGACCTTAGAATGAAACAAGTTTTCTCTTGTATAATTGGGCTCATGTATAATTCAATGAGTTTTGCTCTGATTGGCTGGTTATCAGCACGGCAGTATAACAGGTCAGTCTGGTGTTGATATGCATGCTCTTCATTGTTGCTGATGCACTATTGTGACAAAGATTGTCTCCGAAAACACCAAATGAAAATGACTCATGTTGAAGTGCATACCTTTGAGCACACAGCAGTTTTGGCAAAAGTGAAACAGAAATGCACTGTTGTACCTGGTCATTTTGATGTTGTAACTGTCTACAAGTTTCACCACAAAACGTGGTGTGGAATTGAGTTGAAGCAATAAGTGCAGATTCTATTTTTTTCCTTTGGAAAGGGTTGAGTCTTTGAAAGAAGGAAAACTGAAAATCAGTTTGATCTCTTCTTAGCTGTGGCTTGAATTCTAATTCCAGCTATTTTCCTTGGCAAAGTGGGGCTGATCCACAGACAACCACTGCTGTCTGTCAGGCCTGTAGGAGCCTCTTAGAAAAGGTGATAGCAAAAATGTCCTTTTCCAGCAAGTTGTTCTGTTTAATTAACCTTTTTTTAAGGTATTTTATGAAACAGATGTACAACACCACAACTTTCTACACAACCTTATTCAGATTAAGTCGGAGCATTATAGCTTTCAGTTTAACTAACACCCAGTGGCTGGATTCTCATGTCTTCATGGAGGACAGAAATGATAGCCATCCTAACTTTAGGAGCAAAATGACCAGCATCAGAATATCACAATGTGACTGCAAAAAATAAATAGATTGTTTTCTGTAAGGTGGCACAAAATTATCATTTACTGTCTCTTTTTTGTGAGACTTCTTGTGATGAACATACACCAGAAGCAGTTGAAGTGGGCAATTTTGCTGTAGTTCACAAACTAGTTAACTTACATACACAGAAGTAGGAAAATGAAAAGGCAAAAAGTAAAACAAATCGATTTATAATATTCATAATATTTAGTTTGGTGGCTCTCAACTTCATAGAAAGGTTTCAGAGGCACAACTGATCTTGAAAAATGTAGAAATCCAGACAGAATTTCAAATTATTTAGGATTTGCATTGATTTCTCATCACACATACCGTGTGCTTTTACAACTATAAGCAGATCTGTTTAAGCCACTGTTGGCCTACATGTACCTGAATTTGCAATAACATAAATACAAACAGTGTGACTTTTATATTTTATTAATGTATTTATTTATTTATACAATGGTATTTTCACATTGGCATGAAAATGTAAAAGGCAGTAAGAATGTTTTACATATTTTATTTTTAACACAAGCTGAAATGAAAGGAGATGATTTAGCTGTGCATGATAATAGTTATATGCTATCTATCAGTCTTGGTAAATGAGTATATCTTTGTATTAATGTTCAGTTAATGTTCATTAATATACTTGCATGGTCTAGGAGATATTTAACTCCCTCTGACTCACACATACACACCATCACAATACTACAATTTGGCTTTCTTTAAAACTCTCAGTCACAACATCCTAAACGTGACAGATGCCTCCCCAATTTTCTATTTTATTGAAACCCAAATATGGTCACCCTACTTTTTTTTTATTATTTATTCACAGATTTCCTGCACCAGTGATACCATTGTAAACTCTTGGAGCTAAACTATGTGTGAGTATGAGTAAGGCTTAAAGCATAGTGGGTAACAAATCACATTCCCCTTGGCAGGTAAGATTCTGGTTCCCAGAATTCCGAGGCCTCAGCAGGGGGAAAAGCCTTTTCTTACAAAGCCCCCAAGCTCTGGAATAACCTTCCAGATGAAGTTCAGGACTCAGACACAGTCTCAATCTATAAGTGTAGGATGAAAACTTACTTGTTCAGTGTAGCATCTGGTAATTAATGTCTTAGCTTAGTTACTAGCTGCAGATCCAGGGGTTCATGGACATAGGGATTTATGGTAAACATTGATGATGGTGCTGCCGTCTGACTCCTTGTCGCAATCACTCAGGTTTGTGACGGTGGTGTGGTTGGATGCCAATGTTTCAGGGTGCTCCCAAGTTACCTTCTGGTTCACTCCTTAGTTAGGCTGTTCTAGTCAGATCTGCCGAAGTCACTCACCACACTGTGGTAATGTTTACTTTCTCTATTTTCTATAAATCTAACCAAACTAATTACATCTCTGTAGCTTTTCCTTGTTAATGATGACCTTGATGAAACACTAACCTTGAGCTCCTCTGCCCCATCTGAGAAGGATCCCAAACTCCCCTGCCACAACTTCACATTGGCGTCCCACCTTCCGGCTACTGGACCTGGACTAGGTTTCCACCATGCCCTGAACTACCCACCCGCCATCTGCAATTATGTAGAAATTTACATAGAACCAAATTAGTTGCTACTGTTACTATTATGTCCAACATCGAACTAACATCATACAAGTACATCAGAGTATTAGAACAGAGGTGTAGGGGTCCAGTGTCCCCTAACTGTGTATAAGTAGTTTGGACAGAGGAGGATGGGTCCCCCCCTTGTGAGCCTGGTTCCTCCCAAGGTTTCTTCCTCAGGCTCTGAGGGAATTTTTCCTTGCCACTGTCACCCGTTGGCTTGCTCACTAGGAGGTCTATTACTTACCCTTTATAATTTTTTGATTTGTTTAAAGTTGCTCTGTGACAACATCCGTTGTGAAGAGAGCTATACAAATACATTTTGATTTGATTTGATTTAGTTCCCTGGCCAGGCAAGTATACCATGGTAAATCAAAACCTTTACACCAACACCTTGTTCAAGACTCATCACACTACATTCAGATACCTTTGCAATTTGAGTAAAATGCATGTCAATGTCAGTAAGATTGTCAGTCTCTTAATCTCACTGTCAATGTCAATATCTTAAATCTCACTACCATTATTCTAAGTGTCTAAGTTTGTGTTTAAAGTTACTCATTATTCTGTAGTTGGTCAGTATTTTGATACCAGTTGAAAGTATAGCAATGTTAGCTCACATTTAGCTAGATATGCCTTTTGACATGGACTTATTATAATTCCAAGAATCCAGTGGTATTCAGAAAAAAAGTGTAAAAATCTGCACTGTGTGATCACATTTTTTCTGTGCTTTATTGTGGACACAGGTTCTCTTTACTGACATTCATAAGCTATTACACTCAGCACTTCTAATGCACTTCATAATCTGCAATTTTTGCTGTTAGAGAATCAGTGTAGTTTTTCAGTAACTTTTGCTGACTATGAATCATATATGATTAAAAAAATGACAGAGTGACACCACATTTTCAATCGGTTAAATGTCAAAGCTGTTTCTGTATGCCTGGGATTGGAATACAGGTTGAAAATATTTGTATGTAACTTGAGTACTTTATGTAAAATACCTTTTAGGTCAATAAATGGAGTGAAAGACACCAGCAGTACAACTATATTACACACTATTATGGTTGAAGTTTGGAAGTTTTGGATTTTTATCTGCATGCATTGGCCTTTATGTTAAAAGGACAGAATAATGTACTGGCCTTATTTTTACATATTGGATAGTTTATGTGTCTGCAAATGTAAATCAGTGCTTTGTTGTTAATGTTCAACCAAAAAAAAAAGATTTATATGCTATATTGCCTACAAACGTAATGTCCAGAATTATTCTCTAAATCTCACCATCTGCTTACAGCTAAGCTTCAGGAAAAATTGATTCCACTGTCATTTTATTAGCTTTAATCCACTTGTTAAAAAAATGGAAAAAAATCTCTTCTATCACAGAATAGTTATTTGTTTATACCGATGTATTTATGTGGTATTATATACATTTTTGGGTGATAATGTTTTTAGACTATTTATTTTAATGTAAATGTTAAGTATATTCAAGTTTTTATTTATTTGTAACAGCCAGTGCAGATTTGACATCTGTTCAGCGGTTTAATTTTTAGTGTGGTATTTAGTGGGTTACTTGTACATGTGTTAGGACTTATTTCCTCACCCCCTACTTATTTTACGCATTTCCCAAAACTGCTGTTGAAATCTGTTTGAACATATGTGGAGTTAAGACCCTCAGTGTTTTCTCAACCTCTTGCACTTGAACAAATCCTCTTTATTCAGTCTGTGCAGTTACTCTTTGACCTGGATGTTGCTCCTGTATGAATGTTCCTGTCTGGCTAGGGTTTCTGTTTGGGCATGGCAGTTTGTCCTTAAAAGTGGGCACGGCTCAGGTCTTTCACATGAATTTGCTGTTTTTTCACTGGGTCCCCCTGAGCCTCAGACTGAACCAACGCAAGAAACTTGGGAAGAAACTAGAGAGGACGGAGGTCTAAGAGAGGATAAGGGATTTGATGTGGACTCTCCCGACTAAGGGATATTCAATCTGCCCTGCTGGGGGGCTGGCACCCCCCTCCCCAGCTGTTTTGCTTTGCCAGATGAAAGGGGTAACTAGAGTAGCTGGCAAGCACTTTCCTCTACTCACCTCCTTTACTTGTACCCAAAAACTGGCACAAAGACATGTTGTTAGAGTTTCTTTTTAAGTTCCAACCTCTCTGTTTCCCTCAATTGGCTTGTTTTTATTTTGCTTTTCCCCTTTTGGGACTAATGACTCCACAAAGGTCCTAGATTACACCCATGTACAGCACATTTTCCCCACCCCCAGCTTCACAAACAATTCAATATTATTTTATTTCAACATATAAAAATCACTAAACAATGCGTGACACATTTACTCATTACGGTTGTAACTCAGCCTGAAAGATCAGGTCATAATAGCACAAACAGATCATTATGGATATATATTTTTTTCTTTGCATGAACAAATAATTGATAGAAGCTTTGTTTAGAACCATTCACATTTCCCTCCACTTTAAGCATACAAATATTTGTGGTAATTAGCCTCTCAGATAAGCACCTTGCACCTGACGGCTACAGAAAACTGCAAAGTGTGTGGAACAAAGTGCGTTGTTTGCTTTGTTTGAAGTTCAGCAGCAGCGATATCCTGCTGTGCTCTGATTTCCTTTGCTGAGTTCCATCCCAAGTAAGATTTATTATTTTACAGAACTTTGTCTAAAATTTGTCAGTCATTATTTTAAACTTTTGTACTCTTAGTAAATGGACTCAGATTCATCAGTGTGTTATTGCCAACAGTGTTGGAAAAAACAAAAAACAAAATAAAAACAAAAACACAAGCTTGTTTACACCTTGCATTAATAAGTATTTAATGTATAAGGAAGTAAACTACACTGAGAAGCCAAACGTTATAGGATAGCAGTAAGTAAATTGATTATGAAGTTATGTGTTACCTTATTGAATGGCTTGAGAACACCCATACCTAGTTGTAGTGTTATCTTGTGAGGTTGAACAGTGACCAGCATGCTCATTGCAAGCAACGTGAATTATCAGTGTCAGATGTAAAATTCCATTTCTTACATTATGCAGGCATTTAAATTTCCTTGAACCAGAGTGTCATGTGTAATGGGAAAATGTGGACCCAATTCTTGGGCCTGATGGTGTGGATCATTATCCTGCTCTAATATCCCGTTATTGTGAAGGGTACATGAAGTCCTGCAAAAGGCTTCAAGGGCAGAAGGGCTGCAAATGGTCACTAAGCATTAAAACATAATTGGAATTAATGTGTTTACAGTCTTCTACTTGGCTTTTATTTGGAATCATTCTCTGCTTGTAAGGTTAGGCTGATACTTTGTATTTACTTTGTAAGCTAGATTCTGTTGTTACTTTTGTCTGTCCTGGCTGGTCCTGGTAGTAGAATTCAGATGTGGTTTCAGCTTAGTTAAGTTGCAAATTAAAGGGATGTTTATAGGTAGGCAGGAAGAGTCGTAGGTAGATTGTGATTTCAAAAAGACTAGTTTCCAACTTTTGTTTCTCTATTCCTGTTGTCTCCTTCTGGAACACACAAAAACACAAACAATGTAGCAGAAATCGCAATAGCAGTAGCCTCATTTACCCACCTGTTTCATTGGATTCTCAGGTGACGGTAACTGGGGGGCAGCAACTCCAGCTGCCCTGTCCTCTGCTTTGCTTTCTCTTACTCTCCACAAAGGTTTGGCAGAGGTGTAGGCACAGGCTTGCTTGTTTCTTGAGGATGGCGACTAACTCTTCTCACTCTTTCAAATCTTGACATTTCTTCTTTCGAATTCCATGCTGTTGCAGTATCTTTTCCCACCAAATTCCACATCATCTGTTGAGTCACTTATTCTCATCTGTAGAGTCACTTATTCTCATTGGCGATTTCAACCTTCCATCTAAGAACCTGCAGTCATCATGCCATCTCCAACATTTACCTTATTTTGATTTCACCTGGTCCAACACACAGGACCTAATTTTCAGCAGGACTGTCCCTACCTTGGATCTGACTGTTATTCCCCTTGATTTTTCTGATCACCATTTCTTGTCATTCAAACTCTCCCTCCCTTCTTTTCCAACACACACTGTCTCCTCACCTTTCACTGCAATCTTCACTCTCCCCCCATCTCTTACATCTCTGCTACAAGCACTTTCCTTTCATCCATCTCCTCTACACTCAAACTTCTATATCCTCTCTGTCCAAGGCCTGCAAGAACCTCCAGACCTTCCCAGAGGTTCTGTGCAACAAATGAAGGGAGTTGAGACTGGCTGAAATAAGGTGGAGAAAATCACAACAGGACTCAGTCCTTGGTGTTTACTGGACTATCTTTACTCGATTTTCAGTGTAAGTAACTGTTGCAAAATCATATTTTTACAAGGAGAGACTGGAAGCATAGGTGTCTGACCCACACAGGCTCTTCTCCATCTTCTCTTAGCCCATTTCCCACCTTCCTACTCCCCCTCCACCGACTACCCTCACCCTATAAGATTTTGTCATCTTCTTTGAAGAGAAGGTTGACAAGATCTGCCAATCCATTCTACCTACCTCTACTCCTCCCACCAGACACCCTTCTCCTCCTCTTACATCTCTGTCTTGTTTCTCTCCACTGACATCCTTCATCTTCTTTCATCTAACAATCATCTCACCTGTCCACTAGACCCTATCCCTTTCCACACTTGCTTCAGACCTTCCTTTCATTACTTTCATCATAAACAGCTCATTGACATCAGATCATGTTCCATCTAACTTCAAGTCTGCCAGTGTTGTCCCAATCTTGAAGAAGCCAACGAGACCGGTATCTCTTCTTTCTTTTCTCTCAAAACTCCTTGACCATTCTGTTTATAATCAGCTATCTGGCTTTCTCACCCAGAAAGGTCTGCATGATCCAAACCAATCTGGCATCAAACCAGAACACTCAACAGAGTGTTCTCATTGCTGTCACTGAAAAACTCTGAAAAATGCTGCAAGATCTGCTAAATTATCATCTGTTATAATTCTTGCAATGGTTTGATTTGTACCTGGAGGAGCGTTCTTACCAGGTAACATGGCAGGGTGCCACATCTTCTCTCTCCACTGGTGTTCCACAAGGCTGATTGCTTGGTTCTCTTCTTTTCTCTTCTCTTCTCTCTCTTCACTCATTCTCTTGGCAAAGTACTATGCTCTCATTGGTTTTCTTACCACTAGTATGATGATGACACTCAGCTCATCCTGTCACCTTCTGACACCCAGGTTTCCTCTCGCATCTCAGCATGCCTCAATGATGTCTCATCATGGATGGCAGCCCATCACCTTAAACTCAACCCCAGCAAGATTGAACTGTTATACATTCCTGGAACCACTGTTCATCCTGATCTGGCCATTTTTTAAGAGAGCTCACTGATCACACCATCTACATAACCACAGAGCCTTGGTGTTGTTGTGGATGAACATCAGCTCATGTTGTGAACCTGACCCTACAGATTGCTCACAGATTTCTCTTTTTCAATATCGGGATAATGACTTTTTCTGTCTAGAGAGGTCAATCAGGCTCGTGTTCAGTCTCGTGTCATTTCAAGGCTAGATTACTGCAACTCCCTTTTGCCTTCCTATGTGGACCATCAGGCCCTTGCAACTTGCAACCCCAAGTTCCGTCGTGTAACTGCTCTGCTGCCTTCTCTTCACTGGCTTCCTGTAGCTTCCTGTAGCTCCCTGCATCAGATTAAAAAAGCCAAAAATGGACCACCCCTCTGATGACAATTCTCAAAACACGATCAGAACCAAGAGCTCTTTGGGCATCAAGTACAGCTCAGCTTGACCCACCAACCCTCATGAAGCAAAGAAGACAAGCATCCAGACTCTCTCAAAGTTGTGGAATGAACTTTCCCTGAGGGTCCAAATAGCTGACTCACTTGCTGTCATCAAACACAGACTGAAGACCCATCGCTATTAAAAGCACATCTTGTAATCTTTTTGGTGTCAAGATTTTCGCTCTGGCATGTTTTGGCAGCACCTAAGCTTGAGGTATCTCTGGATTTTAGCTAAGGATATCTTCTGAGTGAACAGCAAAGCAGTGCCATAAATTTAAATGTAAATGTGTTCAGACAGATAGGTGGGCCCAACCCATGCCAGTGCAGTGGGGTCTGTCCACAATCCTGACATTGTGTTGCCATGAGGTGTGGGTGTTCCTACACTGAGGTAACACAACTTCATAATCAATTTACATCTCCAAAATCTCAAATTTAAATCTCCAATAGCATATGAACCATTTTTGATTCAGATCCATTGCTAACACACACACACACACATATATATATATATATATATAAAATCAAAGACACAGCTGTGCATTCTTCATAGACAAACAATAGAATGGATTATACTGAAGACCCAGTGAATCATCTTTCTGCCCTGCTGGTTCTGGCCCAGTCAGCTGTATTTCCTGTTGCTGTGAATTGGAAGCATCTCTGAGCAATGATAACCCATCTATTAATTAAAACACAAAGTCAGACTGGCAAGTACTGTTACATGTGTCTTTCCTGTGTCACATCACTCACTGTATCTGCCTCTGGAAGGAACCTCAACTGAAC
Organism: Acestrorhynchus altus; assembly: GCA_034509495.1. Classification (NCBI taxonomy): domain Eukaryota; kingdom Metazoa; phylum Chordata; class Actinopteri; order Characiformes; family Acestrorhynchidae; genus Acestrorhynchus; species Acestrorhynchus altus. The sequence continues at coordinate 11,155,559 of CM067512.1, read as the reverse complement.
TGTGTATCAGGAATGTAATGAAATGGGTCTATTTTGCAGCGATGTAAAGCATGTTGCCACTGGACTCTGAAGCAGTGGAAATGTGTTGTTTAGAGTGATTATATATACTATTTGGCTGGGTGACAGATAATTCAGGGTTTGTTAGCTGGCAGGCAAACCAAATCTACTGGACTGCATAGTACCAGTAGAATTTAGTGGGATAATGGTCTGGGACTGTATTTCAGGGTTTGGACTCCATGCTTTAGCTTTATTGAAGTCTAATGTTAATCCTACATTAATGCTAAAGACATTTTAGACAATCATTTGCTTGTAGCAGTTGTTTGTGGAAGACCCTTTCTGGCTCTGTACACTGAGTAATGTAATAGCCATTGATTTTTTTTTGTTTAATTGGGATGCCACAGTTGGTGTGTGTGTGTGTGTGTGTGTGTGTGTGTGTGTGTGTGTGTGTGTGTGTGTGTGTGTGTTACATGGCCTAAGGGGCCTAGGGCCTTTCGATCCCCACTCCACATACAGTTTGTGAGGGGTTTGGTATGTTATTCCCTTGTCCTTGCAGGCTTCTTCCTGCCTTGTGATTTATTCCTGATTTTAAAAAAATACACATAATTGGTGATTTGGCAATTCTCATTTGCCCCTAGCTGTCAGTGTGTGAATGAATACTTGGCTGTGGTACCCTGCAATGAACTGGTGCCCTGTCCAGCCTTGTGTCCAGTGATTCTGGGTAGGCTTCAGGCTCACCCCAACCCTCACCAGCAAGTGAATAAGGAAGTGGATGTATGCATGGTAAGAGATATTTAACAGTAACACAAAAATACAAATAGTGTTTGGGGAGGTTCACATTTCTTATACAAAATTGACTCCCACTCCAGCCCTGACTACATGCTTCCATCTCTCTTCTAGTAAGCTATCATAAGTATGATTGCTTGGCAGCTGTGTTCTAAACATTGTCAAATATCTGAAGAAGGGGGCAGTAAAGGATGTGAATCAAAAAGGCCATGTGTTCATGATGAATTTTCTGTTCCACCTTAAAAGAAGAAGCAGCTTCATTCTGATGATATAGTTGCAACATTTAAAGTCGAACTAAATCCGTTCAAGAAGCCAACATCTGCCTCATACAAGGGGTAGCCTCCAGTATTTACTGCTTTTCCCTCCCTCCATCCTCAAACACATATAACACATATAAGTCAGCACAAATAGTAAAAAAAATGACCACAGCAAGAGGCACATATGAGACACGAGGCACGATATGTTTTGTCACGGTTGAAGTTGTGTAGTGTGTGATCATTAATCATTCAATGTGCAATTGATATTTTTTCATTCTTCATAAAAATCAGCAAAACAGTCTGTAAATGTGAGATACCCAGTCTGTTTATAATCTGCCACGACTTTAAAAAATCATGTAGTGTACCCAGTATGTTTATGTTTAATAAGGTTTTCTTGTCTAATATTACACTTAACAAGCAGGCAAAATCTGTAAATACATGTTCACTACTGAGCTGTTGTATTCAAATACAAAAAGGCATTCCATCTACACTTGTGCTGAATGTTCCTGGCCTCCTCCAAATGTGCTTTAAGTAATCTGGTGTCTTTTTACACCTGGGTAAATGAAGTACTGACATACTTGTACAGTTCAAAGAATACTTTAGTTTGCATATCCCAGCTTAGTGTTTTCACTGTTTTGCATGTGCTCTGACATCCCTAGAGTGGAGAGGGTTAAGTGCGTTGTCTAATTGGCATCTGCAGGTATTGAACCCGCAGCCCTGTGATCAATAGCCCAGTGACTGGTTTTTCATGTAGTCAAGTGACATCCGAATTAACACGATCGAATCACAGCCTAAAAATGCAGACAGCAAGTTCACGTTTCTACAGTTTGTGACTTTGTCCTGTTGGATAAGTGCAGGCCTAGCTCACCTTTTCCTTAGTGCCCACCCTTCCCCCACACTCCACCAAAAAACATTCTCATGGCAGGAAATATAAGCTTTCTACTCACTCTCAAACTCTCTTTTTTCTCTGTCACACACAGATCAGAGTAACCAGCCTCCCCACCAATCATCTCTCACACAGCCCTGTCACAGGAGACAGGGATTTTTTCCATCTGTCTGAAATGGAACCACATCTCTGCTTTGCTCAATACAGCAGGTGATGGGATTAAGGTGTTCTGACATGAAGGCTGCCACAGTTCATTGTCTTTATATAGAGCGCTCATGTCCTCGCACTGACTGTGTCTGCCGATTTGACACGATGTAACATGGCAAAGCCCGGGGCCCACATTTATATATAGCCCCAGAAATGAACTGTCTTCGACAGAGTACTGCTCTTACGGAGAGTCCAAAAAAAAAAAAAAAAAAAAAGATTTGACACAGCCAAATATCTGAACCTTCCTGACACCTTGGTTGCCTTTGTATGCTTTTCTCCAATGCTAGTAAACTATATTTGGCCCTCCCTGATGAAGGCTGATACAGAAAGGGGCCTAAGCCATTCTGCCCACAGAAATGGCCATCGGCTGTCTGCATATTTGCCTGATAATTTCCCTCGGCTTGGCGGTGATGAGATGGGCTTCGCAGCGTGGGAGGTTGTGTGTATATGTGTGTGGTTTTTTAAATGGAACCTCGCATTCCCTGCTGAGATATGAAAATCTGACAGCTCTGATCCCCCATCCACTCAGCCCGCTCCGATTCTGCCTCACCTCCCCTTGCCATTAACGCTCCCCTGGAGGACTTCCCACCCCCACCATCCAATCAATGCCCCACCACCCCCCATCCCCAACCCCTGCTCCAATGCAATTTCCCCCTCCAAAATTACCTGGCTGAACAAAGTTGTGTATTTTCCTCTGATCACCATCACCTCCATGATGACAATGATTGTCATCATCATCTCTCTATCAGTCTGTGTCCTGTTCTCTCGGGCACACACAGCTCACACTCAGACATGCTGCCTGCAGGCTTGCAGGGCACCATGGGTTGCTTGGGCCTTTTCTCTGGGATTACACTGTTGGCTATCTGGGGCCCGTCTGCTAGACCCCCATTGGCTTACCTTCTATGAGACAAACCCATCTGTACCCCCTACGTGCTGAGAGTCTCTCTCTCTCTCTCTCTCTCTCTCTCTCTCTCTCTCTCTCTCTCTCTCTTCTCTGTCTCTCTCTCTCTCTCTCTCTCTCTCTCTCTCTCTCTCTCTCTCTCTCTCTCTCACACACACACACACACACACACACACACACACACACACACACACACACACACAAACTCTCATTCACAGCTTGTTCTTGGTTGTGTATTTGCCTGCCAGGCATATTGCCACCATATGCCTTCAGTCAACATGCATGAGGCACAATCAAATCAATATCAGTGATCTCAGAATAGACACAAAATCTGTCCTTTTGTGGGTATTCCTTTGTATAATATTTCTAGTTTTACAGTTTCACTGTAATTTTTCCATGTTTTCATTATGCATTGGTTCCTGGCTAGTTTAACCATAGAAGGTCTGCTAGTAAAATTGAGATTATGTGATTAAAACTGCACTGTCAGCATATGAGAGGATACCCAGGTACTTGTTATGGCACCGCACTGATGAACTGATGCCGGTGATCCTGTAAGGTGGGAACTACATTCATAATCATGCTAGAGACAGTACTGTTCAAAAATCAGGGTCCATCCTTCAGTTATTTAAGTTTCAATCAAAACAGCTGATAATATCCAGAAACTTACATCAAAGGCTTAGCTTCTAACATACCAAAGGTTTCAGTATTTAGATTGCCCACCGTTTCTCTTCCATTTACGAACTATATTCCAGTTTATTATACCTTCAATTAAAAGAAATTTTTTTTTCACATCTCACATTTTAGAAGTCACCATCCAAGTCAATCAAAACATATTAAAATCATTTATCACTGTTTTTTTTACATACCATTGACATCCCCTTTCTATTTGAAATAATTGACCTTATCCATAATTTGCTCAGAAATGCATCTCCCCACCAAAAAATCTGTAACTTCTAAAAGGTTGAAAATCATGTAAAAATAAAATAAATAAATGGAAGATATTTGTACTGTATAGTTCTAATATTTTTTCTTATTTAAAAAAAAAAAAAAAAAAAACAAAGACAGGAGAGAGAAATATTGAGTAGTGGAAAAATTAACCTGTTAGCCCAATAAAGGAGGTGAAAGTTTTAAGCAGCTGTTTGAATAAGTTGACAACTGAATAAGTTGTCCCTATCTCTGCATTTTACAGCTTTCAGTATCTGTACATCCAAAATTTAACATGCTAACAGTAGCTAATTGTGAAGTGTCTGGCAATTGTTTATAATAGTTGACTGATTATTATTATTATTATTATTATTATTATTATTATTATTATTATTATTATTATTATTATTATTATTATTATTATTATTTTATAAATTATAGGATATATTATCACATGGGGCAGTGGGGTAGTTTAAGATGAGCTGAAGTTCCCCTCCCTTTCTTAGCCAATCGATGTGAGTAAACTGGGAATTTCTGGCAATTTCCTCCAAGTGATTGGGAGAGAGGAATTGAAAGAAACCAAAGTGGCCGGTATTTGGCTGATAGACCAGCCGATGAGAGGCAACCTTCCGCTAGAACATTACTTCAGAGGGAAACAAAAGTTTACCTTGAATTCATCCTGTTTAGCTCCAGATTTAAACTGGATAAATTGACAGGGACAAATGTATATAGAAAAAGTGTGAAACGTATCTGTAAGCTTTATTTGGTTGGGCAAGCCATTCTTTGAAGTAAGCATCTTTTCTATTAATAGATATATTATTATTATTAATATGGAGCATTACTCAGCATAAAACAATAGTATATCCATTTTTTTACATTTCCAAAATTCAGAAGGCTCACTCCATGTGAAGTGATGTGATGTGATGTGATGTGATGTACTGGGAACTCAACTGAGTAGAAAAGTACATTTACAAATTGTTTAAGTAAAATAAAATACACCCATCAGAAATTTGGAGTTAAACCTGTAGGTAAACTAATTTAGCTTCTGTACACCATATGAACCAATTACTAATTGATTAAAAGCTGACTTAAATTTTAGAAATCAAAGACATTTTTTATTTCACAGTTACGTAGTTATATTAGCAAGTTCAGGGCAAGGTCTGTCATGGTTCCTTGTTATTTTATTTCAAATGGAAGACATAAAATGTCTGGAGTTCTATCCAAATGCTGAATTTGGTAGTTGCCCATGGGAAATGTGGTCCAAAAAGGTGACAACACAAGTGAAGGTGGCCATCATATGCCTGTAAAAAAAAAAAAAAAACATCAGCCAGAGCAGAAACTTTAGGAGTGGCTAACTCAACAACATAGTACATTCTTAAGAAGAAGGAGTTCACTGTTGAGCTCAGCAACATAAAAAACCTGGAAGAACATGGTAACAAAAAAGTAGATGAAGCATGCAGTTGAGGCAGGAACGCTGTTAATTTTGAAACTGTACCATTGTCACCTTTGTCTACAATAAAGAGACACTTTTATGAATGTAAACAGAGGGTTTTCTTCAAGATGCAAAAAACTAGTAACTCACAAGAACAGAAAGGCCAGATTAGACTGATAGAAAACATCTTAAATGAGTGTGTAAAAATGAATCATTTTATTTGCTGTAATGTAAATTTGTTCAATTTGTCATAAATATAGATGATAGAGATATTGTCTTATAGCCTTACTTTTAAGCCTATGAGAATAGAGGAATGGTGTTAAAATGGCTGTAAATCATAAAGAGTTAATGCAGTATTTTTGTTAAAATCCTTGAATTAAAGCTGAAATTCACATCCTGAAACCTAAATAAATAAATAAAATAAATTAAAATAAAATAAAATAAAATAAAATAAAATAAAATACTTATAGACCCAACTGTATTTCTTTTTTCTTACTGTTTTGAATTTGAATCTGCTATTGTGACAATTTAGTTTTGCAGTTTTTCTGTTTTATTTCATTTCATATTCTTGAGGCTCATGGTTGCCATTAAGTACTGTGCAGTAGCAGAGGTAATTAAATATTTTTGATCAACTATTGTTCTGGCTTGGCCTACTTTTGGCAGCTTGAGTACATGTAATAAGAGGCAGAATGGTGCCATCCACACCTGCCCTGGCTTTTTTCTCCCAACTGGCCCGACAGCGGAGCTGAAGGCTGGCGAGGACTAAAGGCCATGTGTTGAGCTTTTGATGAATGAAAAGGATTCGGCCAACTTAATTACACTGTAACCTCTCAATAAAAGCAGGGCCGCCACTGCTTAACTGGTAAATAATTGGGCATTGATTGATGGCTCTTTGGGGCTGGCTGCTGAAGGCTGGATAAATAATTATTTTGCCTTTGGCCTCTGCTGTGTCTAATTTATGGATGGGACCCCGTCTCCCCAACGCCTTCTCCCCTGCCCAGCATTTTGGACCCCAGGTCATGTGACCTAGCCTTTGTCCCAAAGCGTGGAGGGTGTCTGTATTTGGCAAATACAGCATGGTCGAGTCTCAGAGGAAGGCGGGGGAAATAATGGCGAATGAATCAGCTGTGATCATAGTGTCATGACTGAGTCTGCTAGAAAAGTGTCAGAACTGGGATGCAGTGGATTAGCATGGGATGCATTCATGTATTTATTATTATGTTCTTATTGTAATTATTGTAATAAAAATGTTTATTAACAATTAAAATATAAAAATGAAAAAAAAATTGAAATATGTGTGGGGTGCACTGTAGAAAAGCAGTGTTTTAATAGGTTATATTTCTGTGTTGAAATTTAAAATGAACTTTCCATTTCTGAATTTTACTTTAACTTTCCTTTGTGTGGACCATGGTTATATGTTAACACAAAATAATCAGCAGTTAAACTAACTGTTACCCCAAATATTATCTTGATAATGGAATATACCAGTAACTTTTGAAAAGTCCTTCATATCAGCTTTGAGAAATCTGAACCCATTCCTCTGTACAAACCAGCTTCAACTATGCTATGTTGGTGGCGTTTCTTCCATGAAATACCTGCCTTAGGACCTTACACAGCATTCCTATTGGCTTACAGTCAGGACATTTGGTAGAATTGCTTGTGTACTTAGGGTCATTGTCTTGTTTTATGATAAAAATTAAAGTCACAGAATGATGTCTAATATTTTCCTTTATAATTTGCTGGTATAATTCAAGATTCATCGTTATATCAATGGTGGGAAGTCATTTGGGCCCAGATGATGTATAACAGGACCAAATCATAGGGCACCCACTCACAGCTGGTTGTTTCACACTGATTGAAAAGATAAGCTTTCTACTCACTCTCAAACTCTCTTTTTTCTCTGTCACACACTGATCAGAGTAACCAAGTGACACCTTCAAATTATCTGCTAATCTTAAAGGTTCACAGACTTTTGCGACTAACACACAGAATACTAGATCATTTTTCACAATAAATCATTTTTATGCAGAAAATTATAAAAGGTTAACAAACTGTCAAGCACCACTGTATATTGTTTTTCACTACAAAAACATAACCTTTGCAATACATTCACTTTGCATTATACAATGCTCTAAAAGCAAATATTCACAATTTCAAAAAAGAGATTTTCAATCACTATCAATCTTGACACTATGGAGCCATCATCACAGTCATCTCTCACTCCATTACAGACTTTTTTGCTTAAGATATAAGTTGAAATTAAGGAAGATGTTTTGGTTATTTAGACTATTTATTAGTTTTGATGCTGAGATTTTCGTTGGGAGTGACAAGGATGGACAAGATTAGAAATGAGCAGATCAGAGGGACAGTGAAGGTGGAGCAGTTTGGAGATAAAACTAGAGAGGCCAGGTTGACATGGTTTGGACATGTGTTGAGGAGGAACAGTGGATATATTGGACGAAGAATGTTGGAGATGGAGCTGCCGGGCAGAAGGAGAAGAGGAAGACCTCAGAGAAGGTTTATGGATGTAGTGAAGGTGGACATGGAGATGATTGGTGTAACAGCAGAGGAGGCAGGGGATAGGGCAAGATGGAGGCAGATGATTCGCTGTCTCAACCCCTAAAGGGAGCAGCAAGAAGAAGAAGAAGAAGAAGAAGAAGAAGAAGAAGAATGTAAATGAATAAATATTTATGTATTAATGTTTATTTACTTAGTTGCATTCTTTAAGACCACTACCTTCCACCTTCACAAATACACCATAGCAGGGTCCTACAACTATGGCCTACTTGAAGTCAGCCTTAATATTCTAACTTTAGCAGACACCTGTGTATGCAGTGTCTTCCATTTTTGAAAATGTCAGCACATTGGTGAGCAAATATTGTTTTGTTTTTTTTTAATTAATGATCAGTAATTTCATTACGCCTGTCTCGTTTGTGAAAGTAAGGATGATAATCACATGCATGATTTTAGCCCATATGCATATAGGATGCACTTAGCAAGGGGAGACCACCACAGTCACCACAGTGCATTTCCAGACATTCATTACATGCTGGGTAGTTAAACTGTTCCAGCTGCAGCAGAGTGGGCTTTAGATGGAAAAACTGGATTAGATGAGAAAACTGTGTGAAACTAGGGTACAGCTTATTAGCTGAAGTTAAAATAATTACAGCAGCTGTGAAGTTAGTAAACAAGCTCACGTGAGCCATGCGTTTGTGTAGACAACCAGCTATGCAACTATGTAACTGTTCACATGTCCTATGTGCTACACATGCAACTGGAGGCTCCCACTAGAGGGGAGTCCACACAACACTCTCCAGGTTTCCACATGACATTTTTAAATACTACTGATGTCTCCCATGTTCTGACAAGCATATTTGTGACTGTGCAGCAGTAAGGTCATGTCATACAGATGCAGGTAGTTGCTAATTTGGTCACAGATGCCTTCTTTAAAACTTCCCCCCATTTTAATGCTACTGAGTGCCTGTCAGGTTTAAGAGCAGTGTTAGTTGCAGTACCCTGTTATCTGAAATTGCTAAAAATAAACACAGTTTGGTAACTGGATGTGTGTTAGATAGTGTATGACTTTACACATCACAAATTAATGCTTGTTTTCCCATGGAGATGGTTGGTGTAACAGTAGAGGAGGCAGGGGATAGGGAAAGATGGAGGCAGATGATCTGCTGTGGCGAAGGGAGCAGCCAAAAGAAGAAGAAGAATGCTTGTTTGCCCAGTGAATCTCAGAAAAAAAGACTCAGGATAGTGTTAGGTTTAAGTCACATGATGTGACGTTAGCGTGGACAGGGGGCCTGGCTTAAAAACACAGTAGTGATGTTGGATGAATCCTGTATTCTGCATAGTAACAGGATGAGATCTATAGCAGGCGCACTGTGAACCTGTGGCGTAAAGCTGTGCACTGCTTTTGCTGTCAACCATTGCACGGGACAATCTATGCTACTGAAGTTATCTAATGTTCTAATGTTTTGCCACTTGGGTAGTCTTTCCCAAGTTCCAGCATTTCCTTAGTTGGATTATGACATTTATAAAAAAAAGAAAAAACAACAACAAAACAAAAAAACAGTAGGCATATGGCTGTGTCTGAATAATATTATCTACCAATGCAGTAAAAATTCATGGATTCATATGTTGAAAATTATGCAAGTATGGAAAAAAGAGCTCTCTTTTAATTTATTTATATATTTGTTTCTTTATTTATTTGCAACACAGAGCTACAGTTCACATAATTGGTAGCTCAGAAGCCCTAAATGATAGAAGGCTGAGAATGAGACATGAGATGTGGCCTCATGGTTTCAATTATCCTCCTGGAGTGTGTCTAAACATGGAAATGAATATTTCTTTGAAGCAGCTTTGTGAAATGCAATGAAGAAGGAGCCTATGAATCAACAACAACAACAAAAGTTTGGGGAGAAAAAAAAATGATTGGTAAACACAAACAAACCCTCCACCCCCAAACACACACACACACACACACACACACACACACACACACACACACACACACACACACACTCCATCCCAAGGGAAAAAAATGTGCTTGTCGGTTCAGTAAGAGGAATTCCCACTCACCACATTCTTTATAGGCTAAAAAATCCACAGAAATGCTCTGCTGGAACATGCACAAGACCAAACAGGCTCATAATGAGGGCTTCTCCATACACAGCAGAGGCATCATCATCTGGGTAATGGAGAATCATGAAAATAAACAGGGCTCCCCTGGCCTTGAGTCCAAGTTCCAGCAAAGTTTTGTTTACCACTCAAAACCATGAATTATGATAATGCTCGTGATAAGAAAAGGAATGATTATTCAAATATTTTCTCAGTCAGTTTGTTTCATAATTCCACTGATCCCTTGCCACTAGGCTTCTGACGCTTGCAGAGGCCTGATATGAAGCCTTGCGGAGACAGAAAAGAAATAAATATATAAATGCTGGCGCATGCATTTGTGCTGCTTCAGTGCACACCGAAAAATCAAGAGGGAGAGAGAGAAAGTGCCATGGGACATGAGGGTTGGAGGAGGAGGATTTCAGTCCATATCTGGGTCCTGAAGTAAAGGAATCAAACTGGTTTGGATGCTAGATGTATGTAACACAAATGTAGGAGAAATATCATAATGACCAAGTCATTTGAGAATTACATTACTACTCCACTGGTCTAATTAAAAAGAGTCAGCAGCACCTCCCTCCTCCTTGGGCGTGAGCGCACACACACACACACACACACACACACACACACACACACACACATGCATGCACGCATGCACACACTCACACACACACACACACACACACACACACACACACACACACACACACACACACACACACACACACACACACATAAAATCAGACATTTGGACTAGAGAGAGAGAGAGAAAGGGAGAGTGAAAATGAATGCCAAAGTGCACATCTGTCACGGCTGTCAGTGTGAGCCCAGAGTGGGTGACGTGCCCTCCAGTCAAGGGTAAAGACTGCCCACTGTTCACCAGGGAGCAGGCAGGAGAAGAGGGTGGGAGGGGGTTCGGGCATTTGCCTGAGCTCACACGGTCTTTAAAGGGAAGGTCCAGTAATTTTTCAAAAATTCTGTCACAGGCTCTACACATCATTATTGCTGTTCTTCTTGGCCATGAAAACTGTTAGCTTTAATTTACTCATACAATAAATTAAACCTTTGTTGATGACAAATATATCATTTGTGTCTTGGTTGCAGCACTTCATACAACTCTTGAAAAATGAGATCATTTTTTTCTTAAATCAGCTTTTCTACATGTATGGCAGCCATCTTTTTTCAGCCATTTCATCATAAAGCTAAGCTACTTTAATTTCTGCACTGGAAATTGCTAAACTGCAATTTAAAAAACTGATGAAGAGCACACCAACACTGAAAGCTGTTATTGACAATCAAGGTTATTTCATCAAATATTGATTTCTCAAAGTTAAAATATTTGTATTGTACTTTTTAGATATGATTATTAACTGGATTTTTTTGCACATACCAAACTTTTAGTGTGATTGGTGCATTACTTGTGATTTTCTTGCTTGAAGGATGAACTTCATTTCCTTATGTTTCCTTCATTTACATTTACATTTACATTTACGGCATTTAGCAGATGCCCTTATCCAGAGTGACTTATAAAAGTGCTTTGCTGTTCACTCAGAATATCCTTAGGTAGTAGACAAAGCAAGAATCTAGAGATTCCTCACGCTTAGATCCTGTTGAAACAAATGTCTTTATGGAGTTAAATACTCCTGAAACCGATGAGTCTTCAGTCTGTGTTTGAAGACAGTGAGGGACTCAGCTGTTCGGGCCCCCAGGGGAAGTTCGTTCCACCATTTTGGTGCCAGAACAGAAAAGAGTCTGGATGCATGTTTTCCTTGTGTTTTCAAGCCGAGCTGTACTTGAAGCTCGAAGGGCTCTTGGTACAGCTCAAGTTTTGACCATTGCCATCATGTATGGAGGGGCTGGTCCATTTTTGGCCTTGTAGGTCAGCATCAAGGTTTTGAATCTGATGCGGGCAGCTACAGGGAGCCAGTGAAGGGAACACAGGAGAGGAGTTACATGACTGAATTTAGGAACATTAAAGACGAGCCACACTGCTGCATTCTGGTTGCAATGCTCTGATGGTCTGCATAGGAAGGCCAGCCAGTAGGGAGTTGCAGTTGTCTGTCTTGAAATGACAAGAGACTGAACAAGCACCTGAGTGGCCTCGACAGAAAAGGTCAAATTCTCCTGGTGTTGTAAAGGAGAAATCTGCAAGACCGAGTCAGGTTTGCAACATGAGCTGAGAATAATAACTGGTCATCCACTACTACACCAAGACTACGTGCTTCAGCAGATGGAGTGACCAGTGAGTTCTCAAGGGAAGTGGCAAGATCAGGGTGAGGACCAGTGCTTCCAGGAATGAATAGTAATTTGGTCTTGCTGGGGTTGAGTTTGAGGTGATGGGCTTCCATCCATGATGAGACATCAGAGAGGCAAGCTGAGATCTGTGATGAGACCTGGGTGTCGGAGGGTGGGAAAGAGAGGATGAGTTGAGGGTCATAAGCATAGCAGTGGTAAGTAAAACCATGAGAAGATATTACTTTACCAAGAGTGTAGAGGGAAAAGAGAAGAGGACCAAGGACTGAATCTTGTGGAACACTGGTGGAGAGTCTGCGTGGAGCTGATGTGGCTCCCTGCCATGTGATGCTCTTCCAGGTATGATGCAAACCATTGTAATGCAGAACCAGTGATTCCAAGGCTACCAAGGATTGACAGGAGGATCTTGTGATCTACTGTGTCAAAGGCTGCAGAGAGGTCAAGGAGAATTACAACAGATCAGAGTTTGGCTGATCTTGCAGCATGGAGTTTCTCAGTGACAGCAATGAGAGCAGTCTCTGTTGAGTGTGCCAGTTTGAAGCCAGATTGTTTTAGGTCCTGTAAATTGTTCTGGTTCAAAAAGAGAGATGGCTGATTGTATACAGAACGTTCAATGACTTTTGAGAGGAAGTGGAGTAGTGATACTGGTCTATAATTGCTAATGTTTGAACTATCAAGAGTTGGCTTTTTCAAGATTGGGACCACTCTGGCTGCTTTGAAAGTAGATGGAACATGACCTGATGACAGTGAGCTGTTTATGATAAAAGTAATGAAAGGAAGAAGGTCAGGAGCAATTGTTTGGAATAGAGAGGAAGGGATAGGGACAGGTGGTTGGATTATTGGATGTGAGAAGATGAAGGATGTCATCTGTGGAAAGTGGAGAGAAAGAGAAAAGAGATGCAGGAGGAGGAGAAGGGTGTCTGGTGTGAGGAGTAGAGGCTGGTGGAAGGGAGGGTGGAAAGGATTGGCAGATCTTGTCAACCTTTTCTTCAAAGAAGGTGACAAAATCTTCTGCGGTGAGGGTGGTTGGAACAGGGGAAGTAGGAGGGTTTAGGAGAGAAGAGAAAACAGAGAAGAGCTTGCATGGATCAGATGCCGATGCTTCCAGTCTCTCCTTGTAAAAGGATGATTTTGCAGCAGTTACTTCTGCTGAGAATCTGGAAAGGAGGGCCCGGTAAGCACCGAGATCCAAGTCCTGTTGTGTTTCTCTCCACTTTCGTTCAGCCAGTCTCAACTCTCTTCAGTTGTTGCGAAGGTTGTTGTGAAGGGAAGGTCTGAAGGTTCTTGCAGGTCTTTGAGAGAGAGGACAGAGAAGGCTGACTGAAGAGGAGATGGATGAAAGGAAAATGCTTGTAACAGTTTCCAGTCGAAGGGAGGAGAAGGAATCAAGATGTGGAAGGGTTGTTAGAATAGTGGAGGTAAGAGAAGATGGAGAGAGAGTGTGGAGGTTACGATGAGCGGTGGAAGACGTTGGGGATGCTGCATGTGGAAAAGAAGGGAGGGAGAGCATGAAGGACATGAAGTGATGGTCAGAAAAGTCAAGGGGAGTAACTGTCAGATCCAAGGCAGGGACAGGTCTGCTAAAGATTAGATCCAATGTTTTGCCTGCCCTGTGCGTTGGACCAGACTGGTTAAGGGTGAGGTCAAAGAAAATAGAAGTTGGAGGAGACATGATGACAGTTTCTCTTATGGAAAATTGAAATCACGAATGAGAATGAGTGAAGTCTCAACAGACAGACTACTCAGGAGAGTGTTCAGTTCATCAATGAATTTGCCCAATGGACCAGAAGGTCTATAGAGAATAATGATGTAAAATTTAGTGGGAAAAGATACTGCAACAGCATGGAATTCAAAGGAGGAAATGTCAAGATGTGAGAGTGTGAGGGGAGCCAATCGCCACCCCTGAGAGACAAGCAAGCCTGTGCCTCCACCTCTACTGACCCTTCGTGGAGAGTGAGAGAAAGTTAAGGTGGAGGACAGGGCAGCTGGAGTTGCAGTGTTCTCAGGTGTGATCCATGTTTCTGTCAGAGCCAAGAAGTCCAGAGATTGTGCAGATGCCAGGGCTGAGATGAAGTCAGCTTTCTGTACTGGTGACTTGCAATTCCAGAGTCCCCAGTTACCGTCACCTGAGAATCTGTTGAAGCAGGTGGGCAAATGAGGTTACTGGTATTGCGGTTTTTGTTACTGCGGTAATGTCTTCTGGTGTTGCAGGATGTGTCAACTGGGATGGGAAAACACATATTTGAAACTAGAGGTTTCTGATAACAATTAAAACTTTCAACTCAACAATTCTACCTACAAATGATATCCCTTCAATTTAGAATTCCCATCTGGAACTCCGCCCCTGCAACTCACACCTTAACTAACCCGAAACCACACCTGAATTCAATTAACAGGATAAGTACATGGTTAGAGAAGACAGACAAAGTTGCTACAGAGTCTAATTAAGTAAATCCAAAGAAACAGCCTAACCTTACAAGCAGAGAAAGATTCCAAGTATAAAATACTGCAGGCACTCCTTATGTTTTTGGGAAGAAAGCTTATTTCATTCAAAACCCAAATCTAAATTACCCATAATTCACCCTATACTATTATTTTTATGAAATAATTGAATGACAAATGAGTATTTGTTCTATATTCAGCTATTTAGATCAGAAATATTAATGCATGCTATATTTATCATCTTTGTTTTTCAGCTACATGAATAGGTTATCTTCTCAGCTGACATTAAAACCAAAAAGGAAATTTTGAAATGCAATGGAACTATGTGTAAATGTAAAGACATATATCTGAGAGCCATTCTATAGGGCAGCTACACCTACTAGTGAGGTGAGTTCAGCAGTAGGGAGCCCCATGCAGACACATGCTTCACAGTCATGCACACAAGATTTCCCATACCAGCAACTGCTCATGCCTTCCCTCAGCCCTTGCATGACTGAGTTAGCTTTTGCTGCCACAAATATTTTGGTCTAGAGCATTGAAATATTAGGAAAGCAATGACACTTTCTGAATTCTCTGTCTTGTTTGGATTCACAGATTTAGAGACATTACAAATATGACAGCAAGATAGGAGTTTGGCCTAAATTGGATTAAGAACTCATTGTATAGCTCTGGCCCACTGAGGCATGCACTCCATGAGACCTTTGAAAGTGTTCTATGTTATCTGGCACCAAGGCATAGCACCATTTACTTTTAGTCTTGTTCAAATAAGCTAGCCTTCATTCACATCAGTGAGCCATGCACACCAATGACCCTGCCACTGATTTAATGGTTGTCCTTTTGCTAGTACTAACCACTGTATACCAGGAACACCCCATAAAACCTGCTGTTTTGGAGATGTTTGGAACCAGCCTTCTAACCTTCACAGTCTGGCTGTTGTCATAGAGCCTTTTGCTTATCCAGTTTTCTAACACATCAATTTCAGAAACTTCCTTCTGACTTCTGACAGTGGACTAGCACCCTGTCCAGGGGGTGTTGCTGGCCCTTGTACCCAACAAATCCAGGTAGGATCTGGTCCCACTGCAGTCCTGTCCAGAAATAGTGGATAAGATGATGAATGAATTCTGATGCTTCACACAGGTATTTATTTTTATCAATATATGTAGTGCAATTGCAAATTGGTAGCAATGTTTACTGGTTTACCAGTTTCTTTTTCTGAAGTTTAAAATCTCAGTCTCCAGATTCTGCCAGGCAGAAGGTTAGTCCTTTTTGCTGATGGGGCAGCACTGGAGGGTGCTATTGTGCACCAAACTGTCAAACATCCAGTTCTAAAGACTGCTGTCAGTGCTCTGCCATAACCCATTTCCTATTGTTGCACTTCCTCATCGGCATAGGTGATTTTGCAGCACATCTAATTCCATTGGTTTGTTAGAAAGATTATGAAATTGAATTATGAACTCTTGTCAGCCAATATTATTAATTTGCCATGCTGTCAGCAGTTGTCAGCAGTGTAGCTGGGGCGCATTGGGTAAACATTAGGGAACTATGCAGTGACAGAGCAACATAATACCCGAGACTCCAACGGAGGGGAATTAGCTCCCTTATGTAAGCTGTAGTGAATTGTCTGATGGTGGTGCCAGTGGGAATGAGTGTATGAAGCACACAACAAAACTGACAAACACACAAGTGAGTGCACACAAACACACACACTGCTAGTGATAGAGATATCTGCAGAACACCCCCCCCCCTCCACCCTCCAAACAATGGCACTATCGTTTTCTTTCTTATGACAAGTCATCACCATCCAGCTTTGTGCGTCTCTCAAAAGAAAAACGACACTCTCCACTCCCCCCGCAACCCTTCTCTCCAACAGGGATGTGATTGCTGTTTTTCTTCACAATGAGGTTATTTTGTTTTGTCAGCTAATTCTTTTTGATGAAAATTAGCCTTCTCTCACTCTCTCTCCCCCCTCTCTTCCTGTCTCTCGCTCCCTCTTTCTCTCTGAGCTGGGATTGTGCCGTCATATCAGTGGCCCGGCTCTATTTTCATGCAGATCCTCCTCTTTTGCCTCAAGCGTCCAGAAACTGCCACAGCTAAACAGCTGGCAGTATTAGCATAAGAATGGAAAGAAGGTCTTCTCTATCTCAGAGCTAATTCAGAAGGAAGAAGGTGATAATCGTGAGACCCAAAATAAGCAAAAACAAAGTCGAGCGGTCACCTTGCTTAATCAGTGAATATGGAAATATGGCTTCTCTATAGGACCAGAGCTCATCTCAGTGGCTCATGCACCAAATGACTGATAATTTTAGGCTCTTATGCTCTTCTTGAGTCGACGAGCACAATGAGAGACAATGGGCACAGTGGATTTGAATGTGGCAAGCTCAATTGTGGCTATTTCCTTTCTCAAGAAGCAAGGATCCACGCCATGGGCTTTTGATGTGGGATCTATTTTTGATACACCATTCTGTGGGGTTTTGTTTAATCACAATGTGTAGTCTCTTAATTACGATGCTGATGCCAGTCCATTCTTCTGTGTTGCACTCAATCCGTGAATCAGTTTACCACTTGGACAGAGATGAGCTTATTCTTCTTTTTTTGTCTTGAAAACACTGCAAAACAGCACACAAATGCAAACACCCTATAATTCCTAACACAGTGAGGATGCTTTTTCTTCTACATATTAATAGATGGAATTAAACATTCATTACTGCTTAAATCCTCATCACTTATTTGCTGATTTAGTAAAGGATTCAGACTTCCTGCCTTTCTTATTTGTTATTTTATTTATTTTTTTACAGCTGGATTTACTTGGATATACATCAAATCCTCTGTATGAATGCATGAGAAGTAAGGCAAAGAGCTCCTTTGGCCTAAGCTTATTTATTTCCCCATTTCCTCTGCTTTAAATGCTGGCTTATGTGTGATGTAATAACAGTCTGCGGGATTTAGCTTAACAATTAGATCATGCAGAGAATATGGCCTCAGTGCTAAGACGCTGGGATGATCCTTCTCCATCCTGCTACTGTGCAGACTGTGCTGTAGTTTTTCATAGTGTCCTTTAGGGCTGCACAATAAATCGTACGGTTGATGCGATATGAACGATGCTTGATCCCTGCTCTCCTAATAGACGACCATCCATTCAGTGAAACAGGCAATTATAACAAGCATTCACAGATCAAAACCACAAGACCTTATTACTACACTTATAAAAATGATTCTTCAAGGATTCTTAATAAAAGCAGTGGTTCTATAGGACTATGATAATGCAAAGAACCATTTGTATAATTCAAATTGTTGAAGGGCTCTTCAAATTGCTCTACAAACCTTGTGTAGGTGGTTTTATACCTCCAAAAAGGGTTTTACTGTTGTCACCAAAGAACCCTTTTCATTAGTATATAGAATCCTTCGAGTGTAGCTCTACAAGCTCTAAACAAAGAGCTGTTTTGTGAGTCCGTACTCCTTTTTGAACAGTCTTACAATCATAAGCAGAGATTTAAAGGGGTCGATGAGTTCTCCTTCATTGTCTCACAAGGATACCAGCCTCCTTCATGCTGGTTTATTTGACCTATTTATAGGATGCTGAGTTTACTGCGGTATGTGAAGTCAGCATCATTCATGGGTCTTTCCCATTGCAGACTGATCCAGTTCAAGAATGACATGAAGGTTTAAAGGTAAGGTAATGTAAGCATACTACATGTAAGGCACTGCCAGCTTGTCACCTGCTGAAGGCTGTTGCCCTCTCTGGATTAAAAAAGACTAATGCTCTAGGTAGCTAGGCAGTAACTCCTTAAGACACATTACATTTCTCGAAGTACACTTTCTTGTGAAACTATTCACCCTCCTAGGCTTTTTACCTATTTTGTTGTATTACAACCTGTATTTATTTATTTATTTTATTGATTTTTTTTTCTGAATTGTATGTGATGCATCTGTGTAAAATAAGTAAAATGAGGAAAAAAACAAAAATTATAAAAAGAGAGGCAGCAGAGAGACCAAAAGAAACTCTGAAGAGACTGGAATATATGTCCATATGACCACAATAAGCCACACTCTTCATAGATCTGGTCTTTATGGATGAGTGCTCAGAAAAAAAGGCTACTTTCAGATCAAAAAACTTGTTTGGCAATTTCATTTTGATTTTGCCAAAAGGCATGTGGGAGACTCCCCAAAAATGTGGAGGAATGTACTCCATATGGAACTTTTTCAGCCACCAAGAAAAATGCTATGTCTGGCACAAAACCAACACATCACATCAACCAAGAACACCATCCCCACAGTGAAACATGGTGATGGCAGCATCATGCTGTGGGGATGTTTATCAGCAGCAGGGACTAGGAAAATGATCTAGATGAGTTGAGGGGGAAACGGTGTTAAATTCAGGGACATTCTTTCCATCTTTAACCAAATAACCCAAAGTATACTGCTAAAGCAACACATGAGTGGTGTAAGAGGAAACATGTAAATGCATTGGAATGGTCTAGTCAAACCCCAGACCTTAATCCAGACTTGAAGATTGCGTTTCACCAGTGGCAACCATTTAATTTGAAGGAGCTGGAGAAGCTTTGCCAGTGGGAAGATATGGCAAGCTCATAGACACTTGCGGCGAAAGCGACTTGCAGCTGTAATTGCTGCAAAAGGTGACTGTTCAAAGTACTGACCTTAGGAGGTGAATAGTTATGCAAACTGAAGTTTTCTGTTTCGTCCTATTTATTGTTTGCTTCACAAAAAAAATCAAATATTCAAAATTGTAGGTATGTTCTGTAAATGAAATGATGCAATCCCTCAAATAATCCATTTTAATTCCAGGTTGTAAGGTTGCAAAACACCAAGAATGGGGATGAATACTTTTGCAACACACTGTACACAAATCTCATTGCTCCTCTCTCTGTCTTTTTCTCTGTGTCTTTCTCTGTGTATTTCTCTCTCTCTCTCTCTCTCTCTCTCTCTCTCTCACACACACACACACACACACACTCTCTCTGTCTTATGTGTGCACATGGCTGATAATTATAGTAATTGGAAAAGTTCAAAGTACGAGGTTGCAAACCGAATGATAGCTTAATAACACATGTAACACTATTAGTGTAAAACAATAATTGTTCAGGTGGTAAGAGAACTGTGCTCCTCTTAGGCCTAAACTGAAACCTACTCCACTGCTTACAGTTACAGTTATATATATATATATATAGCATAGATTTGTTAGAGATCAGTTAGAGAGCCACTGTTTTCTTCATAATTTATCACTTCTTTTATTTTAACCATGATTAGCTTTATTGAACATCGCACTTTATGTCCCTGTCACACAACCTTTGTTTCCATTGACTGCTGAATATAATCTGTGGCCAAACAATCTGGTCACACCAGACATTATCAGTGGATGAAAATAATGAACTCCTATGTTTTGTAATCCTTCTTAAGATTGTCATTCATTCCTGTTGTGATGTATCCATGGTTAAAGAAATGTCAAACCATCAAAATGTCTAGCAATATCTAGCAGTTCTTTTCAAGACATAATTCATTTCTAATTTTAAAGAATCTTAGTAATGGTTGATGAAATTAAACTTTAAATCCATACACTGTATGGACAAAAGTTTCAGGATACACCTGCTCATTTGTTTTTTCTTCCAAAATGAAGGGTATTAAAAGAATTTATCCTACTTGGTTTGAGTAAATGTCTCTACTCTCAAGGGAAGGCTTCCTACTAGACTTTGGAGCACTGCTGTGAGAATTTGATTGCTGTCAGTGACAAGAGAGTTTGTGAGATTGGATGATCACCACCCCACCTCATCCTCAACTCCTCAATTCATGCAAAAATATTTGATAGCACACTATCTTTCCAGAGAACACAAACTCACTGCTCCAATGTTCAAGGCTGAATAGTTTTATGCCCCTCTAGCCTACACCTGACATTTGGCATGGTGCCAAATGGTTCATATTTATCTGCTGCAGAGAGTCCTATTGTACTGGTGGTTCTTTTCTAAAGGGTCCAGCACTGTGTGTGCATTTGCACATCAAAATCAGCAATGCATCCAACTTAGCTGGATGCATCCAAGTAGCTGAATGCATTCATTAGAAAGGGTTTCCACAAATATTTGGACAGATAGTGTATATTGTCGCATTCATGCAAAGACATTGTGTCTACATTTTTGCTATTTTCCACTTTCTTGTTTTACACATTATGACAAATTCCTGATGAATTGATCAATATTAATACTGCAAAATCTTTCTACATATTTCTTTCATTGCTACTCCTGTAAATATTCTAGACCAGGCCCTGTAAAGGTTTTGCATCACAGTGCAGTATGTATATGTATGAAGTATGTGTTTATCTATTATTGAGTGTTCAGGCTTGTGGTTCAGTTGCTGCTTGCTTGTCTAAAATATAGATCTCTATTATTTTAAAAATAGCACAGTGTAATGGGCAACACATTTGCACTCTTACAGGAAGGGAGGGGGCACATTATTTATTAACTGTACCTTATTGATATGTTTTTAATTTGTCTGTCTAATGTTTGTCGAGAACAACGTCGAGATGGTAATTAAGAAATAATTAAGGGGGCTAAAGAAATGTTTATCAAGTGAGGAAGATGCATGTGTAAATGTTAATTTCTGTCAGAATATGTTAATGTATGCACAGATGCCTGTTTCTTCTCCAGTGCTCTGCATGCCAAGCAAGTTGCTTACCCCCTTAGTGTTGCCAAGTTTGGATACTGTCAATTTATGACGAATTTCCATTTTGCCGGTTATTCTGCGCCTTTTGATGGATATGTCTTGCAGACTTTTATCTTTGTGTGTGAAGGCAAACTAATTAATATTTTTTTCTCCTTCTCCACCTCCCTTCAGGCAAATATTTGTTTCCTCAGATCTAAATGTGGCCGAGTCTTCCTATTGGCTCCATATGCTACCCCATGTCAATCAAGCTACGTTTTTGGAATGTTCATAAAAATGAAATAAATAAATACTAACCATTTCTCTTCTCTTTACACAGTGTCCTTCAAATAAAGGAGAAAAGGGAGGGGAAAAATCTGCTTTAGACAAGTATGAAAAAAGAACCTTGCAGTGCCATGCACTGGTCCTTCAGTCACGAGTTTTATTTAGCTGTAAGATTTCTGCACTGTTTTGATTGGAATTAATGCATTATAAGTGTGGAACTTTTCATTGGTAAGCAGATGAGAAACAGAATTATCCGTGCATGTTTGCCTTGCTGATTTTGTAATTTATGAAAATGAGTATTGTTTGGGTGGCAGTGATGAAGCATTTTGATTCCCAGATTAATGGCAGCTTGGTTTAATTCAGGCATTTATTTCTTATCTGATCACTGAACATAACCCCTTCCTTTAAGCTCATAACAGGCTTCAGAGGATAAGCGCTGTTCTCCATCAGTTCAGCTTTTGGCTAAACTCACATAGACTAGGTAGAAACTGACACTGGATCATTATTGTTGAGGAATGACCATTCTTCCCTGCCTTCACTCTCCCTGGTTTTACCAATGTTATCATTCATCTATGCCCCTATTAAGCAGTGTGGAAGATCTATTCAGATCAGAAATCATTTCAAAGTGGGTCTCATTTGCACTCACAAAGTGCTGCCAATTTATGATTATGCTAAATTGCTCAACAATTAGGACACTCTTTGTAAATCCAGCTGAGGAGCTTCAGTGGGTTTGGTGAATATTTTTTTTTCTTTTTTGTTTGTTTGTTTGTTTTATTTGGTTTGCTTTGCATGTGGTTTGAGAGAGGGTATACAGATAATATTTTTAATACTGAAGAACATACTGTTCCACTGTATGTGGTGTTGCTATGATATTGTTGATTGATATTGTATCTTTTCATTTTAAAACTATTATTTTAAAAATAACAAAGTCATTTTGCCTCAGTGCTTAAGTGAAGCACTGAGGCAAATATATATATTATATACAGTATATATATATATATATATATATATATATATATATATATATAATATTCAGAAGCTGAACATTAATTCCATTGATTAATTTATATAGGTAATAGTACACCAGAATGCCCCTGTTACTTTCCAGAGAACACAAACTCACTGCTCCAATGTTCAAGGCTGAATAGCTTTATGCCCCTCTAGCCTATACCTGACATTTGGCATGGTGCCAAATGGTTCATATTTATCTGCTGCAGAGAGTCCTATTGTACTGGTGGTACCTTTCTACAGGGTCCAGCACTGTGTGCATTTGCACATCAAAATCAGCAATACATCCAACTTAGCTGAATGCATCCAAGTAGCTGAATTATATATATAATATTCAGAAGCTGAACATTAATTCCATTGATTAATTTATATAGGTAATAGTACACCAGAATGGCCCTGTTACACCATGTCACATTACCTCACCTAGCATTTGAGGTTGGTAAATTGACCCTAGAAGACAGGCAGCATGTGACATTATCCAGTTCTTCATGGTATCATAGTATGGTTTCAGGCTGATGGCAGAATTCATGTGTGACAGTGGTGTGGGTTGTATTCTCATGGCATAAGTTGGTTCCATTGGTTCACCTAAACACATCATTAAAAGGGTACATGTGGTACATTTCACTGTTTGATGACCATTTTCACCCATTCATAGACTGTATGTACCTCCACAATGATGAGATATTCACTGTGAAGTATCATGTACTGTGCTATAAGCACTAAGTTGTCCAGAACTGGTCCTATTACCCAGATAATTCACATCACCTTGTCACACTGAGCACACTGACCAGTGTTTAAACTCACTCAGAAGATACCAGGTGGTCATTCTCAAACCATTTCATTATCAATTTACATAACATAGCTTTTAGTGTGTCAGTGATTTTAGCTGGACTGTATTAATCTGCTCCGAAGAACATTTTTAATTGTTGTCAGCGAGGCAGTAGTGGAACTGCGGGGGATATGGAAAACTTTAAATGTATAGATATTTAATCAAATAAAACTTTATGTATTTATTTGATTTATTTGGCAAAAACATACTTGTTTATATAAAGCCATTTTAAAAACGTTTTTAGTTCAAGTCAATATAAAACTTTTGTTTATTAAATATATAGGATATTATTTTCATTATTTAAATTCATGTTATTACATTAAGACAGGTAGATGTTGCAGTAATTCATGTTGTTACATTAAAACAGGTAGATACAAGCATCGGGTTTATAGTAAAATACTACTGCAACTCCCTATTGGCTGGCCTTCCTATGCGGACCATCAGACCATCCAGAATGCAGCAGCGCGGCTCGTCTTCAATGTTCCTAAATTCAGTCACGTGACTCCTCTGCTGCGTTCCCTTCATTGGCTCCCTGTATCTGCCCGCATCAGATTCAAAACCTTGATGCTGACCTACAAAGCCAAAAATGGACCAGCCCCTCCATACATG
Organism: Acestrorhynchus altus; assembly: GCA_034509495.1. Classification (NCBI taxonomy): domain Eukaryota; kingdom Metazoa; phylum Chordata; class Actinopteri; order Characiformes; family Acestrorhynchidae; genus Acestrorhynchus; species Acestrorhynchus altus. The sequence continues at coordinate 11,131,478 of CM067512.1, read as the reverse complement.
ATGGCAATGGTCAAAACTCGAGCTGCACCAAGAGCCCTTCGAGCTTCAAGTACAGCTCGGCTTGACCCACCATCCCTCAGGATGCAAGGTAGACATGCATCCAGACTCTTTTCTGTTCTGGCACCAAAATGGTGGAACGAACTTCCCCTGGGAGTCCGAGCAGCCGAGTCCCTCACTGTCTTCAAACGCAGACTGAAGACTCATCTGTTTCAGGAGTACTTAACTCCATAAAGACTTTTGATTCAACACGGTCTAAACGTGTGGAATCTCTAGATTCCAGCCTTATCTACTAGCTAAGGATGTTCTAAGTAAACAGCAAAGCACTTTTGTAAGTCGCTCTGGATAATGCGTCTGCTAAATGCCGCAAATGTATATGTAAATGTAAAATAAAATTATGTTTTGAATAAATGAAAATAAAGCATTGTATAAAACATAACTGACATTTTTGTGCTGAACAAACAGAATTGACTATTGTAAGTTTATGTTCCCAAACTGTGTATAAGTTGTTAAACCCTTATTCTGCACATACTAAACCTGTTCTACACTGTCTGGTAAAAGGGTGCATTTTCCTTCATGATTTTCATGTCAGTGCAGGTGCAGTTTCATGGCTATACAGAATGTCTACTACCAGGCCCTTCCACTACTATTCCTGGGAGTTTATTCACACTCTGCTTGTGACAGAGGTTTTTATCACCACCGTAGTTGGAGTCCTAAGCCTGGCCGTGTGTTTCTCCTGGGGGGCAGATAAAGACTGATCTGTGTTTACCAGAAGCTGAGGCAGAGGGCATAGACAGAGAAGGGGCTTTTGGGAGAGGGAGCTTGAGGGGATTAGGACCCAGCACGTCACTCCGGTAAAGAGACAACACACGCACACACACGTACAGTGTTAGATGGGGAGTGTGTGTGTGTGTGTGTGTGTGAGTGTGTGCCTGTGTGTATGGGAGGTGGGGGTGGGGGGTTCTTTGCGACTTAACAGGCAGGTACAAATCACCTACTCCATAAGCTCTACAGATTCTTTCCTTTCCTCTTCTCAAATACACTTCCCAAATCCTCTCTGCTACTTCTGTTTCCATTTTTCACAATTCTCTTGTCTGTCTCCTCCCCCCAATGCAGTGCTCTTTCCTCATATCTAATGTATGCCAACTTTCGTTTGCTGGAGAGTATGTAACTGATCCTGTCTTTGTAAGGTTAATTAGACCCAGGAGTTGCAGCTGCTGAAGACATAATCTTACCCGCACCCTTGCTGCTGTATGGCTTTTAATTATGGCTTGTAAGTCATTTCGGGTTGCAGAGACGCGCACAAGCCGGACCCCCTTTCCATCTCGTCCTCCACCACTCCCGTTGCCTGAGACCTGATTAGACCGGGGGATAGGTACTTCTCTTAACGGGGCTTGGCACCAAAATGGGATTTAAAGAGGGTAAAAGCGAGAAAAGGGGAGGGGTTGTGGAGGGTGCAGTAATTCTCCCAGGCCCCTTTTATGTGCGCTTATCTGGGGTAACGTATAGACAGCCAGTCAGTCTTAATCAGAGTCATGGGATGGTATGCCCTCGTGCATGCCTCCTTTCCTTTAGCAAGATTTCACCCTTCCTTAGGCCGTACGCAGGTAATCTGCTCACTGAAGAGAGCTAAAAGGCCCTCTTAGGGGAGAAGCTTTGGGCTGCGTTTTGCTTGACTTTAGCCTGTCTCCCTTTGCCTCCCTTTTGACGGCCCCTTTGATAAAACTGGCCTTTTGTGTCCAGCTCTGTCTAAGTGGCCTATGCTAGGTCCCCAGCAAAGAGGACATGGAATGTTCCTCCTTGCTAAATCCAGTGCAATACCCAATGGCTGTATGCACTGCTGAGCCCCCCGAATCCCATATGGCAGGAACGGTCTGAGGACGAGCTCAGAGGGCTCAAAGGCCTTTTTTTAGGGGCCTGGGGGAACGTCTGGAAGAGGAGGCTTCTTTTAAGATTAGCACCAAAGCAATAGTCATCTAACCACTCCCAGGACCCATTCAGGCCAGGCTGATGGTTGCAAATATGGAAATGAAGAGAACCCTTCGTGTTCTTCGTGTCATTTTTTTTTTTTATGCCAGTCACATCATCCAAAATTGGTTAAACGGACCAACAAAAAACTGGAAACATAAACATTCTTAACCATTTTGCAACAAAAACATATAAAGAAAACTTATATAGTTGTATAGTTGGATGTATCCTGCCATTTCCTGTCGCCTGATTGAAACACTGCTTTGCTCAGTATCTGTAAAAAAAAATTAAAATCACATCCTCCATTCACTTCCCAGTAAGTGTTAACTGTAGCACATGCAGACCCTGCACTGTGTAGAAGGTGAATAAAAACAGTGGTGCTTTAATTTTTGTTAACCATTCAGACATTTCTATATTCATACATACATACCTAAAGCCTAATAGATTATTTAAAAATAGATAAGGAGAAGTACTTAGAAGTACTTAGACGTTATATTTAACAAAGGAGATTTCTGAGGAGATTAGAAAAAGGGCTGTTGATGCTCATCAGGTTGGAAAAACAAATGTGAACAAATGGAGAAAATTCAAAACCATTATTACCCTCCCCAGGAGTGGTTGACCAAAAAAGATCACTCCAAACAAGGTGTGTGATAGTGTGTGATAGTACTTGAGGTCACAAAGGAACCCAAAGTAACTTCTAAGCAACTTTTTGTGCATTGGCTGATGTTAATGTTCATGAGTCCACCATCAGGAAAACACAACAACAAAAATGTTCATAGCAAGTTCTACAAACATGTACATGCTCTTCAAAAAGTACATTAGTGCCTGTCTGTATTTTGATAAAGATCACAAAAAGTAGGCTATTGGAATAATGTTTTGTGGTTGATTCAATTTCTAAGACTTTTGAAAATCCAGTTTAAACTCCTTCTAAACCATAAAGCATTTACATGGTCTATGTTAAATACAGCTCTCTTAGGACCATGGCCTGTTTCTGTGGATCATGCCTCTGTAACGTGACCTTGAGTTTGAGACTTCAACTTCTATATTAATGACAATAAATAAACAAGAATTAGTTTTAATTGTTTACACTCATTTAAATGTAAATCTCACTAAAATTGGCTTAGGAGGTAAAACAAAACGGTATTCATTTTTAGACAGTCACTCCAGGCAAATGGCATCAAATGACTACATGGTCAACACAATGACAGCACAATGAGAATTCTGCAAGTGTGTTTTTTATATTAAAGTATATTTTTTATTTTAATCATTGCCCTGACCCGACTCACAGCACTGAGGTGCTTCTCCAGAGTTAGGGGAAGGCAGTCGCTCTGCTGAAACGTGCAAATGGCTTTGCGTGGATTAATGAACTGGAAAGACTGTGAGGCTGCATTGTAAATGAGGTTTACTCCTAGCTCTGCCTCTACATGGGAAAAAAATCTCCATTACCCCCCCAAGCAATCCAAATGAGTATGTGCTGTTATGCCAGGTTCGGGGCAAATAAATGCTGCCTGTATACCATAAGTGTCACAATAGGGTAACTTTATCAGTTGCTAGATGGGGGAGGAGAAGAGTGGTTGGGTGGCAGGGAGGCAATTTCCATACAAAAGTAGATCTGTGTCGATTTGAGAATTATGGTATTATTAGCAGGGCAGGCATCTAGCTAACAGGAAAATGACTTGATTCATTATATTTCCTGGCTTACATTACCCCTTTGCATTTTTCCATCCTCTAACCAGGAATGTTGATACTATTTAAGTGCAAATGATATTAGGCTTTTAGTAAGCACACCACTGTGAATGTATGTATTAAAGGTTTCTCACCCTTTTTTCCCTTTCTTTTTTAAATCAGAACCCTCGGCTTGATAATTACTCCCAAGTGTGAGTGAGACCGGGGAGTAACTCCCTCTGTCTCACTAGCACCCCTGAAGCACCCATAATGATCACTGGGCTTGTTTTCAGTTACTCTGCAAGGCCACTTTCAATATACATACTTCATAATTGTAGTCCAATCACTCTGCTCTGCACTCTGCTGGAATGGTTTTACTACTTAAAACCAGTGGACAAATACAAATACCGATTTCCTTAAATTGCTGTTTTCAAGAGAAATGTTTATTTCACAACATAAACACCATATTTGAATATGCCAGATTTATATGCAGTGAAGCAGTGGAAATTCACCAGATCAGTGAGATCAACAGGGTTTTCAATCTCACAGGCTATTTTATTTAAACAGAAGGTTCCTTACCACCAGCGGAGTCATGCTTGCACTTGTTCTTGTGAAGAGTTAAATATTCAATCCTTCAAATGTCTGTAGTAAACGGGCAGTCAGGGGTGGCAAGGTATTTATGACAGCTTGGTGGAAATGAAGAGGAAATAGAGACGTTTTAACCAGTAACAATATGGTTAATGTTTACTTTTGTACGAGTGCCATTAAAGCTGTTGCAGATGATTTTGTAGAAACCCATGAGTTGAACCCAGCTTTCCAAGCCAATCCCTCAATCAAAATACATGAACATGTACAGACTTACTAGACATAACAGAGGAAAATGGAGTGCATGCATTAAATGAGACTCGAAAAATGCAAATGAATATAGGTTTTGCTCTAAAATCTATGAATATACTTTCAGAGAGAAAGTTCAATTATAAAGGAAGTTAGGGTATATTATTTTTATTATTATTATTATTATTATTATTATTATTATTATTATTATTATTATTATTATTATTATTATTATTACTGACCAGATTTTGTTAGAACTACAATCAGTGTCAAATTTCAATACAAGCATTACACACAATCCGAATTGTGTCACAATTTCAAAAACTGCATGCAGACAACACTCATTGCAATATTTGTAATGTAAAACACAAAGCTCAGAAACACTAGAACCTGATCAAACAAAATATTTCTTCAAGAAGAAGTACTGCACTGTAATTGATAGCTTGAAAGCCACCTTCCCTGTAACAGGTTCTGCTACAATTAGTAGCATGTTATCAGCCATTGCCTGTGAAGAATGCAGGTGAACCAGGAATTAACTGCCCAAGTTTAACAATAATAATGTGGAATACATGTTTTCTGCTTTCACATTGCTTATTCAAGTGATAAACAAACACGTTGAGATTATATTCCAATTCAGGACAAACAAAAACAGCTCTCACACGGACAAAGAGCTGCTGTGTGGTATTTTGCTGCATGTTCTGATATGTTGTCAGTCTGTCTGACAACAAAAACAATCTGAATCAAACCCAGCCAATGCTATTTTAAAATGTCTTTTAATTTTACTTAATTGGAGATTTTATGTATTGTGGACATTTCTAAGCATTTTTTTCAGTTTTCACAACTATGAAGTAAGTTCACTCAACACATGAATCATTTGTTCAGTTCGGTTTACTAAGTATAGATTTAATTGAAGAAAGAGTTCTAATAATATAATGTTGTGATAGTGGGATCATACTTTCAGTACACTGTAGCACCAGAACAATACAGTGTCACATTACAACAGGCAACCAACATGTAAAATATAGTTGTACACACGAGGAAAGACAACATAGTGACAGACACACCTACAAGACACCCATAACCAGTACGTAAATAGATGGTCTTAGTAGCCAATGGGAATGATGTGGGTTTAATTCAAAAAGTTGTATTGGACCAAAACCCTACAGGTCACTGAATATTATTATTGTTCTCTCAACTTAATAATTCTAGTTTATCTGACTAGACCAAAATATCACTTTAACACCAATAATCTCATACACACTGAGAGAGAGCACATCATTCAGCCCAGTATAATGAGTATCACAACATGGCAGAACTAAAAAACAGCACAAAAGGCAATTATTCTATCTTTATATGACAGATGTAACACATCAGACATATACACATGTCTGAAGTGGCATTACTCTGGTGTGTAAAATGTTAATAACATAATTAAATCAAAGTACTGAATTGGGTACCAGATTCCAGGTACCAGTACCATATACCAGTTCAAATGTAAATGGAACCTAAGCCTAATGATAAATCCGACATGGTGGTTTTAGATCATAAAAATGGCAATATTTGTGTTGTATAAATAATGACACGTGGCTTCTGTAAAAAAAAAATAAAAGTCTGTGTGTCTCTAAAATGGCAAATGACATATCAAACCACTCTGTATATTGTTGTCCCCGTTATTGAATTCTGCAGAAATTCTGAAAGAAATGAACAACCTATGTTTGTGTTGGTGTTTTTCTAAATGCATCTTGTTCAGTTTTTCAATGGTAGTTTTGTTTGAGTTCAATCACAAGCATCCAACATATGGGGAAGCCGCAAATTGGCTTGGTGAACTGGTGACCAACACAGTTTGTGGATTTCTCTGCTCTAACACACCTACTAAACCTGGCAATTACCTTGTCATGAGTTAAATCAAAGAATTAGCTTGAGCAGAGCAACCCCCAAACTATGATGGACACTGGCCCTCAGGGAAATTTCTCAAATGACCATGCAGATGCCCATGATATAATGTTGAAATAAAACAAAGTGTTGAGATAAAACTTGAGAGCAAACAAATTCAGACTGAACCTTGTGTCCTCACTATGCATTTGTTGCATCAGTCGCTCAAAAACTAGAGAAATGGGAAAAAATATCCCCAGCCTAATCACTCTGGTCCAATCTACCTGTAATGAAAAGCTGCCAGTGATGACAGCAATTACGGGTGCAGCGTAGTAGAAATCAGTGCGGGGGAGTCGGGGATTGAAGGAGAGTGAGCAAGAGTGGGTGCGAAGGCACGAGTGGTGAGGGAGAGAGCGTGTGAGTGATAGGGACGTGGACTATCTCCTCTAATCAGTTCGGGCTTGATGGAGGCACGCTGCCTTGCATGTTAAAGAAGGAGAGTGCACTCCACCAGAGCGCCGGGTCATAACCAGTGACCTGCCGACCATAATGACAAACCTCTGTGTGGAGGTTTTGAATTGTATCTGATAATGTTAGCGTTAGCCAGTCTGTGTTGTGGTAATAATGTTTTGGTTGATGGTATAGGTCAGCAGGTCGGGGTCAGCAGGAAGGATCCTCCAGAAAAGGACTGGATCCTCTCAAATTGACCCAAAACATTGCTAAACATCAGTCTTTGCATTGCGAATATCACTTTGTTCATGTAAATCTAAAAGAAACAAATCTCTATTTAATAGGAAGAGCACTGAAGGAAGTGTGATAGCGTGGTGGGCAACACTGCTGCCCCCCATAAGGCAGTAGGACTGTCAAAATAAAAATTGTAATTCTTTGCCTCAGCCACTACACTGGATTCACACAGTGGAGTTAAACAGCCGCTTGCCTTTGGCATGAAATAAACAACCTGGGGGATTTGATGTAAAGTCATCTCAAAAACAGGAAAAAATAAGCATATTTTTAGACAAATATCTCACACCTCCTGACTGAAAACAACAGGTCTGCACTGTATGCTTTTGAGGATGCTTGATATTTATGAGCATATTTTGATATTCCATGACTCTTATGGAATTAGATCATTTTACAAAAATACCATTTACTGCTGCAGCAATTGATGAATAATGCATTTGTAGTTCGAACATACTTAAATATTTGGCAAACAAGTGGAAATTATTAATTCAATTTTCATCTGAATTGACGGCCCCACATGGCAGATTAGTGTTCCTGGGGAAGAACATGCTACATGGGGCAAGACTCCTAACACAACATTGACCGCCATCTGTAATAGTTGCTCTGGAGAGCAGTGTCTTTTATTGTCATGAATGTAAATGTAAAATGCAAAAATGAAGAAGTAAATCTTCTCATTTTTTTCTGTATATAATGCTACTTTGCTACTGTTATGGAGTATCTTGACAGATAACAGATCTGATATCAGATCAGTACACAGTGTAAGCTTATACTTCACTATATAGAATGAGTAGAAGGTGGATTGGTGGACTGGGGGATGGGTGATTCCATAATCAATGTTTAAACAACAGCATATTATTAGTATGAGTATATAAATACACTAATAGTATGCTTCTTTTCAGAATTGCAGACCCAAAAAAGACCACCTACCCATGCCCATAAAAGTAGTCAAAATTGTGTCCCTGAATGCTGTAATAAGCGTAGTGGTTGTTTACATTTCTCCACAATCCATTCTGAGTCTCACAGTGGCCACACTTTTCGTTTCATTCACCCTCACCATTCCTGTGCACTGCAGCCTCTAATGGAGCTATTTTGGTTTCATAATGCAATTTCCCCCTCTGCTCATTTGTCCTCTATGCAGACGCATACAACACACTGCAGACCCTGAAACATTAGAAATAAGGCCCCCTGGCATAATCACTGTCAGGCCAAATAATGCCCTCCATTTGTTTACAGGTTCCCGAGCTGGACTTATTATCGGCTGGCCACAACAGTTTTCACTAATGCCCCCGTCGAGTCGTTTAGAGTCAGACAGGGTTAATTTGTGAATCATTAAGTTATATTATTCCTTCACTCGCGTATAATTTTTGGCCATTTTTTATCGCGCTCGCCAGCAAGTTGAGAGCCTTTGTGATGCTGTAACAAATGAAGTGATATTCCTTTTGTTGCCAGTGACAAGGGGGGTACATTAGAGGTTAATTAACGATCCCTGACAAGCTCTGCTGGTGGCTCGACAAAATGGTGGTGCATGACTGGTTGTCTGAAGACTTTGGATGGGGGGAAAACATATGGAGTGTGCCACTGTGTTCTTAAAAGGTTCATATTCTCATGATTTTAGGGGTCTGTTCAGACTTGATGTCTTTGACAGCAACCATTTAGTAGCATAGTGAGAGTGTTTGGAATTGTATTAATAATGTATATGTTTAATTGTTCAGTACGCTTGGTGAGTTATAACCTCTGCAAATGTACAACAAACATCTACAAATTCTGATGTATGTGGTGAAGCAAGTGACTCCCATGTAAAAACCATGTATCTCAATTTTTTGCTGTTTATCACTTTTTTCCATAATGTAAACCTGGCAGTTGGTCTTTACTTTGTGTCAAAAATTCCATGATGAATTGACCAATAGAAATGCTCCCAAAATTATTTGGCATAAAATATTTTTGCACTGACTTCCAATGAAAGCTAAGAAGCCAGTCAGAACAGAGAACATTTACATATGTAACTCTTAAAGGTGCAGTAAGAAATACAGTGAATTCTTAGAGAGTCAGGAGGGTTGGAAAATGGTATAAGAATGAAATACAATTGCTTTGGGTGCCTGAATTCATGGAAGTGTTTTAAGCAGTCAGACAAGAAAATTTATATGGGCCCTTTAAAGTAGGTTCCTAAATTGTTCTTTTTTCTAGAGAAAAAACAGATAGAATATTGATATTAAGTGGAAGTTCTTCAATGCCAGTGCTCCAAAGACCCTTTTAGGACGCCTTCATTTTTGTACTCATTGAGCCAGTTTCCCAGCCCTACATTATATTTCATAGACTTAGATTAGCCAAATCTAAGATAAAAAAGCATGTGTAATAGGGATTCCTCATTGACATTGAAAATTAGTCCAAGACTAGCCTTGGTCCATGTCTAAGAACCTGCCCTCATGTTTGAGTGGTACTCCAGACAAAGAAGTGCACCATCATGTATTTGCATTAGGACTGTGGATACAAAACATTATTTGAAATATATATGTGCAAAATTCACCTGAGAACATATTGCTCAGCTGTGAATTCTAGAGTGACAGATAGTTGGCAATGGTGAGGTCTGGTTGGAGTTATGCATAAGGAACAATAGGGCCCCCTGCTGGAGTTTCTGGGGTGGTGTGACTAAGTGCTTTCAAGGGCTTTTTATTTTTATTATTGCTGAAAGAGCTTGTCTTGCAAATCGTTTACCATCAGTTCTGAGGGAATTTGTTAAAAAAGGTCTACATTGTTAAAAAAATACTCATGGGAGTTATGTTAGTTACTGTAAATGTACAACATTTTAAAGAATCTTTATTGATTTTACCTACATGTCACCTTAAATACATTTGAAAGAGTTAAAATACTGCTCTAATTGTTAATTTTGGGCTACTGGTTTACAAAGTGATTAGCAAAAAAACTCCTCTAATAATATTCTCTTTGAAGTTTACATATTTACTAAAGGATTTGCTGAAAATCTGCATTACACAAAATAGTAATGGTAGAAATGCATGTCATAGAACCTTTTGAACACTTTTACTGAAGTTTGTGCTGTAGCATTAAACCCAGTTTAAAGAGAAAATTCTGTAGCTCTGGTAATTAAATACTAAAAAAAACTTCAACTGAAAATAGCATTGCAGGAAAATGTACAATTCTTTGCTGCGTCAGATAAGTATTACAATATTGGAACATCTGTGCTTAAAAAACAACTGTATTTTAGCCATAAAGTAAGGTCTGTAATCCGGTTTAATCAGCACTTGTGTGTTTTTGCAGAATTTGGGGTGCAGTATAAAACTGTAAGGAAAAAAAAAACATTTAAAGAGTCATACTGACTTGAACAGGCTTCAATATGTCAGGTGATTATGCTGAAGCTACTACAGTGCCACTTGAGGGTTGGAGTAAACCTGTCCAGCCAAATATGCCTCCATACTGCAGTAAATGCAGGCCCTGTCACCAATATCAAAACAAATCACAGTGCTAATGCTTTGGGCCCCACTGGAGAAAGTGCTGGTCATACCCTGGTCTTTGACAGAGACTGGAAGGCTGAGAGACGACTAGAAGCTGTCATGAGGCTGAGAGTTAAGTGGCTTTCTGCTTCTCCTCGTCCTGATCCAGTTATAATGACCGCCGGCCCGTCTCCTTACCCCTAAGCTCCCTTGAAACTACTCCCCCTTCAAAATCAATTTGAACCAACTAGCCTTGAGTCTAGATGGGAACCCTTAAACATACATTGTTTTGTAGGGTACTTCTTCTGCACACACTGAGATCATATTTTCCTACTGGCTTTAAAGATGGAAACTGTTGATGTTTTTCTACAATGAGAGTAAATGCAGTGGAATCACAGGTGGCAAGAACAATCCCATGACCTGATTTGGCCTTCCAGAAATTTCAGTTTAGGGCTGCAATATGGCTATGTTTCTCAATACTGACAACGGGCAACCTATTTCACTTTCCACTGAGTATTTCCAGTACTTTCTATTACTAGGCAAAGTCACAATATATAAATAATATTGTTTTTGCTGTCAGTTTCAGTTTCATTTCTTGTATTATAAATCAGTTGCCTCTTTAAATAGCAATGGATAAAAAAAAGGGGCATCTGCAGCATAGATCAACTACAGCAAAATAATGAAATGGCCTTTTCTTGTTTGATTTTTGGCTGATTCCTAAACTTCCTGCTGATTCTTAAAGTTCCTCATGTATATGCATGCCTATATTCCAAACATACAAACATTTAAATAATAAAAACACAGGTAGCATTCTTTACATCTATCTTTTGAGTGCCAAATATAGGTCAGATGAGACTCAAATAAATGTAATATCACAGTATATTACTTAATTACTTAGGTTCACCAATATAGTACTCAGCTATGCTTGATTAATTGAGGGAGCCAAACATTAAGCTCTTCATAATGATAAGTGGTTTTCCCACTTTTTTTTGGTTTTCCCAATAGCTCACCCTCTTTTCGTATGTATATTGACTTATGAGTCTGAAAAGGCCTTATATTTTGTGAGATCATATCTTTAGTTCATATATAATAACAATCTCTTTGTAAATAATTGACGTGTTTCCGCAATGACCGGAAATGCAGAAAATTATAATCACAAAGGTGTAGAGAACAATTCCATGGCCTGCTGAAACACTCTAGCAACCCCAGAAGTAGAGAGGGCCCTCTTGCTCCATTCGTATGTATATTGGTCAGGAGAAACGGGTCTGCCAGATCAAGACGATGAGTGTGTTTACAGTAGTGCAAACGCGTGAGTGTGCATATGGATGGCCCATGGACGGCGCTGAGAGCCTATTAAAACCAGCTCTTCAGCTAGCTATTAGCATGCCTTTCATCCTCTCACTGGTTTGATCACTTGGCACTTTGAAGAAGACAGGACTGTCTCTTTTTTTTCTCCCTTCTTTTTTTAACACTAGATAAAAGATGATGGGTTGTGATTCAGAAAACTAAATCCATCTTGGTTTTAATGTCTCTTCTATTCGTGAGAAGGGGGGGTTTTGCTTGATTTAATGTTGTTAAAGTAATGATACTATCAAAAGTCCTGCTTATGCTCCCTGTGTCATCCCCACTTTGTCGCTAAAGGGCTAAAGGGTTGAAGAGGAGGAATGGTGCAGGTTGGGTGGTGAGGACTCAAAAATCTTCAAATGGAGCAGCGGGGTTGCATTTGCTCACCTCTGAGGCCTGCTGCTTGTTCTTCATCGCCGCATGCTTTAACCAGCCCTCATACCCCCATCTGTCAAATCACAGACGATGAGGGCTGAGGGAGAGCATGGATCAAAGAGTGCCTGGTGGAATTTGGTGGGAATATGTTGTTTAATTTGGTCACTGCATTGTAACAAAATTTTCATTTCGGAGAAACAAATTAAGTGTCGGAGATGGCAATCGAAAGGTAGTTGTTTTATGTTAGCTTTGCATTTGTATTGAAGTTTAGAGTTGTGTTGGAATGTGATTGTGAAAGAGTGGAAAAACTGTACTCAAGTGCTTTATTTACAGAGAGCTTTCATGAGTAGAGCCAATAGTACTTCTTTGATAGCCTTAAATTAAAGGAAAAAGTAGCAAAATGATTGTTATATTTAAAAATGACTTCATTCAGTGATGTCATTTGAAGAAGCACATTTGTTTGCCTAAAGAAGGGCTTTAATTAAACTTTTAAAAGAGACCATTTACTGAAATGGTTTTGTAAAAACAACCACCTACAAGAACATTTTCAGGATAAAAATGGTTCTTCAGAGGTTCTTATGAAATTAGGCTTCTTTTAAAGAACGTGAGTCAATCCCAGTGCTGGTGAATAGGGATTGATAGTGAATTGAAATTGATTGATTGATAGTGATAGTGAAAATAAAAACGGCTCTCCTGTAGCTATGTGGCAATTGAGTTGCAATTTAGGAAATATTTGTTTTTCTAAGAACATTTAAAATATTTGAATTAAACTTAATTAATGTTGTTGAAGCTAAATATGGAGGTAGTGTTTTATTGTTTGAGGTGTGTCTATTAGAGTTTCTAAAAAAGAAGGAAGTGCTGCCATTTCATATTTCTGATCAATCACAGAGTATTTCTGACTAAACTTTTAATCAGTTGATACCTTG
>CM067512.1:10933310-11115810 GCA_034509495.1 Acestrorhynchus altus | reverse complement strand
ATTTTTCATTTCAGCCCTTTTGTGGTGCATTTCATGTGATGTAACTGTACACCAATAAATTCAAATGCATGTAAATACGAGCTCAAATGGGAGGTGCACTATTTACTGGTTTTTATTTTTAACTGCGAAGTTTCCAGATGTGCCCAACGATTCAGGGTAGGCTCTGGACCCACAGTGACCCTGATCCACATCCGAAAGCAGAACATTTCTGTCAGCTCTCCTTGATTCTCCTTGAAGATTTTGGCCTCAGAAAATACTTTACCAGAGCACACTAGCACATGGATCGACATGGCTACCAAATCAGGTAAAATCTAGGAAAGGTGGGCAGGTGACCTTCAGCAGTTTGTTCCTGCAGCCTTCTCTGATTATGGCCTTACTCAATAAGACCCTTTCCTGCATAATACCATGTACCTAAAACACCTGGCCAGCATATGCAAATTAATTTCATCCTTGTATATGTACACATTTCTGCATGTAACTCATTACATACATATTTACTGGTTCTGTGACCTGCTTGCGAGTCACTAGGTCCTCCCATCCACAGAGGTTGCTCTTTTAACAAATACACATAACACATTCTTTCATATGCCGTAAGAAAAATGTTGAAAACAGCGTGGCCTATTGCAGTCCTGGAAAGCTAATAAAAAGGAGTTAATAAGTGAAAACTCATGCACACATGCTAGGTTACATTTAGATTGATAGGTAGGTTCAGGTCAAATATTTCCACTGCTTACTTGTAGATTGTACAATTCCTGAAATGATCTTTAAGCCTCATATATATGAACTCCTCTTGAAACCACGCTGTTCCAGGAACTGTGGTCTACACTGCTGTGCGCATATACACATACACACATACTGGCCTGCATGCCAAAATATGCACGTTTACACAGCTCCTGTAGCAGACTGGTCTTTTTAATTTGTTAAATTATTATTTCAATTAAATAATTTACAATTTAAAATGTCACATTGTCAGCTGTCTTTCATTACATCCCAGTCTAGGTATGTATATTGCTTGCTCCTGGGCTCCCTCTACAGTCGGGAAATTGAATTAGTGTTTTGAATCACCCTTAAAAAGATTTGATATAAATGTAACTCGGGTTCAACCATGTTATGCAGTTCTCATGAGTATTGTCCTGCCTAATTTACTAAAGTTACACAGTGCAGTAACTTGGGTTGTGGGTTCAATCCCTGCTCTGGTCAATGTCTGTTCTCCTTGTGTCCATGTTGGTACTCCAGTTTAAAAATACACATGGAGGGTGAAATAGCCATGTAAAATTTACCTGTGTGTGTGAATGCTTGTGTGTGGTACCCTTTGATGGACTGGTGCCCTGGTATTCCTGCCTTGCTCCCAATGATTCTGGGCAGGCTCTGAACCCTGACCAGGAAGAAGTATATAAGATTGAGGGATGGAGCATCAACATCATTTTATTTTTGTTTGAAGATAAAAATGCAACATCATTTTACTGTAACACAACTGCTCTGCTACACTACCACTATACTGCAAAACCAAGTATGGTGATGTATTACATCTGTTTCATCCTACTTTATTGTGTGGGTATTTTCCCCTCACCAAAGGCATAAAATGTTCACCATGGCTTCACTGTTTCATACTACCATGCTGTCATGTTAGCCAGCACCACGTTAAGGGGATTTGCCAGTGTGTGCAGTGTTAAGGGTCCTGGGTGGACTCTGATATGCAAATAATTGAGATGAATGTCACGAGCAATGCTCTCAGCCTTCACCCTTCAAGCTCAGCTCAGGTCAGGTGACCAGCACTCCCTGGGGGGAGGGCAAAGGCAGGTGGCCTCTCTACTGTACACAAGCAGTGCCATGGAGCGGACAGCTGTGCATTTATCAAAGTGCTGCCCGCTTTTGATCTCATTTCAATCAGCCATGAATGGGGCAATAGCTCCAGCCTGCTCTCCGATCTTGCTCTCTCTCTCTCTCTCTCTCTCTCTCTCTCTCTCTCTCTCTCTCCTCCCACTAGGGCACTTAACCATTGTAGACCTCTGTTTGTGGATGGCATATGTTGTATAATGAATGTATAGTGCACTGCAACAATATATACACTGACTATAGTAGGCCAGAGCTCAGAAATGGTGCCCTCTGGGGTAGTGCAATGTGTATGGTCTGTCAAAAAAGCAATAAGTAATCTTTACTACTGAATCACATTGTTTCTTTATGACTAAGCAGGGCTGCCAAAGAGATAAATAGACATGATTTATATCTTGGAAATGTACGAACAAAAGAAAAGAAAGAAAAACAAATACAAATGATTTAGTGTCAGACACAATATTACACAATATATTACACAATATTCATCAAAATATGGCATGCATTCCAGTGAATAGTACAAGTGTTTAGGCAATCTACTCAGTTATTACAGCTGTAACATGTAAACACGTCAGGATGTCCCAAACCTGTAATGGCTTATGGAAACCTAGGTAGGAACTAGACTTGAAATCAATATGAAATGCTTCAGATTTTACATTCACATCAGTCCACTCATATTGACCTTGCAGTATTTTCCAGGGATTGCAATTTTGTCAAATTGCCATAGTATTTCTATAATAAACATGCAAATAAGTGTGCCACTTATTGAAATCAAAACCACATTCATATAGAAGGTGCTATTAGTAGTGGAGTTCTAATTTACATGCTATTTATCATGTTAATATGCATTTTAAACATGGCTCTAGTCTCAGATGCTCTGCCCACAGTTAGATGGAGTCTCTGATATCTAAGAAAGACTTGCCACAGCTGTCATGATTGTATCAGTTCCGCTGTGATTGAATATCCACATGTCTGTGTAAACTCAGTATTATGTCTGTCCAATCAATTTAAGGAGGTTGTACATCCTCATTTTATTTAAGCACATGAGCTGCTAGGTTCTTGTTAGTAGAAAGTCAGAACAGTACTGGATGTTACTTTATTTTTTTTAATATTCCTTTATTTAGAGAACATTTAATCAGCAGCGTGTACATGTGGATGATCTGTCAGTGAATACTTTCATTGTGCTGTAAAATATGCTACCTAACGAGACTTTAAAACAGCATTATATTCCTTAATATTTATGTTTTGCATGTTTTTGGTTTACAGGTACCCTTTATATCCACATGTTTGTGGACACCCATTCTAATAGACGCAATCAGTTATTTCAACTTTGCAAATGCACACATAGCTTGTCTAGTCCCTGTAGAGAAGAACTGCCAATAGAATAGTACTCTCTGTAGTAGATGGAGCCAGTGTCTAAAGCTATTTATGGACTAGGGAAGAATAAATCCCTTTAACAAAGCTGTGGAGCAGTGGAACTGTGTTTTCTGGAATGATGGTGCTCCAGCCAATATGCTTGGGATGAGGTTGGGGAGTTGGGAATGAGGTGAGCTGATGATCATCCAACACTGTGACCTCACTAATGCTCTTGTTGCTGAATGCGATCCTCACAACACTGTAAAATGTAGTAGAAAGCCTTCCCTGGACAGTAGAGACAGTTTGCTCTTTTGTAATTTGCTCTCCTTAATTTCAGGAGAAACAATGAATGAGCTTGTGTATATAGTGTACAATTCCAAATAGTTTTTAAAAGGAGGAAAGTCAAGAGCATCTCAGTATCCAAAAATGTTCTATTTTTAAAATTCTACTTAAAATATTGCAACATTTTTTTAAGAAATGCTATAAAATAAAACATTTTAGTCCACAGTGTTCCAGCTTTTTATGTTCCAGCTTAATGTTTGCTTAGAATGGAAATCTGTTGAGCCCTTTTCTATTCATTCGTACTACTCTTGTTTGCTTGTTACCTTCTGTACTCAATATGCAAACTACAAGTTTATTTTTTTAGTTTTTTAATTACTATTAAAGTTTTGCAAAATAAAAAATGCATCTCAAATGGTGTTAAACAATTAAAGCATTAGAACCAAATTAAGTTCTGTATAGTTCATAAAATGCCAGAATTCCCTTTATATAAAGACATTCAAGAGGCACTCCATGGTATTAATGTTTTGAATTAATGTAGTGAGTGCATATAAATGTAAAACTTTATATATTTTATCTATACATTTTATTTAAAATTCTATTATTATTATTATTATAGATAAACTTTATTTTCTGTAACTTGTATGATCAATGCTAACTGGCTCACATAACAGGTGTCTTCTATAGTATGGTACCTCTGTATTGCCAGTTACATATCTGCCTGTTTCATAGTATGCAAGATGTGTAAAATGTAGGGTCACAAAGCATCAGTCAGAAACTTGTGATTTTGCACCAGTTTTGGACCAATGTGATCCATTTGAATCATATTTACTAACTCATCTGATCATTGTGTAGCCAAAATATTTTTTTTTTAATATTTTAAAAAAATTTGTGAATCAAAACAAATTGTGGTGAAATTTAAGAATCATCTTCCCTTATGAACTATAATCGAATCGTAACATTATGAGGTCATCCAAAGATTTACACTCCTGTTACATGCACATCTTTGAATGGTGTCCGTCACATCTGCACCACCTGTTCTGTCAGTGGTAAAATTAACCTTCCTTCCAAGTCTCTCTCTTACACGTGCTTCTGGAGGTGCTTCCCTATGCAAAAGAAAAGGAGACCAGAGAGGAGGACCAAGGGGATACCAGCCACTGCTACCATGAAGGACCATCCATAGTGGGCCTCTAAATGTGCATCAGGGCAGCCCTCCCCCCGCTCCTGTAGGACATATCGCCTCACATCCACTAGCTCCTTCCACAGCACAAACAGGCCCACCAGTGCCAGGAAAAGACATGCTAGGACACAGTAAGAGAAATGTAGAATGTCAGAAATGACAATGTCATTTAGAAAATTGCCATGTAGAATATTGCTCCTCTAAAACAAGTATTGGGGTAAAACATTTATACATTTAATAATGTTACAAAACAATAAACAAAATGTTATTATTATAGATAGATTTCACTATTTTTACAGTCTGAACACAATGATCCAAACAAGTCCTGAAAACTTGCTTAACATTTGTTAAAATGTTCTGTAAAAACCTACAAGAGGTTTTCAGCTGTAACAAAAAACCATTTCCACAGACAGAGAATGAATTAATCTTAAATTAACCCATTGCATTTACAAAGGAATTCTTAAAAATTTTGTGTCATCTGTATTATAAGAACCAACACATCACACATCACCTCACATGCTGGTCTGCTTCACTTAAGTTATATGCTATATGTTACATGTAACCAAATCTTTTTTGTTTAAAATAGAAAAAAACATTATTTTTCATTTGTTTCAATTCAACAATTGTTAATTTAGCTAAAAGGTTAAGTTACAATGCAAATAAAAACAGCTAATTTGTGTAATCTACAGGCATGATACACATACCATAACAAACTACAAAACTTACCCAATCTAACCCTATGTGTGATGAAATTGCCTCCAGTGCATATTTACTGCTCTGTCCATGTGTATATGCTCAACCTGCATGCAGACTCTGACTGATCAGTGAGAGAGGGCGGGATTAATAACATCACTGACCCAGATATTTGATTATAGAGAAAAATGAGGAGGATGGGGTGGTTTGCTCTTTTTCTTTGCTCAAACAATGCTCAATTTTCAGAATAAAAGTCCTGCTAAAGGAGAATGAACACAAAAAATTGTAGGCACAAGTAATTTTTTTTATCAAAACATGGTCAAATTCATACAAATATTTAAATTCTCTTTATTTTTTAAATTGAATTAAGAACCATTTAAGTAGCCAGTGATCATGAAAATAACAATATAGTGTGACTGTACTTATTTAATGTTTAATCAAATAAAAGTACATCAAACTATGATAAAATCCCACAAAATTAACCCAGTGTTCTAAAGGTTAAAGCTCATTTTCTCAACTCATTTTAGTATTATTCACCACAATGAGTGATTTGCACCAGTGCAGAACTTTATATCAGTTTGACCTTTGCGTTCATATGATTTGCATTCATAACCATGCACCTGCTCTGGCTGCGCTGACCTCTGAAGGGTCAGGGCAGGTTTCAAGACCCACAACAGAGGAGATGCTAATGTTAGTTAGTTCCCCACTAGTTATAAATAATCAAACAAAAATAGACTGCAGACACAGTATTATTATATACTCAATTATTCATTATTCATTCATCATTTTCTGTGGTGTTATGTTTCTTTAGCCGAAAGAACCTGGGACACAAATCACCCACTTTCTCGACCGTGGCAGTTATGGTATATAGGTTACTGCTTAAATACTCAGGATGGTATGCTGTGCTGAAATGAGTATGTAATTTTGTTGCTTGTTGTTACTGAGTTAGATAGCATGCTCACTGGCTGAGCAGAGCTGCATTAGTCAGCCTGCTAATTGATCTGTGCTTCACACAGAGATCACTCTACTGCTGCCAACAGCAGCAGTTCTGCACTGTTTTATTGGAACAGTGTGTTCAGCACGGTGCTCTCGCCAGGTTCAAATGTTTGAATATGGATAATTAATTGTTACAATTTTGCAGGTTACTTACTGCAAAACATAAGACATTTTTCCAGTCCAGCTTCAGTCATGCCCATTTTGCACTGCAAATGTCTAATGGGATTAATGCATTTTTAGGCCTTACATTTCCATTTACACAATTAAGAGTATAAATGTATTGTTTTCAAACCTATGAAGTTTCTTTCTCTTTGTTATTGCTGTCTTTCTAGGCAAAATCCTTTCACTAAAATGAAAATGCCTGTGGCTATGCTAATTCAACTGTGTAGAAGAACCAGTGCACAGTTGACTGCAAAGTTTGGAAACATCTGAAAATAAATTCCTCTATAGAAAGCAAACTGTAGACATTGTATTTTTCTCACATTTTAGAGCACAAATTCTATGTATATAAATTAGTTACACATAGCATATTGTTATAATAATAATATAATAATACATTTGATTTATAAGCGCCTTTCAGAACACTCAAGGACACTTTACAGAATTGATAGAAACAGACATACAGAAAACACAACACATACATTTAGGGGGAAATTTTAGAGAATGATTTAGAGAGAGAGTTATTTATTAATATTCATATTTTCATGTAACTATATTTAATTCTCCCACAGGTCTCTCTTATAGCAAGAGAGTTTGATGTATAAACCCATTTATATGCATTTTTAATGACCATTTTACCATACAGTATATTTTGGAATATTTTTTTGCATTTTTTTTTGGCAATTCTGTCAGTCAATATTTTACACACCAGTCATTAATACAATGAATACTTAATAACTATCCAGTTTTAAATCAGTAAGAACATAAAAAAATAATCAAAATTCTTGGTCCATTTGTGGCAATTTTCTATGATTTGTCTGAACCACCTGTATAGTCTGGTCAGGCCCTGCTCTGCTTGAGTCTGTGCTTCTTAGACGTCACACTGCAGGCAGCTGGCAGAGTCCAGTTTCAGCGGTCTGTGTGCAGTAGAATTCCAAGCACACTGCTGATGGACAGTGCTATTTCTGTTGGCTGTGGGACACTTACTCACGCAAACGTATGAGGAGAATTAATGTCTAGTGACACAGAGTTGCTTAGGCAAACGCATGCAAACATAAGCATGTATGCTCACACAGGCAACACATGGCCTTTCCATATTCATAGACAGTTCATACCTGCTGTGATGAAAAAGGCACCACCCGCCCTGTAGAGTTTGTGGCTGATGAAAGGAACCGCACACACCAGCAAGAATCCACCGGTCACACAGGCAACAATGGCCAGTATTATTAGCATGGTCCAGAAGCCACGGAAAACTAAATACACACAGTTCTTGTCTTAGTAAAAGAAATAATACAGTGATAATAAATATCATTTTGTGTTACAGTCATAAAAAGTCATAAACTAAATGGAGCTTTAAATGAGTGTTTCAAACATAGTCCATTTAATTTAAACTAAAGTAGAGGATCTAAAAAAATTTGAATATAATTTAATTCAAAAATGTAAACTGTCATATGTGTTACATTCAAAGAGACATATTTCAAATCTTGTTCGATTTAATGTTGATGCTGTCTGATTGGTCATTTATCTATACTTTACATACTGTAATAATTTGAGATTCTAGATTTCTGTTTTTCTTTATGAACTATAAACCATCAAAAGTAAAAAAATTAAAATGAAATATTTCACTTTACATGCAATGAATATACATATACATATACACATGATAGTGTACCTTTTGAAATGAAATTATGAACACAACTTTTCATCTTATGATTTTTGAAATGCTCTAGTACACTTTTTACCACTCTGCTACATCTTATATATCATATTGTATTATTGGATACTGGATTTTGGATCAAAAGTAAAAATAAAAATCCTTGAAATATGTCAGGATATTGAATAGAATATATGACACTTTATGCAGTGACACAAAAACAGCCAGAATTAAATGATCAAAATACTGTAATAAAGGATGATATATGTAGAGATACACAGATATTTATATGTAAAAATAACTTACTAATTACTGATATAGAACTAATTTACTTAGTAAAACACAATAAGACTGCATTGTGTTTATGTACAAATAAAATAAACAATAAGAAAAATTTGAGTAGTCATTGAGCTCATGAAAATTACAATATCTAGTATGTATGACTGTATTATTTTAATGTTTTGGAAAATAAAAGTACATCACACTATGAAAATATCCCACAAAATTAACCCAGGGTGCTAAAGGTAAAAGCTTTCTCATTGATAGCTAGTAAAGTATTCTTGTGCACTGTCCAATGTTTTTTCTTGAGCCAGAATTACAATTTAGATTTTAGCTTGGCTACAAGATAGCATTGTGATTGGCAGGGAAATTTCTTGTAATTGTAAGATAAGAAAACAATAAGATAAGAAAAAGAATCAAATGGAAATTTGTTATAATAATCTCTCTCTGTATGCATTTTTCTTTTTAAATGCAGATTAAATATAAGATTTCCACCCAAAATAAGACATTTTTCAACTTCCCCTAACTTTGACAATGTATTCCATATTTTGAAAAGTCAAGCAAAAATGCCACTCCAAGCAAAGGATGAGTTTTCTTAGGAAATAGATCAAAGAGCTTATTTTCATTTTCATCTTCATTCCCATCACAAAGTAATCATTCACTCTGTTTTATTATTAAAACAGACTGTTCCTAATATTTATATAGTGTCCCAGATGTGTTCATGTACTGAATTGGGTTACGTATGGCTCCAATCCCAGAGTTCCAGAAACATGATGTTAAGCTTATCTTCCCTATTAGAGAGAGTTTGCTCTAATCATGTCACCAGTCTTTGTGCTACAGTGGTTTTGGTAGTTATTAAATGTTAATAATTCCTAGTTCTAGATATTTGTCGTATGGTTTGAAGCTACTGGACATTTTTCTTTGAATTTGCAATTAATGCATTTTTGTAATCCAATGTACACTGTAATGTATTCACACACACCCTTAAAGACCTTAACGTCATATTGTGAACTAAAATTGTTTCCCATCCCAGTTGAACTTTGCACATTGACGACCTCATTAATATTCTGCTAACAGCTGAAAAAAAATAGTAATACAATGGCTTTATTGTTTGTCATATATCTTAGGCTGAAAGAACATGTAACAACCAGAAAAGGTAGTTTATTCCATTTTCTCAAGCTTTTATACTGTGGCATAAAACAGACTTTTAAAATAATGCTTTATCATATTTGTGCCTTTAAAAAAGCTTAACTTTTTAGGCTTCGTCACTTGTTTTGCCATTCAGACTAAATGTATTTGTATGTTACAAATTTAATATACCATATAGACCAATAAACCATACCTATTTTAAATTATAAATAAAATATAAGTATATTATATAACATTATACATTATTTTATGAACGTCCTTTGGGGGGTTGTGGCTAAAACTATGCTAACATGCAATGTTGGTAAAAGTTAACCTGCATTGTTCTGCCATATTTTGTTTTCTTCAAATCTTTGATCAAACTTTCTTCAAAGGTTTTAGAGATGAACCATGATCACGACCAATGTCTAAGTTAGGACTGCTCAAACAGTAGCCATAGGGCATGTGCCACAGTATACCCATCCATCCATCCATCTATGAATTCTTCCATTCTTATACATTCAAGGACATGCCTCCAGGCCATTGTGTGGGTAGATCTAGCTTAACCCTTGTCATTTTGATCCACAAAATCCACAAAAGTTTATTTTTGAAGTTGTTTGTTTCTCCAAACTATTTTAATAGGAAAATAATAAAATGTTAGAAATGTGTTTTAAACACCCCCTCCTGTTTTGGTACATTATTTCATCATTTTGGCACATGGCCCACCCCAAACATTTTTGGGTTGAGAGAATGGGGGCACAAACCATTGCACTTTTGATCCCCAAGATGAAAGGTTTTGGCGGGCTGTTGTAAGGAGAAACGTTGGGTGTACAGAAAGCCTCACCTGCAGTGGCATCGTAAATGGGATGCGGAACAGGTCCAAACGCAACAGGCAGAGGGAAGAGATATCCATGAACGCAAGCCTTTGGTCTTGGCTGGTTTGCTGCAGTCAGTCCAAGAAACAGAAATGATCGTGTTTAGAAATGTCATGAGGGCAAAATGCTCAAATTGCTTTTATTCTGAGTTTTGTGTTGTAGAGTATGAGTCTCTGGAAAAAAGAAACATGCTGCAGAGCACTCTAAAAGGCCAAAGCTCAACCACTTCAGTGCTGAATATCTCAGTGGTTCAGGCTTTTTTTACTCACTGAACAAAACAGCCCACACTACATGCAGTGAAGGTTCACTCCGGAACAGACAGCGCCAGAAGAACCCCTCATGATGGAGAGTGAGCGGGGGTAGACTGGGGTCCGTCACCTCCACTCCCTGGGGAGAGGTGGAAAGGGAGTAAGAGCTAAAGCAGTTCATCAGGAACCGGACAGGATGCTTTTAAAATGTGCTATTTAATCTGGCTCGGTAAAGGCCATGAAAGGGTGGAAAATGTAAAGATCCATTTTCCATTCATGTTCTCCTCCTCATGTTGACATTGCATGAACCTCTGGAAGAGCCTATGACTTTTTGGAATAATATGAAACATTGCCTACTGTGGCAACCCTTCTGTAGCCATAAAGCTCTTTGAAGTGAGCCACTGCTTTTGAATAAATGGCTGCTTTTTTTTTTTTTTTTTTTTGTGGAGTGCTGCCGAATACAGTCTGGCTGCCAAATGCAGCCTCTTAATAACAAAAGTGGAAATAATTTGTGGTCTGTGGCCCTTTAAACATACATATGAAATGATTCTGCACACTCAGTGCTGTCATAAAAATGATTGATGGTGCAGAGAACCATATGTGTATTTATTTTTTTTTAGGTTTTCGTAGCTTGAAAGGAAGAGAGATTTGCAGTGCTGTCAAGTCTGGATGATGACTTATTGGTACAGAAACTGTCATGCTGACAACAGTAGGTAGCTATGTCTGAATGGTGAATGATGTACTTTGTTTTGAAGAATGGCTTGTATCTGGGTAATGTTTGCAAAAAAAGGTGATGTCTCATTTCAGCAGTGCCCCAAAATAAACTCTGTAACCGATGCGACTTACTGCCTGAAAGTGACTCAAAAGCATTAGCGAGATTCCCCCAGTCCTCCATTTAAATGCTCTTACTTTTGACATATTCAGGTCACTAATGTGCTTTAAGTTATTCTTGAATCCAAACCTGAAGACTAATACCTTTGATACATCTGTAATATAAAAGGAGCTATGGACATTGTTTGTTTATGATGAAACATAGACACACAGGTCTAAAAGTACTCTGATAAAAAATACATAAATACAAACAAAAAAAATCACCAAATAAAGGTATACTGGGCTCGGTCTGATCTAAATACTTATATGGTTTTAAGAATTATGGAGTGTGTATGGTTTAGTACATGATTTGTATATGGTCAGTACAACATATATAAACACTGATCACACAGAGATTTTTCACAACAGCTTAAAAGAAAACAAATGTCACATTAAAATATCTTAGGCTAAATGAATCATCTAAGAATGAGTTTACCCTGTTTACCTGATTACACCTCCTCTATCCATAGGTTCTGATCCAGCTAGACTAAATGACCCGGGAGTCCTAAAAAAAAATCTTCTCGTGAAAATACATCATGGCCACACCCATGCATATCCAGACATTTTTTTAAGTAGCCTTTGCTTTTGGGACTTCAGTTTGCATGAACACAATATAGATTTGGATAATGACACAAACTGCATTTTGAGATCAGGTTAAGTTCAGAATGAGAATATCTGTTGTTAAGAATGTGTGTTATCTTTACACTGTATTAAGACCTTCTTGAGGAACTTGACATCAAAGTTTTAAACATCAGCAACTCTTCTGGCCTGGCATGTCATTTTTGGGTTGGGAGACAGTGTTGTGTTGTAGACTGTGACTTTCAGAAATGCTGCTGGTGCCACAGAGAAAAAGTCTACATTTTCAAAGAAATATCTGGGTGTCTGTAGACAGAGCAGTGCTAAGTTAGCTGTCTACATAGGCTGCATTTAATAGCTATCAAATACAAATCCCAGAGAAGTGTCAATGAGTGCAATGTAATGACTACCTTTCTTAAAGAAAAAATGTATCGTGTCATTCTTTCCCCCATTAGTTTACAAATGTTATTTTATTAGTGATGTTAGTGTCAGTTTTGTTTAAGATGACCTGTTAACTACATAATTATCGATTAATAATAAGAAATAATACAAAAACCTTAATCGTGGTACATTTACAATAAACTAGCTATCACTTCATCTGTTGTAAGGCCTACTGAAAGCCCATAGCAGTGATGTAATCAAGTGGTTTAACTGAAAAGCCCTTTCTGATGATGTGTCTGCATGATAGAAGGACTGACTGCAGTTACATGTTTTTCAACTACCTGGCAAATGCAGAAGCCAGGTTATATTACATCATTGATAAATAAAAAAGCTGTGTGTATTTGTTATCCTACAGGACAATGGCTATGTCAGCAATCAGGATTGGTTATGCCGAGGTTCCCAGTGGTTGTATGACATATTTGTGTAATGCATGCTAGATAATATAGTGAGATAACATGAACAGAGTAAGGGTGAGAAATGCAAAGCTGCACTACAGAATGCTGTGTTAGGCTGGAATGGCTCTCTAGATTGAATGGGCTGTTATGATCTTTTAAGTGAAGCTAAATAACAGTGTGCAGTTTGTGAACGACAGATAAGATCATCATGTTCTAAACAAAAAAAGCCTCAATGTTTTACTTATTAAGACAAAAGCATAAATCAGTTGTTGAAGGAGAACATGATTAATTTCCATTCATCCCTCACAAGAACTCAGCTTTCTGGTCTCACAGAAAGAAGACTGTTTACTTAATGAGCAGGACATTTGTTCCACTTTATTGACAAAACTCATTTGACCATCTTTAACATGTAGAAATCTGCTCTTCTGTTTAACACAAACGCTTAAGTCAATATTCTGTCTCCTATCTTAAACACATGTCCAGAGAGTCCAGCATGCCTGACAGCTGGTCACAGTCTGACACACCCTTGTTAAACACTTCAGCTGTTTTCATCAGATTCTTCTCTCTATAAAATTACTCTCAGAATTGAAACGAATTGCTGTAGTTGATTACTGTAGTATAAACTGTATTAAACGTGTTTTGATCTGAATTTCAGTGACTGCTTTTACTGAATTTATGTAAATAATTAAAATGTAGGTCACTGCTTTAGCACTGATTTACTGATACTGTCAAAAAAAGATGTTTACTGTGGACAGAATTTATAATTATGCTTCATGCCTGGCAAACCCAGTAGAGAACAGATTGTACGGCGAGACATGCATGTATCTTTAACTGCCTTGGGCTACTTTTAGACAGGAGAGTGGAAAGCTTAAATCAGATTTGTTGTTCTGTTGATGCCAGGTCTGTTTTATAAATGCTGTTGCTTTCCCAGGATGTTGAATTGTTACTGGTATATAAACATCCTAAAAATTAGTATTAAAATAATTTATCTGATGTTAATTGTTGCTTTCAAATATGGGTTTTGCATATCAAGTATTTTCCCTTGTGTTATTTGCTTAATACTTTCATAACAATTTATTAAACCTGCTCTCTTTGAAACCTGAACATGTAATAAAACAATGTCTGTAAAACATAAGTTTGTTTGGTCAGTACAGTACTTTTTAATTCCCCCAGACACTGACTGCATGCAGGCTGTGTGTTACCTCAGTGCCGTTGGCTTGCTTCTCTGCACTAACTGTATGAAGTGTTGTCTCCAGCTGTCCGAGCCCCCCGCAGTCATCACTTGCCAGCAGCCAGTAATCCGTGCCGAACGCCACCAAGAAGCAGAGCACCCCCAAGCCCCCCAGCAAGCCCCCAACCAGGGCAACCACCCCAGTCTTCATGCTGCAGCCAGCCAAAGTGAGTAGGTTCAAGTGAGGAGGCCAAGGACGGCGGCCCGGCTCTGCTGTGGGGGGCTGTGGGCACAAGAAGAGTGAGGGAGGGGTCCAACAGGGGTGGGGAGGAGGGATGGGGGGAGGTTGGCTATTTTAGGGGATGGAAGAAGCAGGCCAGGCCACACATTGGTGTGGGTTACCCTAGGTGGGCTGATGGCATTGCACACAAAGTGTGGAGTTCCCTGTTCAACTTACAAAGTTGCATACATGAACCAGTGGTTATCACTTATGACCAGTGATAAGAAAATATGTAATTTGCTGTAATTAAAGCTAATTACTAATTACAATATTTCTATTCAAAGTTTGAATTCTGAAGTTCCAATAAAGAACACACTGTGTTTGGTAGCAAAATAGGATATAATGTTTTATAATAATTGTTAATTCTGATATTTATTAAAAGTAATTATTGTCTGGTTGTGCTGGAATAAAAACGTTGAATCGTTCCTAATGAATAGTTTTAAAACCGAATGGTATGTAATTGTGTAAATATATAGTTGATCAAAAAAACAAAAAAAACAAAACAAAAACAATAATAACTCTAGATGTCTAGGGGTTAAAACATGATTCATTGCATTGAAAATTCTTAAGACCTAAATGGTTTCAGATCTGTTGATTGTGTTTTGTGTGTTTCACAGTTGGTCACATGTCTCTGGGATACATACTGACTGTGGAATGCAGGAGGCTGTTAACATGGCGGGCACTGTTTACTGATCAAAGCTATGTAGCCCCTCAGTGTTATTCTTGGATGGAAAGCAGAGAATGAATTAGCTAGTGGATGTCAATTGTAGCCCCAAACGTCCTGGCATACTTCACCTCTCTGTGCATGGACACATTAGGACATGAAGATGTGCTGATATTTTTGAAAGCTATGAGCTCAGTGTAGTCTTTCCAATATATACAGTGTAGATTGTTGCCTTGGAAAAATGTCTCCCTAAAAGTCTGAAAACAGAGCAGTTAGGCTCAGTGTAGTCTTTATGTCATTCAGTAGTGTTAGATTACAATAGACTACATTGCTGGATACTCAAAGTATGTTTCTGGCATAATTGAGACTGTCCAGTAGAGGTAATATGAGAGTTCATATGTAATGGTGTTCACATTATTTTAATAAGTGAACTACTCAAACGTGTCTGACATACCTCATGAGATAATCACCATGTTTAGTACAGGGAATATCCTTAAAACTAAGGCTTGGGACTGCTACAATATGTGTGTATTATGGTATATGTTCAACTGGACACAGACAACACTGGTCGACACAGTACTGTCTGGCCTGACACTGGACACCTGTTGGCCTTAGTAGACATGGGTTGTCCTGCTTGGTGCCCTGCTTTTTCAAGGTTGTAAAGTAAATGAATCAGTTATAGCTCATTTTATATGAACTCAAAATACACAAGTATTTCTCTTATTTCAGCTCAGGAATTCCTGGTCGATTGGACAAGCACCGTTGTTGGACAGAGGAAGTGTTTGAGTATGGAAACACATCAAACATCTTTTGAACACTGTAGAAGCAAGGGGTTCTAAACAAAACTGGGGGAACAAACTGTAACTTCACAACTGTCTGTTCAACATAAGAAAAGAAAAATGGGTTACCCCTATGTTTTTTCCTGTTCTGTGTATTCTATTTATTTTGTCATATTTTGCATATTCACACCACCATTTTATTTTATTTAGACTATATATATATTCTCATCAGAATGTATTATGTAGGACTATATAAAATATCCAGTATGAAAAGTTTGTCTTGTGCATAGCGAAACATGAGAAACCTCTATTCATTTATGCCATAAAACCAATATAAACAACAGTAATAGTTCAGGCATGGCAGTTTTATTTTATAATTCTTAATCATATGTGTCCACCAACCCCACCCCTCTTCAGCTGGAAGGCCAAAGGCATAGGCAATGCTTACATGCAGATAGTAATTTGAATGTGGCCACAATTTAGAATAATGTGTCAATAATTTTGATTGTGCACAATTATGACTTTTTTTGGCAACTTTACAATATGTGAAAATTTAATGACTGCATTTATTCTACCAGAAACGTGCACAACTACAAAAGAAAAAAACAATATATATATGTAAAAATTACAAAATCTGCAGTCATTAGCAGGTTACTGTATACTAAGGCTTTTAACGTGCCCCCATTTTCCAATAGTAGGTCAGTTCAGTTTTTTTTTTTATAATCAATTGTAATGATATGCCTATTATTTAAATATTTGTTTGTACATAGCAGCAGTGTGTCTGATATGTGTAAAAGGCCAGATGACATGTCAAGATATGTGATTAGTTGTAAGGTGAGAGGACAGCTATTTCTCTTTCTCATTCTCAAGAACAAAGCTGAGTTTCTTTGGCACATGCGTTCTTGTGGTACTTGGGGCTTGGTTTTGAAGAGACGGACTCAAAGGTTTGGCCCACCCATCCGAGGTGACTCTCACTGGTCCGTTCAGGCTGGCCTCTGCTGGGCTGTGCTCAGGGCTGGGACTCTGACCCACTATTGTAAGGCAGAAAATATACCTGTAATCTACAGTCAATACAGATGAATGTGCCTCAACTGCTGCTTCTTGGTTTGTAGGAAATAACAAAACGTGTGAAGAGTGAGAAGTGTGAAGGTACCTGTCAGTGACCTAGAGGGACATGTGGCCCGGCTGTCTGCATGATCCCACTGGTTAAAGCATAGTCAAATAGGATGGAAAGTTATTTCATGTTTTGTCAAACAATATTATGTAAATACAGATAAAACAAAAATCAAAGAATTCTAGTGCAGGGGTGTCAAAGATACAGTCTACGGTCCAGATCCAGCACATTAAATGTTTTAATCTGGCCCACCAAGTTAATTTACAATCCATACTCTCATTACAGCAACTATTTAATTGAGTTTAGCTACTTTAAACAAATCTATGCTGATATTGCCTGATAGGTGTTAATAGGGTGACAAAAATGTCATAACAGATCAGAAACTCTATTTTGGGGTTGGCACAACAGAGTCAAACTCGAAAACAAGAGACACAACCAGTATCAGAATTCTCATTTTAAATTACCGTTTCTGGTCTGAGACAGAACCAATCAGAAACTTCATTTTGAGCAAATTTATTAAAGCTCATGTAAAAACTGCATGTAGAGCTGAGAGTCAGTGTTAGTCAGTCAGTCAGTTAGTCAGGGATCTGGTTGTCTTTTATCAGTCAGAAAAGTTGTCATTTGTCAGTCAGCCACTAATCCACTAACAGACAAAGGAATAGCTGTGTCTGGTTTTCAAAAAAAAAAATGTTCCAGCCCCTTGACATTGGACTGCATTTAATGTGGCTGTTTGACACCCCTGTGCTAGTGTTACTAATCTGAGGTCATGTTACCCACACCCATTTCTGATTCTTAACTTTACTTACTTTTTCACAACCTAACCACTGAATATAACATTCAGAAATATACTATATATATATATATATATATATATATATATATATATATATATATATGTGTGTGTGTAAATGTCAGCCATAACAGTAAAACTACTGACTGGTGAAAAACAATAGCCACTTCACAAGGAACCTGATAATTTGTTTATAATCCAACTCGATCTGAATAGAATGCATCCATGTATACTTCTCAGTCGGAATAGAGTAGTCTGACTGAAGCCGTTTATAGGCATACAATTTCAATCCAGTTGTATGAGGTGGGTTATGATCCATAATTAAAACCCAAAAAACAGCAATGTAAAAGCATAACATCCAATTACATTCCCAAATAGAATGTATAAGTAGGTCTAGTTGGAGAGAACTGGTGCAAGAGCCTGGTTTGTACAAGGCAATAGCAAAACCAGAACAGGCTCAATCACTATTATGGTATGTTCATTTTTCAAGAAGAATAAAATCATAAAATCCTGAATGACTGTCAGAAATGTAGCTTCCACTCATAATCTATGAATACCTTCATTACATCTCTTTCTCACCAGTCTTTACAGTGTTATGTGTCATTGGCCATGAGACTGCCTTGTAACTAGGTGCATCAGAGGGCAGAGAAAGTAGCACTTGTGCACTTAGGGCCCTACATCGTTCTGCAAGGAAAAGAGGAGGGCCCTAACATGGAAGGACCCATCCCTCCTACTTGCCTAACAATGAACAGAGCCCTCCATTAATGAAAAACGGAGCCTTGGGCTATAACAGGGCCTAAGATTTGGTGCTAAGCCTCTGCTCATAACTTTAACTTACACTCCACTCCAAAGGTATTGGAACAGTGAGGCAAATACTAATGTTTGCTGAAGACTGAAAACATTTGATTGTAATAAATTTCAGGATACTGATATACAGTTCAGAAGATCGCTCCTTTTTGTCCAAACCCACCATTTTTTCTTGTGAGAGAAAGTATGTTACATGTAAAAGTATTGGAACATGTGACTGACAGTTGTGCTTTGTTGCACAGGTGTGTCCTGTTGCGAAGGTGTGTCCTGAATATCTGGCTCAGTTTCAGATTTGAGTTTTGCCTGTGCTGACTATGCATTTATAGTTAGTGGAGTAACCAACATGCAAACCGGAGAGCTCTCTGTGGGTGAAAAACAAGTAATTTTGAAGCTGAGAGAAGACGGAAAATCAATCAGAGCCATTGCACAAATATTGGCTGAAAATTTCCTGAAGAAGAAAGACATCACTGATGTACTAAGGAACAAATATCAGACAGGTAGACCAAGGAAAACAACAGCGGTTTATGACATAAACATTGTAAGTGCTGTAAAGAAAGACCCCAAAGCTAGTGTTACTGACATCAGCAACAACCTGCAGAGGGCAAGAGTGAAGGTCTCACAATCTACTGTTTGCAGAAGAGTTCATGAGCAAATGTACAGAGGCATCACCAGAAGATGACAACCATTAACTAGCAAGAATAACAGGAAGGCCAGGCTGGGATTTGCCAAGAGGTCCAGAGACAAGCCTAAGAAAATCTGGGACAAAGTTTGATGGACTCATCAGACAAAGTTTAATCTTTACCAATGTGATGGAAAGTCTGGAGAAAGAAAGGATCATGATCCCATAAAATACAAACTCATCTGTGAAACAGTGGAGGTGATGTCATTGCTTGGGCTTGCATGGCTTCTTCTAGGATGGGCTCATTAATCTTAAATTAAAATGTTCATCTTTGTCATGTCAAAATCTTTTAAAGTTAAACCCCAATATTTTCAGTGTACAGCAAAAAAAGGAGTTGGACTCACTGTCACTAATTTTGGAGGGGAGTGTAGATGACCTCAATGTCAAGTATATTTTCCTAAGTCAGCCATAACTTTAAAGCAATAATATTAATAATAAAAAAGCCCCAAAACTGCTCCTCTTTCTTTGACTGGACTCACGTAATGTGTGGTACTCTACACATGCATGTCTCAGTCTTGATCTAAAATCAGAATGATTTCAGTCAGATTGAAGAAAATCTGGAAATGTAGTCATTCATTATCTGGTTACAATGGCACTTGTAACAAGGGTTGGACACTTGTCGAACACACACGGGTTGACACTTGTTGAATATACATATGGTGTTTTGGAAGCAGTAAAATGGGCATTAGAATGATTGATTTAAATAGTACATCCAACATTCAACTGTGTATACTGTGTAAGTTATATATCTAAGTATATATATATATATATATATATATATAGTGATTAGTACATAGTGATTAGTACATATCAAAAGAGCAACCATTAAACCAGCGACAGTGTCTTTGATACCCAAGGCTCATTGATACAATCCATGGAGGCCCACCTTGCAATTTGCAGGACTTAGCATTTGTTGCTAACATTGGACAACGGTAAAGGTCTTGTCTTGAGGGGAGCCAACACAATTATAAGCAGGTAGTTCTACTGATGTGGCTGATTAGTGTGTGTACACTATGATCTGGTAGAAGCGTCAACTAAGTAAGTGAACCTGGCTGTTGTGTGTCTGCATCGAGCTGTGTCTCTCTCCCAGACTGTGGTGCCGCTGGAGACAGGTTTTCCTACTACCATCAACTGTGAAGTCCTGGTGCAGAGTGTGTCTGCTATAGGCTGTGATATGCTAGAAAAATACAGCAGATAGTTATATAACCACACTATCCAAGGTATATGAACAAAATATAAACAAAATATATACAAATTATATACAAACATTTAAGGCTGATTTGTTGATGATTTGTTCATCTTTGAGGTTTATTATGAAATGTCATTCAGTAATTATTTGGTAACTACTGTGAAAACCAACATTCTACATCAACATGTAACTCACTCTGATATTTGTGATTATCACAGTGAATAATTAAAGTATGAGCTGAAATAATGGACCTTTAGGTTGATGAGGTGAACACAAACTATATAATCTGAGTATAGATGGATATGCTGTAATGTCAATACATGACACTGTCATACCTTACTATTGAAGTTGCGCAAGTTTGTGGACAAAATCCTCCTTATGCTGTCCATCTCCTCTGGCAATAGTGGTCTACTCTGGATTTGATTGTCCTCACTGCAATAAAGACATCATAGCAGGTTCATAGGATGTTTTTGAGCTTACACTGAAGTGATTTCTAAAGTTCTGCTGTATAGCTGTATGCATACGTTCATCCTGCACGTGTTTCAAATTTTCTCTTACATTGCGGGTGGTTTCTCTCTCTTGCCCTCATCATCCTCTCCCATCTGTTCTCGACGTTCCAGCTCCTGGTAGAGTCGCACAATACTGGACTTTGGCTGCTTATCCTCTCGGATCAAGAATCTCTTCAGGTACTTTGTGTTGAACTGTTCAAACCTGTGGATGCCCACCCATACTGATGCAAATAATGCTTTTACTAAAGCCACCTGTACTGTTATACAATGTAAATTAAATAAACCCACACCAGCTGTGAATAGTCCATGATAAATATCTAACAGGTGGTCTGGTTAGAAAAGTGGTCCTTCTCTATTTGATGTATGGGGTTGATGATTGCTGACATATTGTGCAGAAACAGAGGAGCTACAGCCGTAATTATAAACCTACAAATTGCACCTACATGGTATGCGTACATGGAAAATGGCCAGTGTAGATAATAGGTACGTGTAAAAAAGAAACACCAGGTCAGTGTATATACTATTATTATGTAAATGATTGATCTGAGCTTTAGGTTTGGGATTCTCCAGAAAATCAACTGAGTTTGAATAATTTCAGATAAATCCCAATGCAGAGATCTACACTGCCCTCTACTGTGGAGTTTGCACCTGTACAAGAAAGCCTGAGCTGTACCTTGAAAACATGGCAATCATACAAATAGTGTTTACACCACAATTATGCTAAAACATTCATTGCAATTATTAATTATCAAAAGAGATTGGTATATAATACTTGTCTTTCCAGTAATGCTGCCCCCAATAACCAACAACATCTTCAATCCCTGACAACAGGTGGTCCAGGATCTGTAAAGAGAACGTTACTTAGGCTACGTTCACTCTTATTGGATGTTTATAGAAACATAGATTTCTATAAAATATTTTACAAATATTTCTGCTTAAACAGAGAGGAGAACGTTTGCATGAGCATGATATCCCTGTATGAGGTGATCATAAAGTGAGTCATCAAAACACCATTAAAATTCAGGTTTAATCCTAATTTACACACAACCCCCTATGTAGTGTACTATGCAAGTTATGGATGACTAAGAAATTATAGATTCTAAATCTAAATAGAGCATTATATATTTGTAATAAAACCTTAAAGAGCAATTTTGAAAAGCTTTGTTTCAGTGACCAGAAATTACTTTTAGTTGTGAATGGGGGCCATAATGCAGACTAAACCATCAATTTTTATAAATATCCAGATATGTGTAGACAAGGCTTTAGTAAGCATAGATGCAAAACAGGAATTGAACATGTTAGTGGAAGAACAACTCTAATGTTTTAATGTTTAACTTTCAGAAAAAAGTTATTTTTGCTACTTACTCAATGTAAGTTAAGCTACTAGTGTTAGAATGGTATTTTAACTAATCTTTGCTGTCTGTAATTACTTTCATTAACTGAAGTCTGAGCTGATGCATTTTCATAATTTATATTGTCAACACCTGTGGAAAATGATCTTGATAGAAAGAGCTGGACCAATATTGGCCAAACAGACTGGAACAGGACTGTCATACTAGGCTCCTTCCTTGCCACAGCTTTGCATTAAATACATATGATTCAACTCATCAGCTTATTAGCAAGGCCTTCATGAACTGACTGTTTGAAGAAGGACAGCACTAATCTGTGCATATTTAAACAAAATTAACTCCTTGTATTTTGATGCCCTCGTTATTTGTTTTTGTCCAATATCTCTGTGTTAATAATCATGAATTTATCTAGGATGATTCTGTCAACCTGTTTAGCCAGTCCGGTTCTTACCAGTGGTGGCAGTAATAAAAAAGTGCACTTACTTACTATATTTTTACTTTGTATACTGTATTGTAAACTGTAAAGTATCTAAAATAAAACTGAAGGTTTTTTAAATGTTTAGCTATTTATTTCAAGTAAAATATTAATCATACTTGTTCATTTTGAAACCTATTCTTGGAAAGTGCCTCAGACTGATATCAAAACACACCTGGACTATGTTTTTTTATCCATTTAATAGCAGAGAAACTCTGTCCTTTTTGTTTGGGACGACACTGATTCATTTATCACAGTAAGTCTATGTTGTAGGTGTCCATATTAATGTGTTATTACCTAAATAATACAAGAGCGTTGATGAGATGTCACAACTGATCTAATGCCTCACTTACCCTGCAGTGAATCTCCTCACTCACTGTAGGCAAAACTCTCTTCTTCTTTTTTACATCAAGTAGCTCTACAAGTGGCTTGATGGTCATACCCTAAACCACAAAATAGAGAGTTGTTGATTGATTGATTGATTGATTGATTGATTGGTTGATTGGTTGATTGATTGATTGATGGATGGATGGATGGATGGATGGATGGATGGATGGATGGATGGATGGATGGATGGATGGATGGATTGATTGATTGATTGATTGGTTGGTTGATTGGTTGATTGATTGATTGATTGAAAGGACTATCCACATCTATGTGCTGAAGCTCCTCTGATTGTATTGGAACAGCAAGGCAATTATTTTGATTTGGATATATTTATATATTTGATAACATTTGGATTTGAAATCAAGAGATAAATATATGAGATGATAAATGAGAATACTTTTTCATGTCCTGATATTTGCACCTAAATATGGTACACGGTAAAACATGATACCTTTGTCTGTTAATTAAAAACATTTTTTAAATGTTCATCTTTTAATATGGGCAGCCTGAATGGTTTGTAGCTGTACCCCCATTGGCAAGTATCACAGCTTTCAAATGCTTTTTTGTATTCGAGTAATTTTCATGAATTCTTCTTTGCAAAGGTTTTCTAGTCTTGTATGCACTGCTCCTTTGAGGTCTATCCACAGATTTTCAGTGATATACAGATCAGAGGACTGTGAGAGCCATGTTACCTTCAGCTTGAGAGCTATTGAAAGTGTTGAGGTGTGTTTAGGAGCATTTTCCATTTGTAGAAGCCTTTCTGTTTTCAACTTCAGCTTTTCTATGAAAGGTGTTATGTTTGCTGTGTTTTGCTATGTGCCATAGGCTGCAACCACTGATGCTGAATTTTGTGTTTAGGATGCAGTCTTCTGACGACTCTTTGAAATTTGCATCACCTGGCCTTTCCTAACAATTACTGTGAACAAGCCATAAGCCTAACAGGCTGAGTAAGGACCTCATTTGTTTGAGTGCTCAAATTTCCTAGGGTTCCTAGGGTTTTGGAAGGAACTCTTTTCATTTTATTTTATTGTAAAATTGTACAAACCCAAAATAATGGTATTGCTTAATGTTTATGCTTTTTGGAGAAAAGCTTTTGAACTTCCTTAACGTTTCACAGTAAGTTTGACCAAGGGTGCCCAAACATTTGCATGTCACTGTATATTTCTGCACTGTATGTTTACCTTCTATCAGCAGTGGATTATGATGCCTTCACCTCTGCCCTGTGGAGGTGTTTTCCTTTGCTGACCTGGTTATTGGTATTCCAGTGGTTTCCAATTTGTTGTATTAACTATGCCCAGTACTTGTGCAGTGGATAGATTGTCCCTCTTTCCTCATCTTCAAAATCTTACTGTTCTATAGAACTTTCTGATCTTTTCTTGGTTTACTCTTTTCACAGTTTTCTCAAGAAACCCAGGCCTCACTACAAGAATATGCACCCAGATCCATTAGTTGTTTAAACAATACATCTATCAGGGCACACCTGGACAACAACAAACACCTGTCAGTCCAAGGTTCCGGTATTATATATTCCAGTCATATTTAACATTCAGCAAAAACAAAAGAATTGGCCTTGTCATTTCAATACATTTGGAGGTGTTTATATAACTATAATGGTATGAGATCTTGTATACATGGATTTACCTGCACAAACACAGTGAACAGGATGACCACAATGGTGGTGGTGATGAAAAGCCTTTTCTTAGGGAAATCTTCAATGAGGAAGACCAGAGAGAAACAAATTGCCCCTCGCAGCCCTCCATACGCAATGATGAACTGGTCACGGAAGGTCACAGCATTGCGGCGAAGTTTGTTGACCACTGCTGTGAGAAGGAGTACACCTGAGAAGAAAGGAGAAAAGGAAAAAAAAAGAAAACATTGAGCCATGTAATCCTAACCTTCTGTTTGTCACAAATATCCTAAGATAAGAATATCCTTATTGCCTCTGAGCAGTGTTTTGTTTAAAGTGGTAAGTTATGTGTCTTTTAATATTTATCCTCATTCTTTTTAAATCTGTCCCCATAAAAATGCAGCTTTGATGGCTCAGGTGCAAATCCAAGCATGTAAACTCATCAAAATTGGTCTTTGTGATCAGATGGCTAATGTCTCCAGAGGTTTGATTGAACTTTTTTCAAATATGTAAATATAATTTATTGTAAATATAATTATTATGGTATGTGCTCACCAAGGGCCCTCCAAAGCAGACAGAGGAAGAGTGTGGAGGAGACGAAGGGCCAACTCCACATGTGAACATCCTGGATGGTAGATACACCCAGGAAGATGAAGATTAAGGTCTCACTCACACTGCTCCACATCTTCAGGAAGTACTTGATGGTGGTGTTGGACCTCTCCGAGACATTGGCCTCCACATACTGCTTCATAGTCACAGCACAGGTCACAATACTACAGAGACAACAGCATAGAATTTGTATTGTGTACATCGTCAGTTCTGACCAACAATGACCAACTGCATGTTTCATTTAGAAGAGTTTCTTTAACAGTTTGCAGTGCAGTGCAGTGTGTGAAACATTAGGTAAAAAAAATGTATAATTTGCTACATTTTTTATGGCGTTTATTTCATATGCCACCACTTTTCTTAAAAACTGTGTTCTCCAGTGGGAAAATACAATGGGACTCATAGGTGAGTCCAATCACAATCAAATCCAATCAATTCTCTAATAATCTGCAAAAATGAAAGTAAATGTTTAAAAATAATAATTAAACCATTAAAATATAGCAGTCCCACCATGTCGTGTGAATGGTATGATCCACTTTCTCTCTCCTACCCTTCACTCTGCCCTGCCAGAGAGATTATAAATGAAGAGACTGGCCACTGGGAGTTCTCTGAAAACCATTAGATAAAGTCATGCCCTTCCATCCATACCCACAACAACCCAATAGGTTATGTTATGTTTTCTCAGTGAATATATCAATGGGAAGCATGTTTAGTGTCTTGGAGTAAGTGATTGAAAATAGTTTGAGAACTAAACAGGAATGCTGCTTTGCAATACTGCCACCTTTTGGTCACTTCTGCAACACACAGTGCTCCGCAGAAATCCTAAACCACCATTATTGTTGCTATATTGCACTGCACTCAGCGCAAGAAGGCCAATAATAAGGCTTCTGTGATGTGTGGAGGTGCTGTTCAGAAACATTGCTCTAAAGCTTCCTTTAGAAGATTGCTGTTTTCTAATGGTTGGTGGTTCTTAAAAAATAAATAGCTGGTTTAAGAATGTTTAAAAGGTAAATAGGTAGTAAAGTCTTCTGTACAGTCTTCAGGATCTGGGCTGAGTGAAAATGTGCACCAGAATATCCAGACCACAAGTGAAAGTATTATTAGAATTGCACATTATAAAAATAAATGAATTGTCTATAATCTTGCAGTGAAACGAGATCTCGTCCTTGAGAACACACTGTCTGATAAAAATGTCCTTGTAAGCATTGTTTGAATAATGCTGTGAGTTTTGCATAACAGTTCGATGCAACAAGAGGAAGTTATATGTTGGTTAACCATATCC
This sequence comes from Acestrorhynchus altus, assembly GCA_034509495.1. Lineage (NCBI taxonomy): Eukaryota > Metazoa > Chordata > Actinopteri > Characiformes > Acestrorhynchidae > Acestrorhynchus > Acestrorhynchus altus. Next base: position 11,089,143 of record CM067512.1, on the reverse strand, counting down.
TGAGACAGTAAACCCTGTGTGCCATTCCAGTCACATTTTCTTACCAGAGTACATAGAGTCTGTTATACTGAAAGGTTTCTGCTTCTAGTTTTGGATGAATGAACAACTGCATGGAACTGTATCTAATGCTGTGATACTGAGTGATAATTTAGACATGAAAACATACTTTTTCTCCATTCTCCCTTCTATAACAAACTTGGTACATTCTAAAGAAAACCATCCATTGTAACAAGTAACATATTTTACTTTTATCTACAATGAAAAATAAATACAAAAAGTTATTTTAATAAACCCTGCTATATTACATTGACATAATTATGCCATAACCATGTCCTGGCAGATGCAATACATATTCATGAAGGTTCATGGAAAATTATGTCCATTAATAGTCAACTACTGCAACTCCCTACTAGCTGGCCTTCCTATGTGGACCATCAGACCCTTGTAACTCATCCAGAATGCAGCGGTGCAGCGTGTCTTGAACATCCCTAAATTCAGTCATGTAACTGCTCTGCTGTTTTCCCTTCATTGGCTTCCTATAGCTGCATCAGAATCAAAACCTTGAGATTGGTTTACAAAGCCAAACATGGACCTGCACCTCCATATATGATGGCAATGGTCCCTCACTGTCTTCAAAAGCAGACTGAAGACTCATCTGTTTCAGGAGTATTTAACTCCATAAAGACATTTGTTTTCATCAGGATCTAAGTGTGAGGAATCTCTGGATTCTAGCCTTGTCTAGTAGCTAAGGGTATTTTCTGAGTGAACAGCAAATATATATATTTATATTTTTCACAATATTCAAATTTTTTTTTTTTGATGTACTAGTACAGAACCCCTGGTCAAATTTTCTGTTGCTGTGAATAGTTAAGAAAGCAGAAGATGAACTGATCTTCAAAAGACAGAGATAACTAAACATTTGAACTTTTTTTTTAGCAAGATTAGTGTATTATTTTTGTTTTGCAAAATTTGAGAGAAAAAAACAAGTAAAGAAGCACCAACGTTTGGGAAGATTACAGCTTTGTGTTAGGATTGTCATCATAATAAAAGGCCAGTTTATGTAAATTTCAAAGCTTTATCAGTACTCTGACCTTCTCACATCAATGTGTTCCTCTAAGCAGCTATTGTATTAAAAAATAAAGTAACTCATGACTATAAAGCATCCTCGGTAATTTGCCTTCAGCACTGTCAAGTCCTCATACATATGACTGATACATACTTGAAACTGTATGTTTGGAGGAGAAGTCCAAGAAATGTACACTTCTCAAACTGTTAAACATGAGGAGGGTTGATCTTGGCTTGGGCTTGTGTTGCAGTCAGCAGTAGATGGTAAAATTTCATAAATTAATACCAATATCAACAATTTCTTAACACCAATCGTAACACAATTGATATGAAACACCACTGTCTATAAAATGCTGAAGATAATTAGATAATTATTAATAATTTAGCTGAGAACTGAAAAAGGATAGTGATCATGAACATACTTTAAAATCCACAGTGTAATACCTCAATAGGCACACTGTCATAGCCTTCACATACCTTTCCATCTAAATATCATCTGTAGACAAATTTTAAAAGAAAAGTGCCCAACAAGACTGCCCAACAATATAAAAGAACTAGAAGCTTCTTGTAAGAAAGAATAGGTGAAAAAACTAATAAGTGATCTATCTTTGCTAACTACAAAAATGCTTTTGGCCCTTTATCTCTTTTGCTATTTTGAAACTTAAAAATATAATTTAAAAATGTCATCTTGATCTTAGTTTTCTAAAAAAAATGAAAATTAAAAGGCTATAACGCCATACCATTTTGAAAACTGGGCGTGTGTAACAAATATTTGATCAGGGGTGACCAAACATATACAAAGATATAACATCTGACAAACATGTCATGTCTATTACCAGTAGTGGTAATTCAACACTGTTACATTACAGGATATAATCTGCATATGACAACTGCAAAAACACGTTCATGTCATGGGTACATCAGTGCTAAAATTTTCAATGTCAGTGTTTATAGATATGTGAAAGTGTAGATGTACACTACACTCACGCCATGATGCCGGAGAGGTGAAGCATTTCTGAGGTGAGGTAGGACAGGTAGCTGTAGAGGAAGACGAAGAGGGGGGCAATAACCTGGGCTCTGGCAGTGAAACGGGTGGTGAGGGCTGCAACCAGCCCAAAGAAGAGGCCCACACACAGGCCTCCCAAGCCTACCACCACAAACTGAAAGCCTCCTGCGAGCACATCCACACTGGACACAGTGGGCATGCGCAGGAAGGACTCAAACAGCTTATATAGCACCTGTAAAACAATGACAGAAGTACAAATCTCTCTTATATTGATGGCTAATTTAGCTATTTTTCTACAAATCTACAAATTATATAACATTAAAACACAATACTGTCACATGGTTCTTGAGCATACCTAGTGCATTAGTAGGCTAATCTGATATATTATCAGTTGATACGTAAATTAAGCATGAACTGAAATTTTGGGCACTCTTTCACCATCCTTATTATTTAACCAATAATAAACAGTTTATGTAAAATAATTTCTGTTGGTCAATTCATATAGAATTATTCACACACTGTACAGAGCAGCTACAGGGTGCACACCATGGAAAGAAACAAAAAATGAACAAAATAATTTGATTTTCTTTGGAAAGCAGTGATCTATTAGTTGTTAGCTATAGTGTGTTCAATAAAAGTCATAAATATAAAGGCTAATTGGAAAACAATCACTTTTTTAAGTTTCAATATTTAAATAAATTTGAAATCTTAATGCTTTTTATTGTTAAATATTTGCTTGGTACCTGATGAGCTGATTTAACTCTTAAAGTGTGTCAGTTTAGGGGTCAGAAATGGGCCAGTGTGGCTGCAGGTTTTCAATCTAAACTATCTGCAGCCAAAGCTGATTCAACTCAATTAATCAATCAGTCAGTCTTTAAACAACTGTTCACATGAGTTTCTGTTTGGTTGGAATGAAAACCTGCAGCCACACTGGTCCATTTCTGACCCCTAAACTGAGACACTTTAAGAGCTAAATTAGCTCATCAGGTACCAACCAAATATTTAACAATAAAAAGCATTAAGATTTCAAATTTATTTAAATATTAAAACGAATATAAAAAAATGTATTTTCCAATTAGCCATTATATCTATGACTTTTATTGAGCACACTATACCTAATAACTAATAGTGTGGAATGAAAACCTGCAGCCACACCAGCCAATTTCTTACGTAGTTGGACACCTCTGGTTTGTGGCCGTGAGAGGGTAAGGACAAAGAATCACCTTCTGGGTCTGGAGACTGCCTCTAGCGTGACACACCTGGAGAGGACGGGGCCCAGGAGGCGTTTAAAAGAGTTCAGCTCCTCACACATTTGAGCTAGGCATTACACCTGAGTTTACACATGGGAGGTGAACACACTGGGCTTGGAAGCCCTTGGGACATTAATTGTACTGGAGCTAATTAGTAGCCTTCCAGTAAACGCTTATGTTCATGTTTATTTTAATATGGTGGGTGCTTTTTGTTTGTCTGATGTGCAAATAAAAACCACTTTGGGTTGCTCGAGTGTCATGTTGCCTTTCTGATTAGCTAAACGTCTGGTTGCTGTGGCCTTGCCCTGTCCCCATAGGGTGTGCCACAATAACCAGTCTGTGATATGAAAGTACATCAAATTCAGTTTAATCTTGGTACTGTCTAATTAATAATTTATTCTAATTAAAAATGAAATATTCTAATCATTTGAGATTCTGCATTTCAGATTTCCATGAGATATAAGCCATACTGATAAAAAGTAAAACAAACAAAAAAGGCTTTAAATATGTCACAGGTCAGAACATGTGACATTTACAAATAAATTCAATAAAAGTCCTACAATGTTATTTCCTGGATTTTTTTTTTCTCATTTTGTGTCTCTCATAGTTGAAGTGTACCTATTATGAAAATTACAGACCTCTCTCATCTTTCAAGTTCTCAAGTAGGAGAACATGCACAATCAGTGGCTGACTAAATACTTTTTTGCCACACTGTATTATGGGTACAGTCAACATTCACAATAATATCTAGATAAACCTGGAATGCAGCCATGCAGACAGCCCACAAAATATATGCTTAAAGTTCTAGTAGATCAGGGGTGGGGGACTCCATTCATGGAGGGCCAGATTCCTGCACCGTTTTGTGCTTTAGTCAGCCAAGTGCACCTGATTAAACTCACCTGGTAATCACCAGGTACACTGGGATACTGGAGTAGGGAAAACAGCAAACTGTGCTGGACTCTGGCCTTCGGCTCCCCACCCCTGTGTAGATCATTTTGTATTGTTCACTATGTTTTTAAACTAAAAGCAAACTCAATCAGCTTCCTCTCTTACCACAGTGACTGCATCATTGAGCAGTGATTCTCCAAACACTAGGATGTGAAGCTGCTCATTGACATGGATCTCCTCAAACACTGAGAGCACTGACACTGGGTCCACGGCAGCAATCAGACTCCCAAAGAGCAAGAAGTGGAGCAGGCTGACCTCCTCCAGGCCCCAGCCACCAAGCTGACATAGTCCATAAAGTGAGAGTCCAATACCTAGCACATTCCAGAGCGTACCCAACACAGCATACCACAGGATGGTGCCCAGGTTCTCAAAGAAGAGCCGTCCTGGTAAGAAGTAGCCAGCATCCAGAACAATGGGTGGGAGCAAGTAGAGGAAGAAAGCTTCAGCACTTAAGACTGGTGGAGTGGTGTGGCGGACTCCATAGATGACTCCTCCAACCAGTAGGCCCACCATGATTAGCAAACAGCTCTCAGGAACTACAGCAGGTATTCGTCCAGACCAGTGGAACCCTGGGAATGATATTATTATGTCTGTGAAATCTTTAGTCTTATTGTGGTGTGGTGGATCAGGTGGGATGATTAGCTATGCCATGTTAATACTTGTTACTGTTGGCCTCTAATTTACATTTACATTTGGTATAAGCTCTTATCAATGTAGTATTAGGTAGGTGAATGTCCCAGAGGTGGGTATTTTACACCCAGCAAGTCAAAATTCTCCCCAGGATTTTTTTCTGGATCTTGATTGGCTGGACCTGAAATACCTTGTATATAAATACCAGATATCTTGCCCAGAGGACTCTTATTGTTTTACTGTAAGCACTGTAAAATTATTACTATAGCAGTATTTGGAAAAGTTTAGTTTTACATGGAAATATGTGGTAATTCAATTTTTCTGCAGCACAATGTAGGAGAATCTCTGTATGAATAATGACAGAGAATAAAGTGGCTAATCTGTTAATCTGCTCACAAGTAGGGTCACCACGTGTCCAACTTTAGGGAAGTGAAAAATGTTTCTAGATGGGATTCTTAAATTGTGTAAAATGTCCAGAATTTTGCAATGATGTTACTCTGGTCCATTAGTGTGATTAATAATCTACTAGGAGTTCTCATAATTCTACTGAGGACCTGCCCTATTTTGGCTATTTTGTGTCCAGCTTCAAAAAGTACAATTTTATTCCCACTTTTTCCACCACCACTACTGATCGTCATCTACCTACAGTTACATTAACCACTGGTCAAACTGCTTCCAACCACAGCCAAATGGCCACAGCTTAAGAATGCCTAAATATAAATGTAAATAAACAAATGTACTTGACTATAGATGATTCATGTATTTAATAATATTCTTAATTTGTAAAAGTTGGAAAAATACATTTTCTTTGTTTTTTTATTATTTTATCTCACATGAAAGTAGATTATTTAGCAATATATGCAATTCATTGGTCTTGGTGATTTATTATGCATTAAAATCTATTAACCTAATATCATGATTTTATAGTTATTTAACTTTTTTCCACACCTGAAGCAAGACCCTCAACTCCTCAGCTGCTCCCCAGGTGCAGTGGATAAAGCTGCCCACCCCCCCTAGTGTGTGAATTCACTAGTGTGTATCACTGTGTGTGGATGGGTTAAATGTGGACGACAAAATCTTCTGTGTGCCAAACATGAGGTCTATGAGCATCTTTACCACAACACTGTATTGTATTGTCATTATCCAACACAATACACATAGGGTGGGCCATACATATTCATTTGATTTGGGCCGCTAAAATGTCAAGTACTGTGAATACAACGTTTCTTTAATTTATATTCATGTAACATAAATTAGACTTACATGGTGAATTCCTAACTAGGAAGTACAATCAGGTCCATAATATTTGGATGTTGACAAACTTTTATTGTATGTCCTAATTTAATATGGACCCCTTCTAGTGAATGCATACTTTATGTGACACCCGTTAATGACACAGCTTTTCTACTCCCTGTAGAAAGTATTGCCAATAGAATAGGACTCTCTGGAGCAAATTAAAATGAACCTGTTGGCACCATGCCTAATTGCCAGGCATAGACTAGTGGGGTATAAAACCCCTCCATCCAGTAGTGTTTTTTTTTTATTATTATTATTATTATTTGTTGTTTTTTAATGAGCTGGGGAGTTGGAGATGAGGTGGGGTGGTCATCTTCAAACATCCCTACAACACTCATCACTAGATTGCAATCAAATCCTATGAGCAATGCTCCAGAATTCAAAAAGCACTCTTTTACAAACCCTTGATTTTGGAAGACACAATGAATAAGCAGGTACCCCAATACTTTTATCCAACGTGTAACATAGCACAATGAATTACATTACAAGGGGTTAAAAATAAGTGGTTTCTTCCTTGGTGATGTTCTGCTAGTTCTTGAGATGTTTTGCCTGCACCTTTGCCTTAGTTGGTAAAATGGGTAAAATATTGTCATTAAAATATGTTTTTTTTTCAGTGTATGTATGTTTTACTTTTGAATGCAACTGATTGCCTTCTTTAATTTGAATTCTAAAACCTTATGCTGGTTTACAGTGAGCAGATTCTCCTTTAAACACAATAAATGATTCTAAAACAACATCAGTGAATGTAACCCTGGTAAAAGCTACTTTAGTATGGATTATACAAGGCTCAGATTTCAAAAAGAACCAATATATTTTAAACCTCACCTAGTTTAGCCAAAGAAGCCAACATGATCCAGAGTACAATCTCAAAGGGAGCTTGCACATGGTGGTAGTCCACACTGAAGACTCTGAGAGCTATGGGGGCAGTGGGGTGGCTCTCCGTTTCGTGTACATCAGCACTATCCTTGCTGAGGTTTCCTAGTTGAGGTAAAAGATCTTGGGTGGATGTTAGTGCAGTCGAGGGGTCCACTAGTAGCAGTAGGTAGAGGAGGTGGAGGTAGGTCACTATCTGGGGGATGCAGTTTGTCAGCATGCTGCTGCCTGGCCAGAGGATCAAGGGGGAGAGCGGGATGGTGTGTGTATATATCTGTTCGGCTGTCCTTCCACACCCCACACCCCACTGGCTGGCTCCACAGCTAATGGATGCACTCAGGCACTAATGTGCACAGGAATCCCTGAGCTAGCAGTAGAATCCAATCAGCTGTAAGGGACTTTTAAGGGGGAGCCACTTCAGTAAGACCAGAGTGTGGTAAACCAGTGTGAACTGAAATGAATAAGTTACTGGTATGTAAGCAAATGAGTTTCACAATTGCTAAAAGAAAGAAACTTTAAAAGAATAAAATGCAAGCAGATTTTTTATTTGCTGTAGTTGGTCTTAACACTACAGTACCATATTGCAGCAGCAGGTGGCAGATGTACAGCTTCTTTTTGTGGATTCCATATTGAAGTGCTGTTGTCTTTATGCAGTATAATCTAAAACAGATGTCCTGTTTATATTGTCTTAGCATTTTGTACTGCCTGTTCAGCAGTAGTGAACCACAGATAATGTAAACAAACTAAGTACACACTTAATAAAAAAGAAAATTGTCATTTGATAATGAACACCTGCATTAACATTATTCTAAAATGTTTGTGTAGATCTTTTAACATTTAGAACCCTATGCCAATTTTGTTGGATGTTTTTGTAATTTGACATACTTTTATTCACCAAAATGCTTAAAAAGTATTTATAGGAGACAGTCACACATCAGATATTATTTTCACAACATCCTAATATACTCTAATTTGACTTAATTTGAGGTGTAAAAATGAACAGAATTTAGATATTTCTACACATGCAACCACTTTTGTTAAAAGTACTTCCACCTACAAATAGCTTTTGCATTTTTTTTCTGCCTATAAGACCTACAAACACTTTATGTCTCAGAAATCCTGTTGGAAAATCACCAATAATTAATGAATTATTTGTAATTATAAGATTAACACGGATACAAGGTATAATACATTGTTCAAAATACTTGACTGTGGTCCAAATGAAATAAAAAAACAACTTTAATATTATTTTTTATTTATGTGTCAGTATTAGCCCATATCAGGACTTTTACTCTGAAATTTGAACACTGTGTGACCAATAAGAGGAAAAAAGTACTCAATTCTCCTTTTCCTCTGTAACCCAATATCTGGGTCAGTGATCTCATCAGGCCCGTTCACTCTCACTGATCAGTCAGCAAGTCCAGCATGCACAGTGCATGCGGAAAGTATTCACAGTGCTTCAGTTTCTGCACATTTTATGTCACGGCCTTATTCCAAAATAGATTCAATTTCTGTTTTGTTTTTTTTGCACAATACCCCACAATGACAAAGTGAGAAAAGTTTGTTTGAAATGTTTGCTAATTTAATTAAAATAAAACACAAATATGTCATGTACATTAGTATTCACAGCCTTTGCCATGACATACACAATGGAGCTCAGGAGCATCTTGTTTACACTGGTCATCCTTCAGATGTTTCTATGATTTTACAGCTTGATTGGAGTTGATTGGACAAAATTTGGAAAGGCACACAAGGTTTATATAAGGTTCACTTGACAGCACATGTCAGAGTACACACCAAGCCATGAAGTCTAAGGAATTGTCTGTAGACCTTCAAGACAGGATTGTATCGATGCACAGATCTGGGGAAGGGTACAGAAAACTTTCTGCTGCATTGAAGGTCCCAATCAGTGGGACTCAATCATTCGTTAATGGAAGAATTTTGGAACCACCAAGACTGTTCATACCTGGCTAAACTGAGTGATTGTGGTAGGAGGGCCTTAGTCACTAGGACCTGCTCATTGCCTAGACAATACCATTGAAGCATGGTGGTGACAGCATAATGCTGTGGGGATGATTGTCTGCCACAGACAGGGTTGATGGAAAGATGACTGCAGCGATGTGCAGAGATATCCTTGATGATAACCTGCTTCAGAGTGCTCTGGACTTAAGAGTGGGACAAAGGTTTGTCTTCCAACAGGACAACAACCCTAAGCACACAGCCAAGATAACAAAGGAGTGTCCTTGAGTGGCCCAGCCAGAGCCCAGACTTGAACCTGATTAAACATCTCTGGAGATATCAAAAATGCCTGTGCAACACTCCCCATTTAATTGATGGAGCTTGAGAGGTTCTGCAAAGAAGAATGGGAGGAACTTCCCAAAAACAGATGTTCTGGGCTTGTTGCATCATACTTAAAAAAAATTCAGCCTGTAATTGCTGCCAAAGGTGTTTCAACAAACTATTGAGCAAAGACTGTGAAAACCTATGTAAGGTACGTTTTTTACTTCAAAAACTTCTCATTTCTCACTGTCATTGAGAGATATTGTATTTTGAGGGGAAAAATGAATCAATTTTGGAATAAGACTAACAAAAAGTGCAAAAAGTAAAGTGTTGTGAATTCTTTCTGGATGCACTGTACACATGGTCAGAACAGTAAATATGTACTGGAAGGCTCCTTTGGCATTTAATTCAGCTTGCTAATGTTTTAGTTAATGTTTTGTTTAAAGAGTTTAGCTGTTTTCTGAGATGAATTACTTGATACTTTACATTACACAGTTGGACAGTGTATGTGCCATGTAACTGCTTGCAAACCTACATATTACCATGGTGCTACCATACATTTACAGATGCTACTAAATTAAAATTCAGTATTAAACAGGCTTCTCTTGCAAATGCTAAATATTTTATTATTTACAGTCTCTATGAACTCCTAAAGTAATGCTGGTTTTAGGAATGAGAAGTTAGGGATAGAATTGCAGGCCAGTGATTATATACCATGTGTATCATGTACATCTCTTCTGATGCTGAGAAATATATACATTTTTGACCATGTCTGCATGGATTCATATTACAGAGCCATAAATGTAGAATTAATAAAATGCAGATATGTCAGCACAGTAAACATTCTGTTTATCCAGAGTTCAACATACATCAAATATAACTGAAACCTTTTAAAGCAGCTCTTTGTACAGTGATTTTATTCTCATATTATTGTACATACGTAGATAGATAATATATAATAAAAATGATAAGCTTAATTTCAAGGTGGTAGTTACTCTAGGATCCTGCAGATGGGGTTTCACAAGGATGATCAGACTATAAATACCTGTGAGGTGTGCAACAGGAGTTATAACTTGAGAAGGGGTGTTACAGTGCACTGAATGTCTCGTTCAGTGTGTGGAAAATGGGTCTACCTACAGTGGTAAAAATCCCAGTCTACAGGAATTGTGTCTAAAAGGTAAAACTGAACAGTGTGTTTCATGGCTTGTCTTTCAGGCACAATTCTGATTAAAATATCCTGTAGTCTGGGATTTTTGCCACTGCTAGTAGACATACACTTCAATACACCTAGACCTGTATTACACTAATACACCTGCACATTCAACTACTTCCTTCACACTATGGCCTTTGACACGTCCAAATGGAATCATTCCTTTTTGCTAACCATTAACTGCTTTGTGACCCATTTTCCACACATCTCACGAGACAATCACTGCACTGTAATATGTCTTCTCAAATTTTGAATCCTGCCATACATCCCCGGGTATTTATAGATCATCCTCACGCAATACCATTTGCAGGTACCTGAAGTTACCACCCCATAAACACACAAGGTGACAATTCTTCTGTCCAGTGAGTGAATGCTGGTGCCCTCCATAACAGTTCCTTAAATTGACCACATTAGTTAACAGCATAAGTTCATATTTGTTATTGTGGACATACAATACATACAATACATTTTGACATATATATATATATATATATATATATATATATATATATATATATATATATATATATATATATATATATATATATATAAAACAAAATATGTGGTAATACCACTGTATAGCATCTACAAAAAAATACTAAAAATCTAACATGTACTACTCACAAAAAGTTTGGGATACAAACCGGATTCCAAAAAAGTTGGGACACTAAACATATTGTTAATAAAAACTGAAAGCAATGATGTGGAGATGGCAAATGTCAACATTTTATTTGTAACAGAACATAGATGACAGGTCAAAAGTTTAATCTGAGTAAATGTAACATTTTAAAGGAAGTGGCTGGATAAAGGAAACTGAGCATATAACGAACAGCTGGAAGACCATTTAGCATATAACGAACAGCTGGAAGACCATTTAATACTAATTAGGTCAATTGACAACATGATTGGGTATAAAAAGAGCTTTTCAGAGTGTCAGTGTCTCTCTGAAGCGAAGATGGTAAGAGGATCACCAATTCCACCATTGTTGTGCAGAAAGATAGTGCAGCAATACCAGAATGGTGTTACCCAGCGTAACATAGCAAAGACTTTAAGTTATCATCATCAACCGTGCATAACATCATCAAAAGATTCAGAGAATCTGGAACAATCGCTGTGCGTAAGGGTCAAGGCTGTAAAACTCTACTGGATGCTCATGATCTTAAACGTCACTGCACCTCAAACAGGAATGCCACTGTCAAGGAAATAACAGAATGGGCTCAGGAATACTTCCAGAAAGCACTGTCAGTGAACACAATCCACCATACCATTCGCCGTTGCCAGCTGAAACTCTACAGTGCAAAGAGGAAGCCATTTCTAAGCAAGCTCCACAAACTCAGACATTTGCACTGGGCCAGGGGTCATTTAAAATGGAGTGTGGCTGTTCTGTGACTGTTCTGTGGTCAGATGAGTCACGATTTGAAGTTCTTTATGGAACACTGGGACGCCATGTCATCCGGACCAGAGAGGACAAGGATAACCCAAGTTGTTATCAACACTCCATTCAGAAGCCTGCATCACTGATGGTATGGGGTTGCGTGAGTGCTTGTGGCCTGGGCAGCTTGCATGTCTGGAAAGGCACCATTAATGCAGAGAACTATGTTCAGGTTCTAGAACAACATATGCTCCCATCTAGACGTCATCTCTTTCAGGGAAGACCCTGCATTTTTCAACAAGATAATGCCAGACCACATTCTGCAGCAATCACAACATCACGGCTACGTAGGAGAAGGATCAGGGTACTGAAATGGCCAGCCTGCAGTCCAGATCTTTCACCTATAGAGAACATTTGGCGCATCATAAAGAGGAAGGTGCGACAAGGCCCAAGATGATTGAACAGATAGAGGCCTGTATTAGACATGAATGGGAGAGCATTCCTATTTCTAAACTTGAGAAACTGGTCTCCTCCGTCCCCAGACGTCTGTTGAGTGTTGTAAGAAGAAGTGGGGATGCCACACAGTGGTAAAAATGGCCTTGTCCAAACTTTTTTGGGATTTGTTGATGCCATGAAATTTTGAAACATATTTTTCCCTTAAAATGATACATTCTCTCAGTTAAACTTTTGATCTGTGATTTGTGTTCTGAATAAAATATTAGATGTTGGCACCTCCACATCATTGCATTCAGTTTTTATTCACAATTTGTTCACAAACTTTTTGGGAATCCGGTTTGTACACTTTAACTGCTTTTTTAATGTGGTTTACTGTATGGTAAAGCTAACCCCCCTTATTTAGTAATGTTAACTAATGTGTGGATAATGTCTAATAATGCACTACCAAAAACAGCATCTGTGAAAGCTGTGAGTTCATTTATGAGTTCAAGCAAGGCGTGATAACGGGCCAGATGGTTTTGACATTCTATTTCTGAAGTCTACAGTGTTACTTGTGTACTAGAAATACATGATTGAGGGCATTACAACCCACAGTGGACAGCTCAATTGGTGGTAATGATTGAGATCAGCAATGTCTGGCAAGAGTTGTCCATGCGAACAGAGAAGTGACTCTGGCTCAGGATGCCCAACATATATATATATATATATATATATATTCTGCCAATTATTCCATGGGACATGGTAAAAGTCATGTGACATGATGACTAGTTCTTGTGCTATGACTTGTTGGTGTAATTAGCACAGTTTAGATAGAGGGAAACTGTTCTAAAACTTACAGTTAAACAATGATCAAATGATTATATTATTATTTTTTTAAAACCTTTATATAAAAAGATAAAAAGAAATTAATCAAATTTATCATAAAAAGCCACTGGAAAAAACGTCATTGCTGCTTACATACAGTCAGAGTAATCAGGTCTTTTCAGTTGTTCGGCACTGGAAATGCGCAGTACTGGAGAGCTGAAGTTGGAGCTGGCCCGTTGGCTGAGGTGCCCCTGGCTGGTGGTGTGGGGTGGGACTTGGCTGGATCTGGCCTCAGGGTCCAGGCTGAGCTCAGGCAGGCTGGGCTGGGGGAGAAGAGGGAGCAGGCTGTAACCTGGAGAAGTTCCAGGGCATGCCAGCCTCTCCTGCAGATACTGGCTATACACTTCTTGGAGCTTTCTATCCAGGTAACCATTGATCATGGAGTTAGTTGGAGGCTCTCCATTTAACATGATGCTGCTGTCCATCACCAAGTAGCCATTGTCAGGGATGTGACCCTGCTCAGGAATGAACTGGAGCTGTTGGGGGGCAGATTCATCCACGTCTGATGTGTGCAACTCTTGCGGTTTCATGGAATGAAGGCTCTTTTGGCTCTCAGAGATGCTCATCAGCTGTACGCCAGGGTAGTTCAGGCAGTTGTCATTCAAGACTTTGCTGGTCTGCAGGCTTTGGCTCAGATTTACATAAGTCTTGCAGAAGTACAGGTCAGGACTCAGGGGAGGATCCTGGGATCTTGTCTGTTTCACCACAGGCCTTGCATCTGAAAGTACTGGCTTCTCAGATGCTGGTGCGTCTGTACAACAATATAACATTCAGCAAACAATTCAGCAAAGTATTGTTTTCTGTTACTTTAGAGATACTCCAAGGCATACCTTTCACCCGAGAGAGAGTACAGCAGCCACGAACACTTTCAGAAGAGGGACTGAGGGATGCCTTAGTAATACCTGTTGAGAGACTGTCCTCTTGTCTGTATTTTAGTACATGTATGAAGCTCTCTCCCAGCATGTTCAGTCAAACCTTTAGATAAGACAAGATGATTGTGCCACATTATAAAGTACACTATATGAACAAAAGTATTGGAACACAGTTCCACTGCTCCGTGGGGCTTTCTATCCTTCTTTCTACCCTGCCTGGCATTAGGCATTGTTTCAGTATGTTCATGTTTATCTGTTCTAGCGAGTCCTATTTTATTTCCAATATGTCTCTACACAGATTAGACAGGCTGTATGTGTGCTTTTGCACATATATGCCTTTAAAATGTAACATTTTATTAAGATTTATTTGTTGTTGTTTAAAAATGTGTGTAAATACTATTAAAAAGATTGAATGCATTGTTTGGTCCTTTATATAGTCCACATGGAAACTAAGAACAGTTGTTTTTATTTGTCTTTTGTGGCAAATATGCATCATTCATTCTAATGTTACTGAAAAAGTCTTTTAGCTCGGATTACTTTTTGAACGAGGTACAGTACAAGTCAGAAGAGAACAGAGATACTTTACATACCATACAATCTCTTTAATTGAGCAAATAGAGGTTGGAAAATAATGTAAAAACAAACAACTGTTTCCATTGAAAAAGCTACTATACTAAGACTAGTGCAACCAAATTAGAATTTCATTAAGTTTTCATAATTAATTCAAAAAGATAAACTGTCATGTTCATTACACAAAGTGACATATTTCAAGACTTTGGCTTATAGCTCTATAAATCTAGTTTCTCAAATTATTAGAATATTGTTCATTCAATTTAATTTTGAATTTGAGTGAATTACTATTCGAACAGTGTAAATGCAAGTTCAACACACAACAGGATTGTCAAAATTGATTAAAAAATTAGAGATTCATAAGGAGTGGAGTCATAGACATCTCCATGGAAGATGGAACTGGAAGATGAGCAACATATCAATAATTAACTTATTATTATTAATATTATTAATATTATTATTATTATTATTATTATTATTATTATTAGTAGTAGTAGTAGTAGTAGCAGTAGTAGTAGTAGTATTGTCCTTATCATCATAATAATTAAATTATTTTTAATTAATTATATATAATTATATAATTATATATAATTATATATAATTAATTAATTAATTATAGTATAACTTTCAGTCATAACCATGCTTTTGTAATTGTGTTGTGTGACAAAAAGTCTTGGGTTGTTTGTGTTAATTATTTTAAGTTACTACTTTTTTGAGAAAAATCTAGTTTTAATATCTTAAATATCACTGGAATGCAGATTTACATTTGTTAAAACCACAGGTAACATTCCTTTGGGCACCAGTTTATAAAACTATGCTATGCACTGATTTCATATTTAAGTCTGAAGCAGTTTCATGTTCAGAATTGGATTTGTAGTTTGTATTTCAGTGAACTGGGACTAGAAACAATGTTTTGGGACCAGAAGGTATGTTAATAGAAAAACAAATGATATTATTTCTGTTGTTGCTTAGAATACTTTTTAAGAGACGTTCAAGGTGATATGCAGTTTCATGAGCCTTTCCACCACTGGACTCCGTCATGATTAAGATACATCATTAAATTAGTTAAATATATTGTGAAATAGACGGAAGCTTTAAGGAATCAGAATTGGAGGACACTTACCAGGATTATGGATTTTGATAAATATGTAGTGTCCAGCAGCGTAGATCTGTCTTCTATTATTGACAAAGTTTCCTTTTACCGCCCTCTCAGAACCAAAATAACAGAGGACATTGGTGGATTTTTCCACATTTCTATTCACATCTGCTTTCTAAACTAGAACAGGAACCAAAGCTCAGGAGCACGAGTGCTGGGGGTCATGCTTTGAGAAACTGAAACTAGTGTGGTCCTGCTTCTGAAAAGAGCATATCCTTTCTTTTCCAGGCATTGGTGCTTTGTTCTTTCTGAACTTTGGTTTTGGCTTGACCTTTTTTCATCCAGTAAGCATTAAACAAATGCAGTGTTCTTTAACTAAAGGGAATGTACTGGTAAGAATAAGTACACTACTTTGTTTACATTACAGATACCGAGTTTTTAATGTAGAACCTGTATTTGTAGCTGCATAAAAAAGTAAGTGAACATTTTAAAAGGGCCTGCATTGATTAATAATAAAATGTTAGCCATATTCTAAATGATAATGATAAACAATCATAATCTAACTAAACCAAGAACACAAACTTGTACAGTTGTACAGTTTTTGTTGAGCATATTGAGTACATATCCACAGTGCAGGCTAGAAAAAGTAAGTGAACCCTTGAATTTAACTACATTTAGAAATTCCTTTAGCAGCAATCACTCCCACCAAACTTCTAGTTTTCCTTTTTTTAAACAGACTTCAGCTCCTAAAGGTCTGTGCATTTAGATCATGAGCTTAATCTATAGTTAGCACATGGCAAAAGCTCAAATGGGAACTGAAACTGAATTGAAACATAATCAGACCTAACAAATTATTACTAAAGGAATCCTTTGCCAGTTACTGGGCGTGAAGATAAATTACTCATTTTCCATAAAACATGTTCCTTACCTCATTACATTATTGTAAAATGCATTTGCATATAAACTATTGTATTAAAGAACAGCGAAAGTTTGTTCTGAATCAAATGTAATGGCAGTTTTCAATACATTCTGTTGTATCCTTTTGCTTTCCAGCATTCCTCTGAAATTCATTGTTTACTACATTCCCAGCAGACAGGAAGTGGCCTCTGACAGTTCTTCCCCAACAAGTTCATTTATGTAATGTGACACATATTCTAACAAGAAATAGGAAGAAACATTTTAATGAAACAATGTTTTATTGTCCTGCTCCCTTCAATAATATAATTCCTTTTTGGCATGACCTTTTCTCTTTGTTCACAAAATAGAAAAAAATGTACACTATCAAGACACTCTGAAGAAAGAGTTAAAGGTACACAAAGTAAAGTTACATAGAACATTATAAGTAGCTGTCTGCTACGTGAAAAGCATTTCATTGTTGTGTAGGTATTTCAGAAAGTGGGCGTTCTTTAAGAAGACTTGGGTTTGTATGATTTTAACTAAGCAGCATGTACTGAATTAAGTTTTAAGTAAGCCACTCTAATTCATGGAGAAACTAGGATATTTCAAATACAGACAGGTGACTAATTGCAACTAATACATAGGGACTAAGATTAAACTTAGAGTTGGACTTATGCATTTTTAAATGGTGAAACACTAGTGACAAGACTATACTTAATCTATGTCAGGTGAAACAGCCCAACATGCTTCAGTAAGCCTTGGCATGGATTCTAGAGATTCTTATTGTCGATAGTATTGGATTGAAGAAACATGTTTTTTTTTCCAAAAAAAGATAAGAAATTCATTCGTTTGGTGTTTTGGATGGTGTACTGAGAGTGCTCAGATCCATTAAAACTCTCTCCCAGGTTTTCAACTAGGTTGAGATCTGGTGATCCTGCAGTATGATAAACATGCCAACTACTTAGTGACTGTTCTTGTTCTATTCCATGTTTACATTTTTCTCAGTCACTCATCTGTATGAGTCTACTATAAAACACAAGAAGCTATTGTATTTTGAAATCAGAGACAGGGCGAAATGTAAATAATAACCTCACATTTTCATGTTGATTCATGTTGCAAGGTTCTCAGCAGGCCAAACAATTCTAGTTAGAGTAGTACTGCCTCAAAAAAAGACCATTGTGAGCTTTGGGCTACAAAGTCATATTCTATAACACTTTATAGAATGTTAGAATGGAAAATGTTAATGAGCATCTACTTAGTGTACCTTTAAGTCACCACAGTCAAAGACAAAACCCTTCCATACAAAATGGCAGGTTTAAGACTACAGCACTAGACTCTGACAAAACATTTCAGAATATATAAGACAACTACTACTTATATAGCCCTTTAACATTATCAGGGAATCTTTTAAGATGGAAATTCAGATGAATTCTAAGTGCATTCTGTGTGTTGCAATGCAGGCACTAGTTACTTGCAAATGGCACTTCATAAACATATACCACTATATGAGTGTATGTTTGACAACAGAACTGTATTTGAACTCAAGATGGCACATACTTTGACATTCCACTAAATGGCATGAATAAGTCATCCACTGTTGTAAATTATTTTTAAAACTGGTAAGAGCAGGCTGGACACAAACAGACCATTTGTTTTGGAAGGGATAACAATGCCTAGAATGATAGTGGTGGAATGTTGATAGGAGTGAAAGAACATAACAGGTAGTTGCATTTGCGATCGCTATATGTGATGAGGGGAAGCGCTGGAGTCTAGCTGCAGTCTTGGATAATACAGAGGGTAATGGAAGAAGTTTGTGGACTACTGCTGTTCTTTTTTGGCATTAGCCTCTGCCTCCTGAGGAGAAAGAGAGAGAAAAAAACATGGATATTTTTTCAGGCCAAAGAATGACAAGTTAAAGATTTACTACTGTTTATCCCAATCCTGCTGGCATGAGCTTAGAAATCCCTGCCGTCAGCTATTATTGGCTACACAACTGGAAAGTTCTTTAGCATTAGATAAAGGCAAACAATTGAAGTGTCAGGCCTGCCAGGTAAGAATTATACCAGTCACTTGAGTATCACCAGGCCTCAGTTCCAGTTCTCAGTCTGTAAACGACAGAGCAAATGCTGAAATGGCCACCAATGTTGTGGGAAAGATGAGCTCATAAGACATGAGTATGTCTAAATGCTTGTGAATACAATTTCTAATGAATGCATTTAGCTACTTTAAGTTGAACCCATAGCTGACACGGCTTGACTAGTCCCCAAAGAGAAGTATTGTCAATAGAATATGACTGCCTGGAGCAAACAACAAGAAACTAACTGGCACCATGCCTAATGCCAGGCTTGAGCAGTGCTAAAGAATCTAGTAGAAAGCCTTCTCTGGACAGTTACTCCCACAAAAGCAGGAGAAACTTTATAATACCCTTGATTTCAGAAGAAACACTGAATGAGCAGGTGTCCCAATATTTTTGTCCACATACTGTATGTGGACAGTAAAGAGGAAGGGGCCCCACCCACTTAAGTTCCCCACCAGTAGTCTAGGGGGAGCTAGAGAGAAGAAAACGTGGGCTTCTGCCTGTGACTCGGATGAAAATAGATGCTAAGCTCATCCGTTAGCTCATGTTCTGAGATCAGCAGTAAACTGTAATTATCAGTCTACAGGATTCTCCAGCAGTTGGAAGGGAAGAGTAAGCAGCACGGCTGCTCAGTCCAGAGAAAATTCAACTTTTTGGGTGTAAACACTAGTAAAATTAAGTGTAAAGGAGTTTTTCTCCAGTTGCCATTTCAAACATACAAGGCTTTATGAGCACAACAATGTCTACTGCTACATAATGTGATTACAAAGCATGTTCCAATTTACTGAAAATTGGGTAAGGACTGGTTTCCATTACGCTTGACTAAAACAATTTCAGTCATGTGAATGCCTAGATTCATCCAATCCAACAAAGAATATCCGTGACTGGTCAGGATGATGTACACAATGCAGCATTTGATTCGATTGGTTAGAGGGATCATTTGCATATTACACATATTACACACTTCTATGATTTTAACATTGAGAAGGCAGATTAAGGAGTGACACGTTTTGCAGCCATAGCAGGCACAGCGCCTGGAACGTAGTTGGGGCTCATCAGACAGGATTCTGTACCCACTGAGGCATGCTGCTGGCCTTTAGGAGGGGGCAGCAGCTTAATTAACATCGGGGCTGCTGAGAGCTGGACAGGGCCATTACTCTGCAGGGTTGTACCAGCACAGCGGGGGTAGGCCCCTGGCCTGCCAAATCCGATAGGGCAGCTGGACTCTGTGCCATTATTGTTATTCGCTCACAGTCACATTCCAGTGAACAAGAACATTAATAATATGCGAAGTGGAAATAAAGAGTCCTTGTCTTTTTTTTCCCCAGTGTTTGTTTTAAAAACCATACCTTTGAACCTGGGGGAGCAGTCAAGCCTAGAAATGCATACACAGCGTTGTCTTCTCGGGCATCAAAGAAGGCCTCATAGTTCTGTTGAGATCCAAAGAAGAAAATCGTAGATGTTCACTCAGAGCATGACTCATTCACAGAATACATTTTCAGGGCTTAAGCCAGACAACCAAGCAGTGCATATTGAATGTGACATTCAAGTATTGTGTCGCTGGCTGGCACGGAAAACCGATATACTAAGGACTATGTTTGTTTGTGTAGGTGATATGTGCTCTTAAAGTAGAGGAACCGGGTGCTGTAATTTCACATGCACAAAAGAAAGCAAAAGCAACGGGCAGGTCTTTTCCCAGCCTCCTGCTCCAAACGGATTTATCCTAAAGCTAGTCCTGCCTTTGTTCGTGGAATTCAGCTTGTTTTTCATTTGCTGGAGCAGGCTTGGCCGCATTCAAGCCCCATCATGTGTTGCATCACAACAGAGAACAAGAATTTGTAGTGGGTGAAATGGGAGGAAAGATGCAACAGTAGCCTGTTGTTTTTTTTCCAACAGACCAGAATTATTAAGGGACTGTAACGAATTGGACATAATCAACATTTGAAGACAGCAAACCTAGTCTTCCCATATTAGGAGTTTATATGAAACCGTGTTCAGGACTGACCCCACAGTATCTTTCCTCATTGAAGATCTGTGGTGGGAGGGGGTACCCTGTTGCAGGCCGGGAGTCTACAGGTACATTTTCCCGCATCCATTTCCTGTTCTCTTCGTTGGCTGCAATGTCACACTCCTCAAACTCAATCTTATTTGCTGCCAGGAACCCCATGACGTCCTGCTGCTGTTTCTTGATCTGAGGGGGAAAGCAGAGGATAGAAGATTGGGAAATATCTTCCTTTGTTAAAGAACACATAAGTACCATCACAACTGAATGCATTACTCTCTTAGACTGAGGGTTTGGGTTTCCTTACATTCTTACTTCCTTCAAGACCTTGGATAACTTTTAGTATTTAAAAAGCACACATACATTTTGAACATCAAAATGAATGTTACAAAATCCCTTTAAAACTACTGATTTTTTTTGTTTAGGGCTGATATTGTGCAAAACTGAATTAAATACAGTACAAAAAGTTTCAAGTAAGCTGTTTTTGTGATTTCAGGGAAACAAGTGCACTTACAAAGAAGCACATATTCAGCAAAGAGAAGGTTCTGTTTGCCCATACATAGTAAAGTTAAAAAAAAGATACAAAAAGTAAAAAAAAAAAAACCAAAAAAACATTTTTTTTAAATGTATAATTTTGTCGTATTTTTTGGACAAAATTCAACCCATATATCCATAACAAAATGTAGAAAGTGTCTGTGTATAAGAATAGATTTAAACAAATGCATACAGCCAACAGGAGATGTTGAGAGTTGCATGTTACCAAATAAAACAGTAATATCAGAAAAGTATTTTAGTGGCAAGTAAAGTATATGTGGCAAACTCAAAGACCACTTCTTTGAAAACCATACAAAAGTAGTTAATTTGACTTTTAAAAATATTACCATGATCACACAAAAATGTGTCTTTGTGTAAATGACATTTAATCTTCACTGCCTCTGAAATGTAAAGCCCCAGTCAGGAAGGGCCAAAAACAGCACACCCATCCTTTCAAGGTTCAGCAGAGAAGATATTTGTTATCTATTAAATGTGATGCTAATTTTTGATGTTTTTTTCAAAAGCCAGCCTGCCGATTTCACCAACTTGGGCATTAACAGTTCGAAAGTGCAACAAATCATACTGTTTGTCAAGCAGCAAACCACATAACTAACCTGGGATTCATTTCTGAGAAATGGAATTCTGTTATTATTGTCTCTGAAAGAGAATATGCTTTTGAAAAAAGGTTAGCAAGACAGTTTATTAGCATGTCTTTGCCTATGGGAAAATAAAAAAGGTGCTATATGGAGCCCTATCAGTCAGATGAGGCAGGGTTTTTAGGTGCTAGGAGTTTTCTCACTATAGTGGGCGGCTCTGTGAAAGAAGAATGACCCTAGAAGGAGAGACGGAAACCAGGAGGATCTGGTGGGACTCAGTCAAGGCAGGAGGGAGTTGGTTAAGCACAAACCAAATAAGGCCTGCTGTGGGGAAGTAAGCCATGGCCAACTTCCAAATGTGCAACTGCCAGATAAAAAGACAGATAGATGTTAACGTACCATGGAGCTGCTTGAGTTTGCACTACATGAGAGTTATATGTTTTCATTTTCATTGCAATTCCAGACCTGTAATAAATAAGGAACTACAGAAGTCTGATAAGAACATTCTCCTGTATTGCAGGTACCCTGAAAAAGTAAGTGCAAAGAGCTCTAAAATCATGCCTGGTTCAATGTTCTGTCCTCTTGTGAATGGTTTAAACTCCATGACATCTCCAGTCATGAAATCTGTAACTCTATTTGAAAGGGTGGAGGCTGCAGTGCAGATAATAAATAATGATTAGCTTCACCATGTGTGTTTGTTTATGCTAGCTCTCACCAAAGGAGACAGAGATCTAACATTGCTTATTGACTCAACCATTACAACTGTACATGGTTTATGTTTAAAGATTATTAGTTTTAAGGACTTGGATCTCAGCAGACACGCCTTCTCTGTTTGACTGGTGTGAGGTCATTGTTTTCTGTCCATGTTGCAGTTTCTCTCTGAATGCTACGGCTGCTTTTTCTTGTCCATGGCAGACATGAGAGTTGTTTAAAACCATTACACCTTCTAAATTATCTCCTTTTGTAAAGGCAATGGCTCTGAACACAACTACTATAAAACAAAACCTGAATTCCTATATTGGTTCTTTAGAGAACCTTTTTGTAAGACTCTATATAGCACCACAAAATGTGTACCATGTAATTACTTGATGATAATCCTTAGAATGCAATAACAGTTAAAGATGAGAGTTTTTGCTAAGAATGTAACCAATGCTGTAAATCATGCCAGCTGACGTGACTGCATTTGCAGCGAACGTCTTTTGAGTAACAAAGAAACAAAGAATGAGAAATTGTCCCAAAACATTTTTCCTTAAAGTCTATTTGTATCAAATGTCTGCCTTGTCAAAGCAACTTATGCAAAGAATTATGCAAAAATATATTTGCATGTATGTAAACCAGATCATTTTAAATGTTTCATTATCTGGAGACATTGAGCACACATGCAAAACTAGCCAACAGCTGTGCTGTGCCTTGGACGTCTATGGAATGCCTGGAAATAGGCTGCAGCATTAACTCAGCAGCCATTGCACAAGCTCTCCAGAGAGAATGTAAGAGGATAGCAATGTTCCCCTCCAACTCAGCCACTCTGTGGCGGAGTATAACTACTCACAAACCCCACATTGTACAGATGCCAAGTTAAATTAAAATTTCTGAGTGGATGAGCCAAAAATCATCTCCCCGTTTTAATGATTGTACCACGCCCTCGGTCTCACTCTCACTCTACCGAGAAAATTAGCACCATGCAAAGGTGCAGAGTGTTTTTCCTGGACACATCAACAAACCTCTCCTTGTTCCCTCTAGCTCCTGCAAATGGGTGGGAATGAACAACTTCTAGAATTTTCCCCTCCCGTTTCTTTATCAGAAAGTGTGGAATGCAGGAAGTCAAATGTGATGCGGGTGTTGAAATACGAGCATAAGAATGAAACAATACTTGCAGTACAATGTTAACCTTAGCGCTTCCAAATTTAGAATTCCATTCAACAGCAAAACACAAGACATGACTGTTGCTTATATAATATTATAATAAGTAAAAGTCAGCTGTTGTTAACTGCCCTAAATCCAGAGGATGTCAATGATTGAGCAGTGACTGCTCCTACAGAACGCTGTACTGTAGTCATTCTCAAAGCCTGCAAGATAACAGTACTTGCAACCATCATTTCAGCATGATGTAATTTCACTCTTGTCTTTGACCAGGGCTCAGTTGATACAGTACACACTGGATTTATCTCATCAGGGTCTACTGTTACAACCGCCGGAATCAATATCAATCAGTCCACTGTAATGGCCTGCAGTATTGATCTTCGCAACCATTAACTCTCTACTTCAATGGACAAAAGAACAAAATCATTAACATTTAACATATTTAGATGTTTAAATTTAGCAGGACTATCTGGAGTAATCTCTTACTGAACACAACCTAGCTTCTGTGGTATCAGGACCCAAGGTTATCATCAAATTTATTTTTGCAAAAAGAATAACAATAAGGAGAATTCCAATTAACTCTAACTCTATTTGGATTTCATGTTTAAATTCAATTCCTGGGATTAAGCTGTAATGCATAGAGTAAACAAATGATAAGCTTCACAGTCATCCCAGATTGTTAATGCTAGCTCTGCTTATTAATGGACCAAAGGAGATACGTTATTGCTATTTTATGTACATCACAAAGGTTTGTTTTCAAGGTAACTGCATTTTAGTACGAGGAGATAGCTGTAGAATAAGTATTAATGACCAAAGCGTCTCAGCAAACACACCTTCTGGTGTGAGGTAATAAATTATTACCCATGTTCCAGTTTCTCTCAATCCTACAGATTTGTGTTTCCAAGTATGCAGTCATTTATCAATTATTATTTCAGCACTTTTTGCACGTTCTTCAGTGGTTCGATGGTAAAGGTTCTACTGTAGTGATTCTACTGTAAATTCAACCATAACAGCTCTGAAACAATCTGAAACCTTAAAATGGTTCAATGATTCTTCAAACACAGGAAAATAAATACAATACAAGGGTCCCCAACCTGGTGCTGGGAAATATATTTGTATTCCCTCTGACACACCCACTATAACTCCAGGCAAGGCCTGTCAATGAGAAGATTACTTAGATCAGTTGGGCCAGCAGTAGGGAAAGTGCTAAAATGTCACGGACAGTGGTACTCCAAGACCAGGGTTGGAGGCCACTGTGTCAGAATACTGACACAAACTGATATAAGTCATGGAACCATCAATGGGAACTGACATCACAAATACTATGTTTCATATTATGCTTAAATGTAGCAAGCAAACAGAACGGTTAGTGGTTATGGTGACATCATACTGTTGCATTAAAAGGACAGAATATGACGTCTGTAATAATAGGTACACTGATCAGCCATAACCTTATGAACCGTTTCTACACTTCATGCACATTTTTGTAAACCCTGACCACACAGGAGCACTTTGTAGTCCTGTAATTACAGACGGCAGTGCATCTGTTTCTCTACATACTTTGTTGGCCCCCTTGTTCTTCAATGGTCAAGACCCCCCGGACCAAAACATAGCAGGTACTATGTTGGTGGTGGGCCATTCTCAGCATTGCAGTGAAACAGACATGGTGATGTTTTAGTGTATGTTGCACTAGTATGAGTGGATCAGGAACAGCAGTGCTGCTGGACAGTTTAATAGAGTTGGCAGTGAGTGGACACAGTGTTCAGACTCCCACCCAGTTAATCCATTTTGTAGATATAATGTCAGAGACAGAAGCTTATTTGTTTCTGCAGTTTTATCCACCATCCAGAAATATCCAGCCAACAGCGTCCTGTGACAACTCATGGACTAAACACTCCAGCAGCACTGCTGTATCTATTCCACTCATACAAGTACAACACCATCACACCACTGCCATGTCAGTGTCACTGTAGTCCAGTGTTAAGAATAATCCTCCACCTACATAAAAGCTGCTCTGGAATGGTCCTGACCATTGAAGATTAGGGTGAAAACAGGCTACCAAATTATGCAGAGAAACAGATGGACTACAGTCTGTAATTATAGAATTACAAAGCAGTTCTGTATGTTCAGTAGAGCTGACTACATGTCATGGCAGATTGGTGTATGTGCCATTGTTATATCAAGATTAAGTAGCAAGAGTTACTAAAGAGGTGTTACCAAAGACTTTGACGACTGTTCAGCAGAGACACAGATGTACAGATTTATTTGGTTTTAAAGCACATTTGATTTGATGAAGATTTGACGAGATAAATTGGTGAGCGACTGAGTTTCCTCTAGAAGACCTGTGAAATGGCTAATGTAACAGCCACAGTCATATTAAAACAAAATGCACTGCTTGTTTACTTGTATATAATACAGTGTTGCTGTTTTTTTGTTTAAGTACACACTGCTCTGTTTCTTCTGACTTTTGCACAGTACAGCATTTATTGTGCTGGAATAGAATTTCTTGTTCAGAAAACACTTTAGTAGAATACAATGCTTATTATAGTGCAAGAAAGGTACATTTTGTAGCTAGTGAGTGCTTGTCAGTGACAACATAACTATGTAAGAAAATATTTACAGGAGTTTGTGTATTCATCTAGTAGCAGAGTATAGCCCTATTTTAACATATATGAGTAACATTAAGGTGTTACAGTAACAGTAGGAAAATTCTGTATGTCCAAAAGTATCCAAATAATGAGATTTCAGATCATTAAAAGCTTTGTGTAGCATTTTGTCTTAACAGCAATGCTTCACTGGTTTCTCCCATGGTTTTTCCTTGCCACTGTCGTTTATGTCTTTATCCTGTTCATGTGTTGTTCACCTTTTTATTTTTTGATTTCTGTAAAGCTTCTCTGTGACGTGTTTTAAAAAAGCACTATACAAATGAATTTTTATTTGATTTGAAGTACTAGAGAGTGTCACTTTCTATCGTAGGTACTCTGGGCTCTGTGTGGTGATGACTGCACTGTGTGACTTTGGAGAAGCAGATGGACAGTGTCTGCAAGACCTGTATAACACCAAGTCATATTTGTGTAAAATCCTGTAACTGTACTCCATGTGTGTCCACATGCTTCTTTCACTTTAGGTGAGTGTTCTGTATCTCTAAGTTCTGAAATGCATGTAAACATTGCAGGGTAGTTCAAAGCCTGAATTACACTTCCCAACTGTAGGGATCAAAGACTACCAATTGTCACATAATGCCCGTCTCACTTTTGTGCAAAATCAATACCCAAAATGGTTCTGGATGCAGCTTTACCACTGAGGCAGAACAAAGACTGTTGGCTCAGACAATAACCAATTATACATGTATCTGTTCCTCAGAGCTTTAAAAGTGAATTGCAATGAAAGTGTGAAATTCAGCTTCTAAGGCAGCATTTCACAGCTTCTATCCAATATTTTCTTTACTGCATGCCAGCACAGGGTACCATGATGTTTTCATGCAAGTGTCCTGCACAGCAGTACTAAGCTAGCCAGGTAACAAGCAATCAGCCAAAGAAAATGCTGCTTCTCAAACTGAATTGCACACCCTTCATCCACATACAGAGCTCAGGGGAACAGATTCAGGTTTCTAAAGCTCTGCCTACTGGTTATGTTAATTGGTTATTCTTTGAATCAATTGTGCTTGTTATGCCTCAAGGTAGAGCTGCCTTCCAAACCATTTTGAGCAGTGATTTTGCACACAAGTGCCTGGCTCACACTACAGGATTTAAAAAATCTGTTTTAAACTGTTGTTGAACACATGAGACCCCACACACAACTGTCTTTACAGATTTTTCTGTGCATACATATAAATATAATAATATATCTGGCAGTAAACATTAAATTTCTAATTTAATAAATTAATACAAATAAATTAATATAAATAATTTAATACAGCTAAAAAGTCAAATTTTCGTGTATATTCAAGTGTTATCCTCTTCCAACCCTCTCCTTCATAAAGCCCATTTTTAGATTATTATCTGATCTCTGCTTTTGTTAAAATACATTAAACAGGGTGTGCTAAGGTGTATTTGGTCATCTTGTTTGTGTGTGTATGTACTATCTATATTGTATATCGTAACATAGTCTCTATTTTATATATTCTTCATATGTCTAGTGTTCTATACTAAATTATTATCTTGACTATTTACTCTCTGCTGTACCTGTATTGATGCTGCTGGATCCCTCCCAAGGGATCAATAAAGTTCTATCTAATCTAATCTCTAATCTAATGCAATGCATTACCTCAAGCTTGCAGTCCAGTATGTATGTTGAGCGAAAAGTTCAGTTTGGCTTGGAGCTCACTGGCTTAGTCCTTCAGGCTTGACATCACACCAGTTAAATGATGTCCCCCGATAGTACAGGATACTGAATTTAAAATATTTCATAATTTTGATTCTCGATCGGGAGTCCCTTATTGCACAGGGGGAAGACTGGAGAAGTAAACATTTGATTATAGACTCTCCACACTACAGGATAGTCTGTAAAGAGCATAATTTGAAATGCCTTTTGTGATTTGTTGGAAAGAGCAAATCAGCCTTAAAATCAGCACAATTATTCTGTGGTGTGAGCAAGGCATAATGCTGCTTTAGCAATTTCCAATGAAATGGCACGAGCATGAGGTCACCACACCCACTGCCAAAGGTTGGTTGGTTGAGATATTAAGATTTACAGCAGTAAGCTGTGGAACATAGGGATGTAATAAAATAATATATTGAGGTATCAAGAGATCATATTTTAATATAATTATCAGTAATATTAAAAATAATTCGAATATTACAGTATTTAAACTTTTTTTAAACCTTGAACACTCCACGGAAGTGTTCTTAAACTACTGCATATAGATCTTTAACCATATCACAATATATTGCATTATAACCACTATATATTGATACATAGCGTAGCGCCAGGTCCTTGCCAATATCCCTGTCCTACTGGAACAGTGGAACTACATTCTCTGGAGCTATTGTACACTACTGACTACCTTTGAGGTGAGCTGGAGGATTGTTGGTGGTTCAGAACAAATGACCCAAATGTCAACAGTACCTGACTAGGCTCTCATGTCTGATTGAAATTAAATCCTCACAGCAATGTTCCAAAATTCTGTACACAGTGGACGTAGATCAGCAGACACTGTTAAGACAGCAAAAGGTGACAGACTATGTATTGCATAATCGGTTTTCCAAATGCTCTTGGATTAATGGAGTACATTGTATGAGGGCACAAATTAGTCCATTTTAGTTTTACTCTGCTAAATCAGTCAAGTAGCAGACTGATTTTTTCCCCATAACCATGATTGCTTAATAAAGCTGGGAGAAGGAAAAATGGCAGTGCCTGAATTTTCCTCCAGTGTTATGCAAGACATAGCTTTTCACTTTTCAGTGCAATCTAAAAATTTCTGAATGCTGCTTTAATTGCGTGTTCTTCAACTAAGGGAAAATTCAATTCAATGACAAACTATCAATTCACCATGAAGTTGCTTTCCATTGGACAGTTAGCATTGTGCTGCTAATTTGTTTACTGGTAAAGGAGAATAGTCTTCATTCCTCTTCCACTGAACATGTCAGGTTTTAAAGCAATAAAGATACTTTTGGGCAAAAGTAACTTTAACAGGCATTGTGACATTACAAAAACTGGTCATAGAACAGCTTCAAAGGTCACTCGACCTGCTGCCCATGAAGCAGAGGGATAGCACAGTTTGTAAACAACAGGTGGTGTCATCTGGTGCACATTACTGTCGAGGAGAATCACTGTTGCCCAGATGCTGAACTCTTAGCCATCAGTTTGTGTCCATTTTACTTGCCATGGTCACCATTTCGGTCAATGTTTACATTCCGCCGGCAACAGACATGTAAATGGAGTGATGTCATACACTCTGCGATGGCAAGACGTCAGACTTCAGCATCCAAACTCTTTCATTGCCATTTCAGGTGATTTTAATCCCATTTCACTACCTCCACATTACCTAAGTTCCACCAATATGTTAACTCTGCAACCAGGGAGAACAAAGTACTGAACCACCTGTATGCAAATGTAAAGGATGCATACAGTTCATCTGTGCTCCCACCCTTGGGAAGACCAGGCCATAATCTGGTCCTACTTAGTCCCACATACTGACCAGTGGTCTTAAGGCAACCAGTGACAAATAAAACTATCAGGAGATGGTCACCAGAGGCAGAGGAGACTCTGATCAGGTTTGAGACCACAGACTGGGAGGTATTGTTTGAATCAGTTGGACATTCAGAAAACAAAATGACTGACTGCATCAACATCTGCATTCTGGGTGTGTCTCCCACCAAACAACAAACCTTGGATCACCAAGGACCAGAAGGAGCTATTAAACAGGAAGAAACTGGTCCTTAAGTACAGTTCAAAATAATAGCAGTGTGTTTAAAAAATCTTTATAGTACTGTTTATTTCCATGCATTGGGAACATTGCATACTGTTTTCTGAATCAAAACATCAAGAGAAATGTATATAATTTGTAACTACTTCACAGAAAATAACAAAAAAATGAACATTGGGCTGTTCAAAATAATAGCAGTGTCTGCACTTGTCTTTACAAACTCAAAATATGTACTTTTTTATGATTTAGCATTCCTGTGAATCCACAGTTTTTTTAGAACTGCTTCACATCTGTGTTGCATAGATTCAACCCACTTGTGGCACCTGTCAACTGGTATTTCAGCCCAGGATGCTTTGACTATATCCCACAATTCTTTTGCATTTCTTGGTTTTGCCTCTTTGATGTCACAAGTTTCTATCGGATTAAGGTCCAGGGATTGGGCTGGCCACTCCATTACCTCAATTTTGTTGGACTGGAACCAAGATCTTGCTCATTTACTTGTGTGTTTAGGGTTGTTGTCTTGTTGAAACACCCATTTCAAGGGCACTTCCTCTTCAGCGTAAGGCAACATGACCTGTTCAAGTATTATGATATATGCAAACTGGTCCCTGATCCATGGTATGCGGTAAATAGGCCTAGCACCATAGTAAGAGAAAGATGACCATATCATGATGCTTGCACCACCATGCTTCACTGTCTTCAGAGTGTACTGTGGCTTGAATTCAGAGTTTGGGGGACATCTGACAAACTGTCTACGGCCCTTGGACCCAAAAAGAACAATTTTATATTCATCAGTCCACAATATGTTTCTCAGTTTCTCTTTGGGCCATTTGATGTGTTCTTTGGCTAATTGTATCCACTTAAGTCTGTGTCTTTTTTTTTTTTTTTTTTTTTTTTTTTTTAACAGTGGGACTTTGCAGGGATTTCTTGCTAATAGATTAGCGTCACACAGGCGTCTTGTAACTGTCACAGTACTCACAGGAAACTTGAGACTGTCTTTGATCATCCTGGAGCTGATCATTGGCTGAGCCTTTGCCATTCTGGCTATTCTTTGTTCCATTAGAATGGTAGTCTTGCGTTTTCTTCCACGTCTCTCTCGTTTTGCTCTCCATTTGAAAGCTTTGGAGATCATTTTGGCTGAAAAACCTATTGTTGTCTGCAATTGTTTATAAGTTTAACCCTCTCTAATCAACTTTCTAATCAAAGTTCGCTTCTCTTCGGAAAAATGTCTCGAACGACCCCTATTTCTCAGGCTTTCAAGGAGAAATGCGTGTACAGCATGTGCTGGCTTCACTCTTATATAAGGGCCACCTGATTCACACCTGTTTCCTCACAGAATGATTGTCTTCATTAATTGAACTCCAGGCTGCTATTATTTTGAACACACCCCTTTCAATTAATTGTTCAAATACACAGACTCAATAGCATGTATATCATGAATGCTGAGTCTTTCTAAAAATCTACTGCACCAATTGGTAAATTGTTTGTCATGTGGTAATATAAACAGTGATTAATCTGGTTAGTCATATTGGACTGCTATTATTTTTAACACAACTTTAAGTAGGGAAGGTTCTAATAAAGACTGTGCGGAAGGAGCTAAAGGTGAAACTGAGGTAGAGTGAGGAGACCTACAGAAGGAAACTGGAATGTATTTTTTTACAGGTTCAACACATTATCATCCAACTCCACCCCTACCTCCAGTAGCACTAGCCCGTCTTTCTCACCACTGCTGTTGTCTCCACACTCCTACTCACACTCCCTTACCCACCAGACATTCTCCAAAGACCAACATCCCCCAATAAAGGTGACCTCTAACTAGGTGAAAAGACAGATGGAGAAGCTAAAACTGAGCATGGTGGCTGAACCAGATGGAATCAGACCAAGAGTACTGAGGGAATGTGCCACTCAGCTGAGTAGGATTCGTCAGTGTCTCTTTAACCTGAGTTAGAAGCAAGATGAAGTGCCTATACTGTGGAAAACATCCTGTATGTTTCCTGTTCCAAAGAACTCATTTGCCTTTTCTCTCAATTACTTTAGACCAGTATCCCTCACATCCAATATCATGAAGGTCCTGGAAAGACCTGGTGCTGCTACATCTCAGGTCAACCCTTTCCTGGACCCTCTGCAGTTTGCACCAACAGCAGGTTGGTGTGGACGATGCAGTAATCTACCTACTGCAGAAGGCACATACCTATCTGGACCAGAACAACCCCACAATAAGAATCACGTTCTTTGACTTCTCAAGTAAAATTAAAACCATCCAACCTCTCATGTGTAGGGAGAAGATGGATAAAGTACAAGTCCATGATAACCTGGATCCTGGACTATGTGTCTCATAAGCCCCAGTATGTGCAGTCTATGTCCCCTTCAGAAACTTTTCTGATGACTCTGTGGTGGTCGGGTACATCAGGACAGGCAATACAGAGACAAACTGATCTAGAAGGCTGGCACTGTTCTTGGATGCTCATTGGAGAGCTTTGAGGTGGTGGTGGAAAAGAGAACTCTCAACAAACTGACCAATATACTGGATGTGTCATCCAATATATTGGTCAGTTTGTTGGGAGTTCTCTTTTCCACAGCCTCCTTGACTTACTGGTCAAGCAACAGAGCTCTTTCATCAACAGACACATTCAGCTCCTCTGTAAGCAAGCACTGTGTTGGACATGATCACATGCTGAGCCACTAATGGGACAGACTCACTAAATATTGTTGGACATTATTACTCCTTCTATCCAATCACTACACTGACACTTTACACATTTATATAACTGACAGACTCACTGAATGGGCACAATATTCATTTCTTCTATTCATACCTTTACTCAGACACTTTACCTGTACATGTACACAACAGACAGGATTACTGAGCCTTCATGTGTAAAGTACTGCTATGATTGTTATCTGTATAATGTGTATGAATTTACTTATTACATACTAATACTTTTATGTAGATAGTTTTAGCCTAAGTTTTTGTATTTAATATATCTCCTATTCATTATGTTTCTTAGTATGGCTTGAGTACTGTGCTATTTCTGCCATCTAGTTTCTGACAAGATTATTTTTTGTTAAATGTGGAAAAAACAATACTGCTTGATTATATATATATATATATATATATATATATATATATATATATACACATACACATATATACACACACACACACACATACATACATAACGCTAGCAATGCTAGTATGACATTTTTCCACTTATGTCATAACATAGCAAAACGTTGCGTCTTTGCACCTTCACAAACACTGTAGTTAATTTTTGGTCATTTTTCCTGAATCCTACCAGAGTTGCTGCTATCCTGTCCAACACTACAGGGATATACTTGTTACAAAACAAACAAACAAACAAACAAACAAACCCAAGATTTTGAGGTCAGCAAAAAAACAATCAGTTTTACTCAAATTAATTCAGTTTATTCTGTGTGGTTACTAAATCTTACCATGAATAAATGTAACAAATAGTAATAGTAACTGAAATTTGGCTTTTTGAATGATTAACCAAGTACTTAATTTAACAGCTGCCTCCCAAAGCCTAGGCAGTCTAGGTCCTGATGCAGGGTGGGTCCTTATTAGCACTGTCCTATGAAGACTCTTTCTTAGTAGCCTATTGGTCACAACTGGACCAGTCCAACAGTGCTGTGTAGTGATGTCACAAAAAGGTCTAATCTCTTACAACTGTGGTATGAAACTTGTGAAGGCACTTGAATTCAGGCACATGAAAAAAAAAAAATACATTATACAACAAACCATGCTTTTTTCCCCTTTTCACTCTCTCTCTCTGTATATGAAGGGTCCCGTATATGAAATGAGTTCATTTATGTGTAGGGTTATGAATGCAATAAAATTAATTACCGTATTTTCCGGACTATAAGCCGCACCTGCAAAGTTAAAAAAAAAAACCTGGAAAATAACATATATAAGAAGAAAAAGTTTCACCTCATTATTATTATTAGCTCATTATAAGCCGCATGGTTTAAAGCATGGGAAAAAAGTAGCGGCTTATAGTCCAGAAAATACAGTATCTGCAAACATTTTAATGCAGCATTCCAACATTCTACTAATCTAAGTAATAAATTGTTGGCACATATGATTTTGGTTACATCCCACATCATTTTCGATTTTATATTTAAGGAATCGGTACATTAGCATAGCCTACAACCAACAAAACCTTGGTTGTAGGCAAAAAAATTAAGCTATGAAAACCTGTCTGTTTTACACTGAAACATACTGACAGTTGATCTTCATTTTACCAAAATTGAGGGATGGAGGTGATATAACTAAACAAATAAAACTGAAGAAATGCAATTTTGCTTCACTAATAACCTATATTTATTATAACTGAAAATACCTAAATTAGAATCCAGTGCACCACATCAGCTGCAAACGATTAGTTGGTCATTAGGAGAGATTTGGAGGAGACTGTCTAATTTTAACCAGAAATTAGCTTGGTTTGCTCTTGATTCCTGAAGTGAGAGGGATCATCATGGAAAGACTATCTGAGGCCTTCAGAAAGAAGGTTGTATGTAGGTGCAGAAGCTGCAGAATCCCTTCCTAGTTGCAGAGTCTGGAAAGGGATTCAAAACATTTAGAAATCAGCCATTCCACTGTCCAGAAAACAATTGACATAATAATAGTAATACTAATAATACTACTAATAATAAAAATTATAACAACATTTAAAATAACTACCAACATGGCCAGGTTAGGCCATCCTAGCAGGTTTAGCCCAAGAGCCTCGGTCTCCAACAATCCTAAAACGTCATTATGGGACATGGGGGTCCTAACTTTTTTTTCAATGCAAAATTAATTTACAAATAAAAAAACACTCCACATTTCATCACTTGTAATAATACTTTGAAACTCTAAAAGGAAGTGAGAAGTTGTGAATAAACTCAAGCAACTACCACCACTTTTTCTTTTTTTTTTTTTGTGGCTTATCTTCAGATGCATCTGAACACAACAACATGGAGCCTGCTTAACTGTAAATGCTGCATCTTAATTTCTTCAAGTGAACTTAAGGCTAGGGCTAGGGGCCATTGAATGATGAGCCACATCGGGCTGGTTTCCCAGACAGAGATAAAGCCTAGTCCTAAACTATTTTTTTCCTTTTAATGGAGAATCACCTTTTAGAGTGTTCTATAGTCCAAGACCGTGACCAAAAACAATCCCTATTCCCTCATTAAGGATAGACTATTTTGTTTACAAAGTAGCAGTTGAGAAACTCAGAATTCAGATACTTCCTCATACTTCCACCAGTCACATAAACAAACACACGAGTGTTTGAACTGTGTTTAAGCTTAACACAGAAACTGAATTCTGAAGTTAGTAAAGCTCTGTACTGTTCATGGAATAATCCTTGATTATGTTGCTTACAAACATAAGCCTCTGATTAATGAACTAACTTTAGATGGGAAAACATCTGAACTTCACAACATACAGCTGCTCATAACTATCACTGGCTTAGCAGGTATATGAGCTAACAGCTATATGAGAAAATGTCACCAGTTCCATTCATTCTACTGTGTTGCTTTAGTAATGAGGCTCACAGTTACATTCAGCTCCATATTCTGCAATCTTCACAATAAATTATAGGTTTTCGTACCCTCAAAATTGTTCAAATTCCACTTTGCAGTTTGAACATTCAGAGGAAAATGGATGACATACTTATTAGTGCCCTAAAATGTAAATAAGGATCCACTGCAATCACAGCCCAAGACTAGGGCTAATGCATGTCCAACAAACTGACCCATTGTGTAAAAACATCACAAATGCTTTGTTTCCTCAAAAAATGCAGAAATCTAAGCCTTCTCTGGCATTTCCATATCACCACAGAAACTGTGAACTGGAAGCTTTGTGGCATGGCAGAGCAGCTTACATCACCAAGCACAATGCCAAGCGTCGGATGGAGCGGTGTGAAGCACAGCCCTTCTGAACTCTAGAGTAATTGAAATGTGTTCTGTAAAGTGACAAATTACACTTCTCTATCTGTAAGTCTAAGAGACAAGTCTAGGTTTGGTAGCTGGCAGGAGAACATTACCTGACTGCAATGTGTCATATGGATAATGCTTTGGGGCTGTTTTTCAGGAGTTGGATTAAGCCCCTTAGTTTCAGTGAAGGAAAAATCTATTGCTTCAGACATTTTGGACAATTGTAGGTTCCAACTTCATGGAAACAGTTTTCTGTTCCCACTTGACTGTGCCACAGTGCCCAAAAGCAATGCTGGTTGAGTTTGGTGCAGATGAACTTGACTGGCCTGTCCAGAACCCTGACCTCAACCGCATTGAACACATTGATGGACTAGAACAGAGACTGCAAAGCAGGTCATGTTCAACATATCTGACCTTTCAAATACACATCTGGATCAATTCAATATTAACGATTATGGATTTAGAATGGGATGCCATAAATGCTCCAGTATGTGCAATGTGTAGGTGTCCTGATACATATGTCCATTTAGAAAAACAACAAATGTAATTTGAACATGTTTCTTCTAATACTAATGTGCTGCTATAGTTTGATGAAAAGTAAGTAATGGGAGACAGAGGGAGAGACTCTGTAGTTAAAACCATGTGTGTAACAGGAAACACAGTTCCACACTAGTGCACACACTTTTGGCAGCATTTTAGGTGGTTTTAGTGATAAAATAGTAGAATACTCAAATATTCTATTTTTCTAAATAGTTTTAGTAAGGTTTAGGCCTAACCATAAATTCAAATCTATTGCAGACCAATTATTTGGACATATTCATAAATATGTGAGAGAGACTTTAGTGAAAGGCATGTGTAACAGGAAATACACAAAAATGTCCACCCTCTTGCACTTATTTTAACCACCCTTTTAGAGTCCAGTTTTACCAGTTGTATTTCTGAATAGTATTAATTGTCCTTTTTGAAAAGTAACGTGAACAGTCTGCTTTGGTCAAATATAATCCAGTCCATCAATCCATGGTCTTTTCTTTATGTTGCAATGTCTAACTTCTAATCTCCCAAAGTTGCTCTGAGCTCTAAAAGGTATGTTTAGGCATTGCATAACTTAGGTCCTCTAAGCATAACATCATCGTTATCTTACCAAATTAGGAGCCAGCTAAACTTCAAGTCATGTCTGCAGACTGTGGTACTGGGGAGGATACCACCAAAGATGTTGTTTTGTAATGACGACACAAGTTTCTTGTTCTTCAAGTTTCTCTGACCACGTAATAAAACAAAACCAGCTTTAGAGTTTTAGGTTAGAACACTGAAGCTGACCATGACATGAAAAAGCATTCCACCCAAAGCAGCTCCTATTACTGTTTCACACAGCTTTACAGCACCATATACATACATTATATATAAACACACACACTCTATATATATATATATATATATATATATATATATATATAATCATTTAATGCATGCTCTCTCTGGAGGGCAGTTCCTTTCACCAAGTCTGATAACCCTTGGGTGTAGGTGTCAATGACAGACACACAGACTCAGGAAATGGCTGCATCACTCTGTGCAAAACCCCTTCCCTGTTCAATGCCATATTTAGAGTTATTTATTGAGACCCATCTCTGCACTTCCTATGCTGGTGAGCCCGGGCGCTTTCTGGAAGAGTTCCCTTTGTGGAACAGCATCCTGGTTTGCTTCTCTCCCTCGACCACAGCCTTTATGTATGTTTAAGCAGGAATGAAAGGATCCCTCGGCGACATCCTGTAACTAGTTCATAAAGCAGTGTCCTGCTCATACAGCAGCACCCTGCAGAAGAGCAGCTCTCCTCAAATCATCGGACTGTTCACAGATCAGTCTTTAGCTAGCATCAGGCTCGCGTGCTTTCATATGGAAGGCGTTTGTCACTGCTCTTACCGAGGTGGATCCGGACGACGACGCAATGTAAACTTTGATCACCATGTTCTTCAAACCCCTGGTGAGCTTCCAAGGCTGGACAGTGAGGACTGGGATGCACGGTCGTGGCCTCGCTGCGTGAGAAGTCTGCACGTCTGAACAGACCGTTTAGTCCTCCCAGTCTTCTCTAGATGGACTTCACAACTTCCCCGCCTCCTTTCTCTCCTACCCCTCCCCTGTTCCACAGTGGTGCGCTGCCAATATGCAACTTATGTGATCTGTCTGGGAGCATTTTCAATGTAATGATGTAATTGATGAAGCATCAACACACAGCCTCCAAATATTGCACCCAAAGGTGGGCAATCCATGTCCACAAAGGACAACAGTCTCCCCAGGATTTTGTTCCAACTGTGCAGGCAGGTTTGTTTTCACTTTCTGCACCTAGATTGCCCATCTCTCCAACATGCTCACGTTGTTGCAACATTGGCTTAGTGGGTTCCAGCTGGGCTGTAAGTGGGCATGGGCTCTGAGTGGGTTAGGGATGTTCCTGTCTTCCTAGATGGACCCCATCTAGTGTCTCTGTGCAGTGTAATGTTCATACGGTCCTGGTACTACCAGGGGTCCTGGTGGGCATCCATACATGGACCCTGTGGAGAGAACTTCTCAATGATCCCCATCCAGACCCCACAGGCCTCTTAACCATAACCATTGTTGAAGACAGGTTCGTTTCCCCCCCTATCTTCAGTGTGGTGAGGTCCCCCTCGACCCATGACACCATGTTCTTTAGTGAAATTAACCTGGCAGTTTCCTGAACACGGTTCATTACGTGTGTGTCTGTGTTTATGTCCACTTAACGCAACCGAGAAACTCCCCTTTTCTTCAGCTCAGTCTAACATTCTGCCCCAATGCCCCCCTCTCTCTCCCTCTCTAACAGTCAACGAGAGCGAATGACGCCACCTACAGGCGCCTTCTCGGCTCCGAGCACAATAGAGGCTGGTTTGAGTCGGAGCGGTGAACTGGGTATAAAGGGAAGGACCGGCGACAATGCACCGGGCAAGGAGGGCGCCATTTTGGACTTGGGCTGAATATAAACCACGACAAAAGCCACGAAGAATTCCTATCAAAACCCCGTCCGAGCGGCCCGCCGACTCGCAGAATGCGCCTCACAGTGTAGAGAACATAATGCGAGGGGCCCGGAGCAGAGGGCTCGCCGCGAAAGGCAGAAAGGAAGCGCTGAATAATGGGCGACTCTCCTCCTGAACTCTCAGGCGGCGCGCGTTTGGCGGGTCGGAGAAACACCGGCTTCTTCTTCTTCTTCATTCGCGGCTCCGAACGCCGCGCTCTGATTGGCCGAGGAGCCATCAATCACGCCTTAGCCGCACCCCTCCCCCTCATTCAGCCACTGGCTCTAATGCTCCTGTGTTTACTACTGTATTTAGGATAAGGAGACGGCGCGTATATGCTGTGAGTCGTCCAGCCCGAACTCTCGCCTTTAGTAGTTTATCAAAGAGCCCTTCAGGAATCCAACATGCCCAAAAGAAAGGTATGTGGCTGTGTGTGCGCGCAGGCAGTTTAACTGTGGAAGCAGAGAAGCAGGTAGCCATTGAGAGCCCGCTGTTTATTGTAAACCCATCTCCACGGGGCTTGGCTTTCACGCCAATTCCCGGCGTTAAGATGTAGGTTTTCCCCTCAACGTTTCGACCTGAACTCGCGATTTAACCGCGGCTGCAACGACGCGCTCGTGCACCGTTTCTCTCCTCTGCTCCTCCAAGCAGTCTTGCTCGGTGGAGTCTGAAGCCCAGCTTGGTCTCCATGCTGGTGGACCTCAAGCAGCCATGCTTTGCAGATTCAACTAGTCACTGTGGAAAGGAGCGAGAACAAACGGCGTCTGTATCGTCTCACGCGCACGAACGGGCTTCGCTTGCA
Organism: Acestrorhynchus altus; assembly: GCA_034509495.1. Classification (NCBI taxonomy): domain Eukaryota; kingdom Metazoa; phylum Chordata; class Actinopteri; order Characiformes; family Acestrorhynchidae; genus Acestrorhynchus; species Acestrorhynchus altus. The sequence continues at coordinate 11,049,260 of CM067512.1, read as the reverse complement.
CGTGACAAAACGACGCGCGAGTCGCCTTTTCCATCGTGCCGATGGTGGCACTTTGTTATGGCCGCAGAAAGATATATTTGCTCTTTTTTCTCTTTGTTCGCGCTGCCAGATGGCTGCAGTTGCGGCCCGCTTACAGTAGATGGCGTTGTGGTTGTTCGAGTCGGCCCCTCCCCCTCTCTCGCATCTCCCTCCCTTTTTTTGTTGAATTTCTGCAAAGGTTGGTTGACCAGATGGGGCAAATGAATAAGGGGTGTTAGAGATGTCACACTCCCTTTCTCCACTGAAGCCCACTCAGACACTGTAACACAGAGACTGTGACACAGCTGGACTTCTGTCTGGTGTAACTATTAGCCCAGGCTGAAATGCCCTCTGCTGTTTGTAAGAGAAACAGGGAAGTTCCTGTTCATTAGTTTGGACTGATTTTGTAATTGTTGTTTCAGGGAGCTGAAGGTGATGCAAAGGAGGAGGTATGTAAACTTATTATTTGTAATTTTATTATTTTTTATTTGTTTTTTTGTTGTTGTTTTTTTTTCAATTACCTGCATTGTTACAAGAATATGTCCCAAGAAACTTAAAAAACTGTTGTATTCTCTATTTCCAGCCTCAGAGGAGATCTGCACGGTTATCTGCAGTAAGTAATTCATTGTTTGATTTTGAATTGCTCTCTCCATATGTTTTGCATTAAGTTATAGTACCAAATGTTTAATTGTATAAAAGCTGACTTATGACTACATCTGTAATTTTCCATCCATTTGTGTTCTCATTTGTATTTAATTTGTCTACTGTACTTATTTGTTTTACAGCGACCGGCTCCTCCCAAGCCTGAACCTAAACCAAAAAAGACAGCTAAGGTAAATACAAAAGTGCTGCCCACAAATCACTAATTACACCTGCAAGCTCAGTGTTGAGGGACTGCATTGAATCCCCCAGGTTAATTCCCCTGGACTACATCCATATAGTGTATTATGGTAGCATCCCTAGTTGATAGTACTATTGTTAATATTTAAAGATTAAAATGATGTTGTTAGTTATATTAGAGGATTTAAGTCTCTGAACCAGCTTAACTTGGCACATTAATCTGTTACTAAGCTTAAACACTAAAGCTGAGATACCTAAATACTCACCAATATAGTACAAAATATTTCATGTTTCCTGAAAATTATAGTACAAATGTTCTATATTTTGTAAATGTCCCTGACAGAAAGACAAAGCGGTCAAAGACAAGAAAGAGGACAAAAAGAGTAAGGCAAAGGCCAAGGAGTCCACAGAGCCAGAGGCCAATGAGGAGAACCACTCAGAAAATGGAGAAGCCAAGACCAACGCGGTATGTGGGAGATATTACATACACATCTGTAGAGTGTAGGAAACCTTCATTATCAGGAATTAACTGTTGGAGTCACTAAATATAAATGTCTTGGGCAGTCTGTATGTATAAAACATTATTACATTTAAAAATATACAAATAAAAAATAATTGTTTGTACAAAACATTATTAGAATAAGTGTTTGTATTAAATAATGTATTGGAATAATACAGTTAAAAGAACACAATTTGTTTTTTGTCTTCTCTAAAGCCACAAATAAATTAGCACACTGCAGCACATTAAATCCAATCACTAAATCCCTCAAATGTCTCCCTGCTTTGATTTTGTACTCGTAAGTGCAACTGATGGTATATGAGTAGCTAAAAGTTATCTTTGGGCCATGGGACAGACCTGTTAAGATCAGATTATAAAAATGCTCAGTTAATATAAAGTGCATTTAAATTTCTGTTGTGTATTTATTGCTTAACTTTTGTTCCTAGTTTTAGAAACTTTGCATACATTTTTTTTGTAAACTAATGCTCATATGTTCAATCTCATGGCGTGTTCATTCTCTTTCCTCAGGTTGAGGAGACTCCTGAAGAAACTAAGGAGGAAGCAAAATCTGAGTAGCACCACTGCCTCCCACTGGCCCTCTCTTCCTTTCCTACACCCCCACCTCCCACCCCCCCAAAATGCTCCCGGTCTCATGTTATTGCCCCTCTCTTCCAGGCATATTGTTAACAGAGGAATATTTTTATCAATGATTTTATAAGTATCAATACAGATTTTTAGCACAAACTTAAAGCTAAATGCGGAGCACCTTGCAGATTTGCAGTGGTCATATCAAGTGTCTGCGAGATGAACACACTAAAAATCTTTTTTTAAATGGCATTTCATGAGTGTCGATAGGTTGTTTGGTCTAGTAAGAGCATACCTGCTTCTACAGTTTTGAGTGTTGTCCTGTTTTCCACCCACCCTTCCCTCCTTCTAGCTGAACTATATTACCATATAACGAGTGAGTTATTTTTCTCTCTTTTTTACCTTATGTATGTGCAGTGAGACTCCTTCCTTTTGTTTCTTGTACTAGAATTTTTTTTCTCATTCAATGTATTGTTCATAAGACAGAAGAATATTGAGGAAAAAACATCAGAAAACATTCCGGGGCAGAGTTACATGGGCTGATCTTTATTTCAACCTACCCTGCAGTGACAAAAAAAAAATAAACAGGGAAAAAAGAATATTTTGTTTAAATTATAAAGATAAGAGCAGCTCATCCAAGGCTATGCTGTTATACAAGATTTTCTAAATGATGACATTTTTTAGGATGAAATTCTAACCTTTATTGAAGTGTGCAGGTGTCCATGTACCCTATCTAATGTTCTGGATGTCTCTTAATAAAGAAAAGAGTAGAATTTTCCTCACCTTTGCTTTGTGGTATTCTAATTTTTATATTTATATTTTTTTTCAACAGTACAATACAGATGTGGCACCTAAACACTTAACCGTCTATCTCAACTATGTGTGGTTTTACTAGTAAAAACACCATACTGTGTTTTTATAATGCAAGCAAGCAAATACAGTTAAAAACAAAAAAAAATGGCTAAAGGAGTTCAGCTAGTTTGAAGAACAAAGCTTGGTTCTAGATTTCAGTTCTGTCATCAGCTCACCTGATTTACCAAACTGATGACTATAACTAATACCAGTCTTCCATGGCGAGAGCTTTTGAGCTGTTTTAATGAACACAGTATTGTGAATCTAGTTTCTGCATTGTTTGTGTTTCGTTATTTAACTACTTATTGCCCAGATAGGAATTATGTTTTTATGTATGTACAAAACTATTAGGTGGACATGAAAATTACATTTGCACTTGAAGGATCTTATTAAGATAAGCTTTGCTGCTTCAAACCCTCATTTTCGATGGGAGAACCACACAATTTGGTACACTTTACTCTTACAATAAGATTGACACTTTACTCAAGTAGTTGAGTGGGTTGAAATGAGGATGTCGGGGGGGGCTCATAAGATGTATGTTGCATTGCAGATGTGGAGAAGAAAAATAAAAACATTTACAGGAGTTCTATAGAAAGAAATTTAATTTTGCAAACTTGTCAAAATATGATAAATTGATCTGAGACAACCCAATACAGAATACAGTGCATTTATTTAAAAAAAAATCATATTTAGTATTCGGATCCTTTGTTATGACTTGAACTTTATCTCTGGGAATCATATCCTATATCTCAGCATCGCCTTTAAGTCACTTCTGCTCTTTGACTCATATCCATGTGTGGTCTCATGTCTTACAATGTTTATCAGTGCAAAAGCCAAACCATGTGGTGAAAACAACTGCATGTAGAGCTCAGTGACAGGATTGCATGGAGACACAGATCTGAAGGGGGAAAAATTCTGCACTGAAAGCTCCCTCATGAGTACAATGGCCTCTATGATTCCTAAATGGAAGAACAACCAGGAGCAGGCTGTCCCACCAAACTAAGTATTTAGGGGAGAAATGCCTTGGTATGAGAGATGACCAAGAACCCATTGGTCATTCCGGCTGTGTTTTGAAGATCCTGTGTGCAGATGGGAGAACGTTCTGACGGGGGTTAAGCCTAGTCTTGGACTATGCAATGGTGAATGGTGATTCTCCATTGAAAGTAAAATTTAGACTAGCACTCAGCTTAATCCCTGTCTGAGTAAGTATTTATGTTAACTAATTCTTTTGATGGCTTTTAGTAAAGGTAAATGTTAATGTGGCATTAATGTTTGCTGGTCTTGCTGCCAATGTGAGACAAGTTGCGCTGTTATTAGAAAGGGAAGCTGATTTCATGTCCATATATAAAAAAAAAAAAAAAAGATTTTGCTGTCAAAAAAATGTTATCAGGTAGAAACCAAAAGGTTGAGGACAGCCAGGATATATGCACCTTCCTGACAAACATGATTTCCTGGGTACGGCCATGTCTTAGTGCATTGTCTGAGAATAATGTGCTCTTTGATAGGGCTGTCCTACTCCTGATATCGGTCAGCCTGAGCCTGCTTGCCTGTCACTGGGCAGTGCAAAAGCATGACATTATGTGCGTAAATGCATGACCTCATCCTTGTTCTGACTTGCCTCCTTATAATCAGGAAAAAATCTATGTTGGAAAGAAAACGTCAGAAAACTGGCCCCTGAGCGGAAAGCTGGACTGTGTCACATACTGATTTCTGCTCTGTTGTGATTCAGTTTGTTAGGAAGATCACACGTGAGTTGCTCTGGGCCTGAAATTTGCTTAATCAATCTGATGTTGGTTGACATAGAATTGATAGTTTGGAATTAATGGAATTAGTCATGGAAAGATGTCCAATTGGAAACAAAATTGTCTGGATTTTGAGTGAAGAATCAGTTGATAAATAGTCAATGACCTTGTGTCAAGTAAATTTGGTACAATTATCAGTCATGAAATTAAGTTTTCTGCCCACTTGATACAAGTCTACACTCCTCAGTGTTTCAGTCTCACACTGAAGAGCTTTCAGGTACAGGCATTAGTGTGTATTTGTGTTTGTGTGTATAGATTGAGTACATCTGTATGTCTTTTGATGGACATTTCAACAGATATACAGTAAAAGCATACGCAGCTGTATTTTTATACCTTGACGTGGCCAAAGTTTGTTTTTATTTAGTACAAACAGGACAAAGGAGCACTAGCTGAGATACTGCAAACTCTCTTCTGCTCTAACCTACAGGCAGAGGGAGCCTCATGATAAAGATTCCTGGCATCAATCTTGGAAAATTAGTTTCAGCATGGCAGCTGATATGGCAACATAGAAGCCTTAATAAACGGGATATAGATGGACCTGTCTGAATGCACACATCTACACTTAAGCAAATTGAATTTATTTATTAATGTATGAAAAGTGCACAAGTTCTAGTAAAGATAGTGTGAATATTTCAGGAATTGTATGCTAGAACATCGCCAGTGTGTTGAACTATGACTGAAAGTGTTGGCACCCCTGATTTTTTTCCAGAAAAGGTACGGCTTCTCCCAGAAAGATATTGTCATTGCATGTTTGAATTTTGTGTAAATTTCAAGAACAAAAAAACCCAACAAAAAACAGAAAGAAAAGACAATTTTGACAGTTTCACACAAAACTCCCAAAATGCTCAGTTTCAAGCATGTGATGCATGTTCAGAACTGGTTTAGTGTCTGGGCAGTGGATTATCTGTGCAAGCTCATCTCAGCATACATTTACTACAATGTATTACCAGCTTTCTGTGATTGCATATTTTTGCTGTTGCTTCCTTTTTTAGTTTATTTAGAGCCAATAAGCACAAAGGTTTCTGTTTAGACATGGCTAAGTCTCACCTGTGGCAAGTTACAGGTTTAGGGCCTATAAAAATACACATGAAAGCTTATTAAAAGAAGAGCCGTTGACTCAATCCTTACACTGTGTGTGGAAAACAGAAAGAGAAGAAAACTGTTTGATGATTTGAGAACCAAAATTGTGGAAGAATATTGTCTCAAGGTTACATGTCCATCTATAGAGATCTTGATGTTTCTTTGTTCATGGTGTGCAACATGATCAAGACATCTACAACCCATGGCATACATCCTGGATGGAAGGGGAGATGGAAGAGAAAAGAAAAACAAAAATTGATGAAAGGTTGCAACCTAGCCCCAATCAAATTCCAAAGAAATTCACACTGTCCTGCAGGGTCAGGGTGCATCAGTGTCAATGTGAACTATCCATCAATATTTCAATGGAATGAAATGCTAAGACAGGAGACCCAGGAGAATCGGGAAAATGTCTTGTGGACAGATGAGACCAAGATGGAGCTTTTTGGTAAAGCACATCATTCTACTGTTTACCAACAACAAGTCCTACAAAGAAAAGGACACTGTACCTACATCAAATATGGTTCAACAATGTTTTGGGGTTGTTGTGCTGCCTCGGGCACTGGGTGCCTTCACTGTGTGCAAGACATCATGAAATCTTCAGATTACCAAAGAATTTTGGGTTGCAATGTAGGGCCAAATATCAGAAAGCTGGGTTTGCATCCTAGGTCATTGGTCTTCCAGCAGGACAATGACCCCAAACATACTTCAAAAATCACCCAGAAACGGTTGGAAACAAAGCGCTAGGGAGTTCTGAAGTGGCCAGAAATGAGTCTGGATCTAAATCCCATTGAAGGCACCCTTCAAATATGAGAGACCTGGAGCAATTTGCAAAAGAGTGGTCCAAATTTTTATTTGAGAGGTGTAAGAAGCTTATTGATGGTTATAGGAAGCAATTGATTTCAGTTAATTTTTCCAACCAAATATGAAGTAGAGGATGCCAATTATTTTGTCCAGCCCCCATTTTTAGTTTTGCAAGTATTTATATCAATTTCAGTTGAAAATATGTGTAATTTCATTATTTTTTTGTAGAAAAATTGTGCGTATTCTGGAAAAATTACAGGTTGCAACACTTTCCACCATGACTGTATTCTTAGTCCACTTAATCCCACTTCGATGCAGGATTGAGACAATGGTGCTTTTAGTTTATTAGTCTTGTTAGAAATGGGCCACACTCAAAGAGCACCAAGCCCACGAAACCACTATGTGAACTTTGAGCTGGGTAAAATCAAAATCTCCAGCCTAGGGGTTATGCTTTTTCCAAAATTCCAGAAAGTTCACTTGGGATGCAGACTTAAGACTTGGTCACTTTATACATTTGCAGTTTGTGTCACCTAGGAAACTGCATTGACTAGGGCTGAACCAGAAATGTGGCTACCAATAAGCCTTTCATTTTTACTTGCTTATGTTAACTAATTTGTCAACTATAGTAAAATACCAGGTCATTAATAGTTACGTCTGATAAGAATATTGGTGAGAGTGCAGACTGCACACACACTCACAGCAAGACAATACACAACTGGTTGAGTGTGGGGATCTCTGCACTTAGACGAGCAAATAGCTGACTAATGCAGATACCATGAAGAGTAAAATAAAACTCAATTAAATTATATCATTTCATCAATTGCTGCATCAAAGCAGACCCAGCCAGTCAGTCAGAACAAAATCCTGAGATGTATTTTTTTTTACTTTGGACCTGGATTACCTCCTCTGGGAATGAACTTGTGGAATGTATTTCTGATTTCAAGATGTTGCTCCATTGTTCATACGAAGAGATTTGGTAAGATGTTCTTTCATTTGTTTCTGGTTCCTGAGCCTTGTATGGTAAGATTGGGCACAGCTACAGTGGTGCTTGAAAGTTTCTAAATGCTTCAGAATGTTTTATATTTCTGCCCAAGATTGAACTGAAACTTAATCAGACTTTCCTAAAAGTGGTTAGGAAAACCAATCAAAATATTACAATTACTCATTTATTCAATGAGGAAAGTGATCCAATATTGCATATCTGTGAGTGGTAAAAGTATATAAACTTTTAGGGTTAGCAAATAATTTCAAGGTGAAATTAGAGTCGGGTGTTTTTGGTCAACGGAATGACTATCAGGGATCTATCAAAGTCTTATTGGTCTCCAAAAAGAACTACTTTTATAAACTGAGAAGTGTTATATTTAGGAAAATATTGAATTCCAGCATAAATACTTCCCAAGAAACATGGTGGTGTTAGTATCATGGTTTGGGCCTGCACAATATACTGAAAAGAAAGAATCACACACTTTTGCTACTCACATATATGTAATGTTGCATTATTTTCCTCAATGATCAAATGTAATATTTTGGTCTCATTTATTTAATTTGTTTCTTTTTATTTACTTTTAGGACTTTTAGGAAGTTTTTGGTCAAATTTATGCAAGGGTTCCCAAACTTTCAAGGACCACTGCTAATGTTAACTAGCAGTATCAGGTACAATGTAACACCATGTTACACTGACATGAACTTTTAATGCCAAATTAAATTTCAGAGGTAGAGCAGAAGTAAAGAAAAGCAAATAACACATGTTAAAGAATTGTCTTACTAGAAATTTGTATTTGTCTAAGTATCTTACCCAAGAATTAAGTATATTTGTAGTACTATTGTAGTATAGTGTGCTTCTCTGGCCTAGGACTTGAATCCTAGTCCAACACAGAGAAGGCTGTAGGCTGTGAGATTACAGAAGTGTGCTTGAATAACAGTGAATATTTTACATATTTGAACTGGTCAACCATTTTTAGTATTAGATTTTACTATTTTACTAATGTAGGAAATCATTGTTCCACATAAATTGAGATGAAGCTGACTATTTAGTTCAAGATCCATCCTTGGTTTTGACCTGTTTTTTAAATAGCCTGATCATTGATTTGAGATGTGCAATACGAATGGTGGATCATAAGTTGTGCCTACAACCATACCACACACCTCTTCCAACCCTGTGTCAGCAAGATCAAGGTGTATGGCCCCTGATAAGTGGAAAGAGGTGCAAAGGTCAGGGTTCAGTTGGATGGCCAGAGAACAGCAATGCTCAATGCCATTGGTATCAAAGGTGAGCAGATGCTTGAACGGGTGAAGGAGCGCAGCATTACATGCAACACAACAATGTAACTGTCTTATTTGTACCAAACATCATCAAGGAAAATGTAAGGCTATAGTAGGAATATTACAGATATTCTTTTTCACAGCTCATAGCAAGGATACACTGGCAGACTGACTGCCATAATTAACATATTTACTGGGGGGGTATAAGTCAGGATAAAATAACAGGTAATGTGCAGAACTGTAAGATTAAATTACTTTATATAAAATAACTATTGCACGTATTAATGTATAAAGATGTTAATGAAAACGTCCCAAGCACCTGTACCCAGAGCCCTCAATTTTTAGTAAATAATTAGTTAAATCATCCTGATTGACTTCTTTGTATTATCAATAGCTGAAGACATCTTGAGTTAATCACATTTTCTCCTTAGTTCTCGTGATGACGGAATCATTTCCCGCTCCATCACAGTTAAAGAAATGAAGTCTTTTGATGATTTACTTCCCTATTGGCTCATTAACAAAACACAAAAACAAAAAAATCCATACTTTTAATTCTAATGACCAGCATTACATTAACAACCACCTACATCTTTGTTGAAATATGAGTCACCTCAAGGGAGTAACTGAAGTCAGAAGTTTCTATAGGATAAAAATCAGTTGTGAGTTTAGCAGTTCATCCCATGTTTTAAGACAATCAAGGGACATTGTTAATAATAATACAAAGAACACCAGACTAACATTTAAGCGCCTACAGGCTGCTCTTGCATTGATGTCCATGAGTTTACCATCAGCCAAACACCAAAGAGGAATGGTGTACATGGCATGATAGCAGAGAGGAACCCATACCCTCTAAAAAGAACTCGAAGTTAAGACATAACAAATCCAAATGATCAATCCAAAATAGAAATTAATGAAACCCAAGTAATCTAACATTAACTTATCTCAGAAGAAAGGGTGGCAGGACCATGGGAAGCAGACCCATATCTAACAGGAGAATTGTTGGGATTATGTCAGTGAACATGGTGTGTCTTATGTCTTATGTATGTGTCTTTTTTATTAGCACCATTTGACCTGTTTTATAAGCTACTACTCTATACAGTTATATAAACCCTGTTCCAGTTCTATCAAGTCTAGCAATTTTAGCCAAAACACTCCTATAGAAAAACATTAAAAAATGTCCATAGTTTTTTAACCCAAACATTTTAATTTCTCTACAGGTTTTATTTTTCGAGTTATAGCCACCAGATATGAACAACCAGTAGCATTGTTTTATTACTTGTGGTTTTTGAACCAATCCAACTTAAGGTTTTCATAAAATCTTTATACATGTATGTAACTCTTTATACACATACACACACAAACCTCTTTCTCCCTCTCCAGCATGGACTATGCATGGATGAACTTTTGGAGCAATAATTTTTTGGACAAATGTTTTGGCACTTTGTACAGCTATATTATATAATATTAAGTGTATTACTGCAGTATTTAGACAAAAGTATTAGAATAAAACATAGCAACACTTTAGCAAACACTGTAGTGATGATTTATCAACACCACAACAACCATCTGGAATACCACAGCAACAGTGTAGCAACCACCTAGCAACACAATAGCAGCCATATTACAAACACCATAGCAACCACCTGGAATACTATAGAAAAAAAATAGCAAATGCTTAGCAACTCCTTAGGCAAAAGCATGTGAACTCATCTCTAATAGAAACATGTATATTAATTACACCGTTTAGCCAAATGTTTTGGGTATCCGGGTAAAACAAGTCTTTTACATCTAAAAATTTCCAGAAGATTTGCACCAACTGCAACACATTCACAGTTAAGCTGCACTCTATACTTCTATCTATGAATTTAAGCTTCAAGGGAAACACCAGTGAAATTACTGAAAAATGTAAAAAACAGTGTCTGGTTGTCTGTTTATTTTATTGCAAAAACAAAAAATAACATCTGTTTTCCAGAGAATCTCAGGGGAAAAATTGTGGTGGCTAAATAACTAGTCAGTTTCCAAACAAATTCAAGATGACCTGCAGACACTTGTATCAATTTTACTACAACAGTATCAGCTTGAGTTGAATAAAATTAATAGCTATTGGGACAGCCAAGAGGAACTCACTGTTGACATAGAGACATAAAACAATGTAATATACTGGAGGAAGCCACAATGCTTCTTAAAGGACTGTCCACTTTCTGTGGACTGATAAGACAAAAATAATGTTTTCTGGTAAAGCATATAATTTCACAATTTACAGAAAATGAAAGGAGCCCTTTGAGCAATGTCCAAATATTCACGAAAAGCAGTTTGTGGTTGGTTTGCACCAAGAAAAGAACAAATTAAAAACAAATTAAAAACAAATTGCTGGAAAGTTCTGAAGTGGCTAACATTGAGTCTAATTCTAAATCTCATGGAACAGCCCCCTAATATAGAAGTTGGGAGAAGGCACATTTCACATCAGAGAGTAGTTGGCAAAAGAAGACAGGTCCAGCTTTTAGTAGAGATTAAGTAGAGATTTTAAAAAACATATCCATAGTTAAAGGACTTAAATTAATTATTGTTTCCATTTGTGCTAACACTTTGTGTTCAGTTCAAATGTTGGTGCTGGTGTTGTTTTAATGTGAGCTAAAAAACACATATGCGAAAACCCCAGCATTTGTTGTAACACAGCATTCTGGTGGTACTTACTGATTGTAAGTTGTGTATTTTCTGAAAGAACTGCAACCATTTTCATTGTACTGTATTGCATCTGTCCATGACTGTTTGGACATTTCTGGCCAATATTAAAGAATGAAGGTGCTAGTCCATTGTCCATGAGGTGTTTAAGTGGAAGTAAAATCAGATGATGTAGATCATGCTTCCAAAGGTTCCCATCCCAGTGTACAGCACAAAAAAAATTAAGCAACTGGGGCATGAGCAAAATGACCCACTTAGACCTCATTCACTACACAGTCAGACAGTCACAGCTGCGTCAACTTAAAATACAGTGGGTGAAATATGCACAGTGAAGCCCTGTAGATGGAAGACATATTATATGCAGTATCATCCAAAGATTTTCACAACTGCTCTTTTTACAAGTTCTGTTTTGATGTCATACTCTTCAGTTACTCTATACATGCAATTCAATTTAATCTTACAATTTACCATGTTTATTTTTATTACATTTTATTGTACATTTGGTGAATTTGTGGATCTTACATTCTTCAAACATGCTAGACAAGGGCACCTGGAGGTACTGATCAGCTCTGCTAGTGCTGTTGTGCTAATGAAGATTTAGATGGTCTGAAAACTAGCTGAGCATTTTTGCTCAGGGGTTCACTGAGCAGAAGAGGCACAAGGCAAAACATTATATTATTTTCCCTGCTTACTGGTGCAGCCACAATATTTTATACTGTATATGTGGTAGATCTCTATATTTTATTCATAAACTTCTATATACTATAAGGACAAAGTATCATGACACCTGCTATATCCTTATTTTCTTTCTACTTAAAAAGAGTTTATCTTGTTCTTGTTTGAGTTAATGTCTCTATTGTCCAGGAAAGATTTTCTTCTAGATTTTGGAAAATCGTCGTGAGGATTTGACAACATTCCGTAACAAAAGCAGGTTGGGCTTATTCCCAACTCCCAACTCATCTCAAAAGAACTAGATAAAACACCATCATTCTAGAGAACACAATTCCACTGACCCAGAACTCAATGCTGGGGGGCCCTGTGCCTTTCTAACCCATGTCTGGCTTGGTGCCAACAGGTTTATGTTTCTCTGCTGCAGAGAGTTCTATTATATTGGCAGTATTTCTCTACAGGTACTAGACAAGCTGTGTGTGCATTTACACATTTTGTGTCAGCAATGTGTAGAACTTACTACATGTACAGTATATCTGTCAGTATTTACCAACTTGGTGCTTAATGAGCATAACAGTTAATCTCTATGGTGGTTTTTAATGGCTGTAGTCTCTGGAGGAGGCCCATTAACCCCTCAACATTTCAGACATGAAAGGGCACACAGAAACCATGTGATGCCTGCAAGCCTGGGTGTATTTGTTGAATAAGCTGTTAATAATAATAGATGTGCTGTCTTTCTCGATCAGTCTAAATTAGTATGCACAGGAAATGAAGCAGTCTGAATCCACTGTAGGCCATGTAGAGTCAAGCCGGGATGATCCTGAATGTTAACATATGGCATTTTGCAGTGTGTATTGTTTGTGGTATGCAAAACAGCTTTCATTTCAGTACTGACAAAGGACAGGTCATTTTCTTTGATACAATCTCTTACTCACTGTGTGGTGAAATGTTACCTGCAGCTTAACCTTTTGAATAGATATGTGCCAACTATATAAAGTCATATTGAAACGAAATGAGCTGTTGTGGGAAGTAGCAAATATCATGCAGATATGCTGCCATGTTTCAAAGTAGCTCCAAGTTTCAAATATAGGAGGGATGGAGAGATTTATACATTTTCACAGCAAGGGGGGCTCAGTGTGAACATTTTGAATCATGGGCTTTAAAATGTTATAATTCTGGAAGCAAACATCATGTAGAGGATTCTGCAGCATAGCAACGATCTTATTCAAGCCTCAGAATCCACAATGGACTGAAGCTTTTGCCAAACGCTTGACAATCCCCTGACCTAAACCTCACTGAAAGTCTGTGGATACACTTCAAAGAGTAGAATATGCAAGACTTTCACAGAACAGAAGCCTTTTGCAAGGAAGAAAGGAGGAAAAGCCCCCAAACAAGAACTGAAAGATTCTCAGCTGGCCACAAAAAAAACCAAACATTTGCAAGCTGTGATACTTGCCAAAGGGGGGTGTTACAATGTGTTGCCCATACAGAGTGCACAAACCTTTTTTGAAAAGGTGTCATCTTTAACTGTCTCTTGGAAATCATGTATTTTTTTTATATATGGTTAGGTTTTCACAATAACAGAACTTTAGACCTGAGGTGCCAACATTTTTGCATGCTGCTATATTATAACAATAATATCAGTTTTTGTTATGTGTACTGTCATCATATATCTGTGTTGCATATGCAGACAATGGATAATCTGGAGACATATCTTCTTAAAGTACATGCAACAGAACCATGGACACGTCACAGGCGACAGAAGCATGAATGGATTTTATACACACATGGCTGTGGCTGTATCTCCTGTTGACGTGATTGGTTCAGCTGGATCTATCTGTTGTGTAATTGGCTGTTATCTTCCTGTGTGGCTGTAGCATCATGAGTCACATGTCCCCACTGTCGGATGTGTGAATCACTGCTGGCCCTACCTGCACTCTATAGCTGCTGGCACGCACAATAGAGTGAGTCACAAAAAGAGGCCTGCTCAGTCACACTGCCCATTTCCATTTACCTCCATGTGTTTACAACCTATCAGGAGATTATACATTTTGAGGGACCAGACTCATCCAGTAGCCCGATGACTAAAATTGGCAGATGAGTTTTGAAAGCCTAAAGTGACTTATCTGGGTGATGAATCACAAGTGTGCATTAAAAATTACTTCCTCTTCCAAAACATTGTGTGGTATGGTTTAACCACAACATGGAATTTGGGTCTGTAGGGGGCAGCATCCTCATGTCTCTATATACATGCATGGTTCAATACACATTTGCAGAATACACACAGTGTATCATTAAAATAAAGGACAGAAAACAAATAACATCCATTATTTAGCAACAATAATATTCAGTATGTTATTAGTTTTAGTAACTTCACTGTTCAAATGCTTCAACATGGTATGTATTGATGTTTAAAGGGAATTTATATTAAAACAGAAAAGGTTGAAATTAGGTTCAGGTTCCAAAGCTCTGGCCCAATGAATATGAAATTTTCCTAGAAGACAGTATTACATAATAAAAGTCAGCATCTTTGTTTAGCATAGATTGTAAAATAAAAAGTATGTTGTCACAAATGTCTAATCAGACATGAAACTTGGTCAACAAGTAGCAGTAGACTCCAACATTAGCCCAACTGGCCTCAAATGGGATGCAATTTGTATAATACATTAAAACATACTCGTGAAAATGAGGCTTCCAGGTAATTTGGTAAAAAAAAAAGTACCTGCAAGTTGTCTCAACCTCAATAGGCCAAAAATATTGGCTTTTGTGAATTTGACCACCACATGCTCACTAGCCTTTTCCAATTTGAGTATAATTAAAATAAGTCTGCGTGCCACTAGTCCAGTGTCCTGTAGCCATATGCCAATGGTGCTGACACTAACAGGATGACTCATGGAGGGCATCACTGCTCACTGAATGTCCACAATCGGGCTATTTGGTAATGCATGTTGGACAATCTGTCAGTTCTTCATATCCTTAGTTTGTATAGGTCTCCTAGATCCATGTCGCTGTTCCTTGCATTCTTCTATCCACTTCCACCAACAGTATTCCACAGTAATATCCATATGACCATTCTGAAGCTCTACAATGTGACCCCTCTTAAACTATTCCAACTGCTCCAACTGCTTTTCTCTGAGGCATACCTTGCTTGCAGAGCATGCTACCAACACAACAAGATGAGTCAAGTGACCTTATATAGTCAGGTACAGTGATGAGACCCATGCTTACATCACATGCACAGCCAAATGTGAAACTTGAATTATTTGCAAGTCTTGCAGTGTCAACCAACCCTGTCCGTTGATTCCTTCTGTTTGCAGCTATTTTTTTGGACGATGAGTGTATATTTGTTGTTGGTTTGTTTCAAAATTGAATTCAGAGTTCTCACTGAAATGTATGTTTGTGATAGGAAGCTGACAAATTCAAAAATGGAATGGATTTGTTTATATCCCAAGAACTATGAGATGTATATATTCAAAATATACAAAATATGAACAATTAAATTACAAAAATTTAAATGACTGAGGGAATAAAATAAATGAGTCTTTCTTTTTTCAGTCATTCTAATTCAGTCATTTTAGTAAATCTAATGTCAGTAAAATCTCTAGGTTTTTAATTGTGCAGCATAGACTTGTTCTATTTCTAGCACACTTGATTAAACTCGCAAATGGGTTGTTAATTACTTGTTAAATCAGGTGTGTTAGATCAGAGGAAACACTGAAGTATGCAGTGATGTTTGTCACTGGGAGCATAGAATATGTCCTCTGGTGTAAAACCCTCAGAACTAGAAAGATAATCTGATGGGGGAAAAATTGAAGAAGAAAAAGATATGCACATGAAAAATGTCTCAGGACCTCTCAGGGGAAAAAGGCTTTATGTAAAATTGTTGCCTTTCAGTGATAGTTCCTTTCTTGTAGCTATTAGAAGCCTTTAATCTACTTTCAAAGTAGGTATCATTTGCAGAATATTGATTCCAAAAGCAATTGTTATGAGCTCTTCAACATCTCCAAAGTGCATGTCTTTTGATTAATACACAGTGTATGTATTAATCATCCTTTTGGTTTAATGGACATAATCATGATCATACCAGGCCCTGGGCTAATTAACAAATAGGGGCCAAGTAAAAGGCAGTCCCTAGCTGCCCTATTGTCTGAACTGAGATTTTGCAGAAGGTCTTCTTAATAAAAAGACTGAGTGCTTTTAATTTGCTCAGAGAGACTTCATCACACTCCAGTGTCTGAATTAATATGTGTTTACAGCCAGCACATTCATGGCAGTGAATTCTCCTAAAATAGTTATATAATCTGAGAAAATGTTCTATTTAATTTTTGGTGAATTTAGTACATGGAACTGATATACCGTAAACATATGTTGTATTCTCTTTCAATGGAATATTGAGCATAGCCAGAACAGGGATAGAAACAAGCCAATCCCAAAAACCCAACTGTTTTCATGTACTATATCTACACCTCCAAAATGTATATACATGCAGCCCACTAGTGAAAGCCCTAGTTGTCAAAACAGTAAATAGACAATATGGTGTTATTGATACTGGAGAGCAATACATCACCTCCAGACTCTGTCAGTTATCAGAATATGCATTGCCTCACAAATAAGGTCTTGTGACTGCAAACTTTATTGTGCCAGTGTCCATAGAAGGGGAGCAATTTAGGGGCGCAAAACAAAGAGAAAGCTAGGTGGAGCAAAATAATAATAAATAATAATAATAATAATACATTTTATTTCAAAGGTGCCTTTCTGGCACTCAAGGACACTGTACAAAAGAGTAAAATAGACAGTAAGAATTAAATAGTTAGAAACAAATAAGATAAATTATAATAAAATAAAATAACAGAGGATAAGAATAACAGAGTCAGTTGGAGAAGGAAGTTCTAAACAGTGAATTTAGTGAATTTAGTGAATCTAGTGAATTTATGTTCCTTATGTGAGATGGTAAGGAGTTCCAGAGTTGGGGAGCAGAGCGACTGAAAGCTCTGCTCCCCATGGTGGTGAGACGGGCTGAGGGGACAGACAGGTGGACGGAGGAAGAAGATCTGAGGGAGCGAGAGGGAGTAGCAACATGGAGAAGATCGAAAAGATAAGGTGGGGAGAGATTGTGGATGGCCTTGAAAGTGAACAGGAGGATTTTGTATTCTATACGGAACTTAACGGGGAGCCAGTGAAGCTGTTGCAGGACAGGAGTGATGAGGTGAATGGATGGGGTTCTGGTGATGATACGGGCAGCTGAGTTTTGAAAAAAAAACGAGGATCTCCGATTGGGTGCTAGGCTAAAAGTTTACCAGCTACTATTTATTTATGTTACTAGAGAACACGATGAGTGGAAAGCAGCACAATCTAGTAACATTCTGGAATAATTCTGTTACAGTGTTAATATGATGCTTCCTGTCCTGGTGTCATATGCCAGCCAGTAAAAGCAAAACCTAATAGTTTATCCACAGCTCTATAAAAGGAAAACCATACTTCACTCTGAGGCAAAATTACAGAGATACACTCAGTGCAAGTACACAATCATGCTCTAGTAATCAATGCTCTGCTAGTTCTGCTGCACAAACTCAGCACATATTCTTGCATTACTATGACATTTAAAACTCTTAGTACTTGTGGGGCAACAGTGGACAAATCATTCAATCAAGCTAGTCTGCCATGACAGCTGCCTGGATAAAAGCAAGGTACATGATACATTTTTAAATGCAGCTACATGCAAAACCTAGCCGAAGTGTATTTGTGTCATTGTATGAAGTGAAGTGTTTTGGGCCTTAAGTATTCAGTTGCAATCACACAGCTTGTGTAATCTCCATAGACAAGCATTGCCCAATGTCAAGTGGCAGTTAGAGGAGTATAAAGCCCCCCAGCAGTGGAACAGTGGAACTGCATTTTCTGGGATGAGCTGGAGTTGCAATAGTGACCCAGTACCTGACCTCCCAAATGATCTTATGGCTGATTACAATGACATCCTGATAGAAGTATTCCAACATGTGGTGTAATTCCTTCTCTCAAGAGTAGAGACTTTTACTACAGCAAAAATAAGACATTGCATGAAAAGGTGTCTTTTATATAAAGTACATACTATGGTCATTTGCATGCCTTAAAGACTTTTTAGTCTAGGTTCTTGCTAGATTGCCATTGTTCAAGCACAAGGAAAAGGAAAAGTTATTTCATGCACAGTTATACAAAAGTATGTACTGGAACAACAACCTTAGGGGAAAAACATAGCTCTCCATTGTAAAGAAAATTAAAAAGAAAACAGCAGAAGATAAAGCACGAAAACCATGGATTTTTCAATCTCACCAGATTGCTAGTTATTCGCTTCGCTTCCGAGGCTTTAATTACACACAGTTGGAACACATGCCATCACTCTATTCCAAATTTGTAGCAAATGTACTGTATTTTTCAGACACAATTAATTTTATGCTGAGATGCATCTGTGACTTTCCAAAAAAACAATAATAAATTAATTCATATTAAATGCAAATGCTGGCCTGCTCCTTATATGCTTCAATTGCTTTGCACATTTTTATCATTTTAATATTAGAACATCCTCCATAGACAGAATACTTAGATTTAAAGAAGAATTAAAGTGGAGCTAATGAATTCTTGTCACTTATAATGGCTGACCATGTTTTTATTTCCTGACATCCATTTCTGCAGTGCCAAGACTTATGCCCTCTGTGCTTTGGGACTGGACACCTCCAGAAAACTCTACAGGATCCCTCTAAAATTAAAGCTTTTCTGCCTGCAGCAATCCTATGTAGGTGGATTAGCCTAGGTGTCGGGTGTTGCTATCCCTCCATCGCAACCTTTGTGTGATGAATTGTCCTGCCTCAGGTTTCACAGAACTGTGGCTGCCTCAAATCTAAGTCAAAGCTTGGAGCTCTCTTCAGTAGGATGGACATGCCTCTAGTGAATACACAAACCCCAATTCAGAAAACAAAAACGATGCCACAGAGCACTTTGACAAGGAGTCTTTTGATTTATGAGTTGAACTTATCCTCTCTACACCTGGGTCTTTCCACAGTCTGTTGAAAGACACAATGAATGCTGGCGTTTAGCTCTGAAATGATTTGTGTGATTGATTCAGAGTTACCTTTGTGCATCAAAGTCCAATCTGATTGTGAAATGAAAGCACACAGATTACAATAACCGTCTTGATTTCAAGAACTAATTATTGGCAAATAAGCAGGTAAAAGTGCAACTGTGAACGGGGCTTTGCAGCCCTTCTTCACATGCAGGCTAACACAATCCTAAACACATACTGGGACTGTTTTTGAGAATGATACAGTATTGCAAACCATACAGAAGGTGTTGTATGGTTGTATTTTAGGTGTTTTTGCTGAGTTGATTCATTTTAGGCTTTGGTATTTTCAGTTAGGTAAAGATTGATAGATTATTTTGTGAATACCCTTGGAAAGAAGCTGTTTTAGATGTCTGAGGCAGCAGTACTGATTGTTGATCCACTTTGCTGCAAATTCCCTGTAGTGCTGAGATTTCTACAAGCTCTGCTGGATGACTGGACATCCCCATCCAAACTGGCACTTCCTTACTTGATGTTGTAGTTTGTCCATGGACACCCACTGCATGATTTGTAATTTTCTTAACGGCACAAGACACAATTACACTGGACCGCTGCATGTTTTTACCACTGGCTGCCTCTCTCACAGCCAGATTTCAATTGGATTTCTTCAAAAACAACATTCTTGCCTGATATTATGGTTTCCAAGAGAGTAAGAGTCGGATGCACTCTTTTTGGGGAGATAAAACCTCATGACTCCGGCTGTCATACCTGTGTCTCATCTCTACCCAGCATTCTTGCTTCAGTTGGTGAATCGAGTTCAAGTGCATTGGTGCACTGAGATGCCATCTTTTCATGATGAACATGATGACAGGCAAATGACAAATGATGTTAATGCCCTGCACCAAGTAAGCTGTATGTCATGTCAGCCAGAGTAGCTGATCTCCTTGATGTCTTTGAAGTGAAATCAAAATGACCTGTCAATACTTTGGGTTCAACCATCATGCCATTACTTCAGGAACATCCTGATTTCTCAAGGCCTTTTTAGTATATAATAGAAGTGTTCTGATTCAGAGATTGAATGCCAAAGCATTAAGTATTCAAGTCTTGTCACTGCTCTAATTTATGCCTTGCCCACACATATAATCTATAAAGAGAACTGTTCACAGTATAGCCAGAAATCAGATATCTTTTGTAAACATTTGTCCACCCCTGTTCACACTTTCTGCATTTTAAGCAGGATTACTGTATTATTTTTTGTGCAACTTAGAGCCCTAGCTACACAAGCTGTGTTTTTGTGCATTTTTGTCATTGACTTTTTTTTTTGTAATAACAGAGTAATTACATGAGATAGTCACATGGCATATGATGATATCTTTATGGAAGGCCTTTGGCTTCTTAAATATGTAATTACTTGATGTGTACATACTATCATATGTTTAATATCTTGATGAAAGTTGTTATCAAAAATTGCCAAATTTTTGAATGTGGTGATTTTTTGGTTGATTTTGCCTCTTGGATCCATGCCAATCTCTAAAACTGCTCACCACAGAAGCTCAAAACGTGAAATTATTTGTTCAGGCCAATATGACCAACATATCAGGTAATAAAAACTGCTTTATTATATTGGATTTTAGTAACAGGAGCTTCTAAAAACAGTTGTAAATTTTATAAAAGTATGATTTTCCACAGTGAATTACTTCACATACCCAAATGTTAGAAAGTGTAGGTTCTGCGATTTGTAACCGGTGTGTCAAGGAATTCCTGACTTATAAAGCTGAGAACACAAGGTGTGATTCTGCCCTCACAGTGATGGCTGAGGGCCAAAAGGTTAAAAGAGTGAGAGTTGGATAAGAGCACCACGTAAACATATGGGTGCTCCAAAAGATTTAGTCTGTTAGGGTTATGACTTGTTTATTATCATTGGTTGAAAAGGCAAGTTTATGCAAATTCGAATGCCTTGTACCATGGTAATTGTGTAATATGGTAAAATAATTGATGCACCTAAAGAAGGCAATGTCTATTCAAAGATTTTCACAGTTTGTAATATAATTCAAGTTGAAGGCTAGGGAACTTTTGGAGTGAATTGCTTGTAAGATTCCAAAAAAAAAATTCAAAAGACATTCTGGAATGGAGGAGCACTAATATGACCTTCATGAGTCATCAGAAGAAAAACAATCCTTGCATTCTCACCACAAGCATCAATGTCAACATCATAAAAGAACACCATTTCAACTGTAAAGAATGGGGGTGGGTTGATAATTCTCTTGTGGATTGATGGCATGTGAACATTCCACTGGTAGAGGGAGAAACAAAATTATTTATTAGCGCCAAATTCTTGAAGCAAAGTTTATAATAAATCTGAATATAAGAGCACAGATTCTATAGTAGGATAATGATCCTCAACACACCTACAAAAATCAGCAATGGACTGCATGAAGATGCACAAGCTGAGACATCAAATGAGCAATGCATTAAAGACAGCCCAATAAAACAGGAATAAAATCAAGCAAGAATTTGCAAAAATTCCTCAAACAAATTTTAAAGACCTATCTGGCTACAAAAAAGTATTTCAATGCTGTGATACATGGGGTGTTACTAAGTAGTGATCAAGCAGGATGTCCAGCCTTTCTTCAGAATTTACTTTCTTTTACTTTTAATCTTGCTTAAAAATTTAAAGAAATATTTTTGCCTTTTGAAAATACTTGTTTGGCATTTCACAATAATATAAATTTTGACCAAGGTGTGCCACCCTAAGGGATTGTCAGGAGGTCTGATTATCCTGTAGCAATTGCAAAGAAGTTTACCTGGAATATAATCTAAGGCTGTTCTTTTTTCACTTTTTTTTTTATCAGTGATGTTTTCCTTAATCTCGAATCAGTCCTGATCTGATAGGTAATCTGAAAGTAAACTCCTTTACTTCATGGCTCAAAATCCTTAAACCAAATTAGATAAATATCCAGTTGACATCTTGTACCCCTTTGTATCAAAGGAAAGGCTGTCCCTCCTAATTAATTTAGGAATTGGTGCAGTAATCCCAGACATTGTTTGACATGACATTTGCTGGTCATGGAAAAGAGATGATAAATAGGTTGATTTGTTGTGGTGGCAATCCCTGGCATTGGCTCAGGTGTTGGAGTCTGTAAGGAATGAGGCTGACCTTTGGGAAGAGCATTTAATTGCTTGTGTTGTCACAAAACAGCTGATCACAGACCTCAGTTCTCTTATCAGTGTGGTGACGAGAACCTGCTGTATGGGTGTGGGTGTGTGGGTACATGTGAATGTAGCGGGTGAATGCAGTTGCCAGTGTGCTCCAAAACATCCTATTCATGTATGAAGGGCCATGTTCAGGGCTGTGGAATATTAGGTGCTTTAAGTATTAGGAATACAGTAAATATTTAAAATATAGAAATTGAAGGTGATTTATCAGAGATTTTAAACATTAATGAACAAACAACACATTTCTGTGTATAGATGTAGTGAATTAAAGGCATTTTCAGTTGAGAATAAATGTAAGCTTTGGTGTTCATTAAAAAATATTCATGCTTATAGTCCAAGAAGCACAGGCCAGGCAATGCCCCTGTTTCCAATACAAGAGGATGTTCTGTAGAAGATAAACATGAACCTATTGGCACCATGATAACATCCCAGCCAACACTTTCATGTGAGGTTTACATAGGTGGATCACCATGTGCAGCGTACAACGCAAATGGGGTCCACGATTAACACCTCCTGGTCCCATCACTGATGTAGCCAAAACATGTGAAGCCAGCATGGAATTCCTGGACACAACTTTCTGCTTCCCAGCTGGGCTAACCATACAGGTCCAACATGGGTGTCTTATTTGGGTTTGAGGTGTAGAGCAGTGGTACTGTGTTCGCCAGAATGATATTGCTTTATCCACTACTTTTGGGATGAATTGTGTAGTTGGGGTGGTGATTATCCAGCACGTCACTAGTGCTCTTATTGTTGAATGCAATTGAATCCTCACAGCAATGTTCCAAAATCTAGTAAAGGAAACTAGAAAGCCTTTACTGAATGATTTCTATGTAATGCAATTACTCCAACAAAAGCAGGATAAACTCTTTTTAAAAGAATGTATAATTTTGTACAAATTGATTAGGATTGATCAGCACAGTTTGTGTATATTTTCACTTCTGCATGACAGCTCTTGGTTACCAATGAATAGCACTCCTAACAAACAAAAAGCAGAAACATTATGGAAAAATACAACAAAATCACAGTGTGAGTAGCACAGTGAATGTGAAAAGTCTGATCATTCCATTCATAAAAAAATTCCCACAGGAGGAGCAGGGGTCAACCAATGGGATTTTTTTATTGCTAAAGTTATTTGTTGGATTGCCTTGTTCATCCATTTGTTGCAGCACATTGTTGTCTATTTCAGGAGATTGAAGTGGAGGAAGAGAACAAGGAGGAGAGAGATGGTAGAGGGAGAGCAAGTGTGTGTTCACACACTGCATTCATCGCAGGTGGGAATCTATTCTTTCCGCCACGCAGACAAGAGATGGAAATAAGTGGGCGTGTGTGACGTCAATCAGCACAAACACAGTCCCCCTGGCAGCCCCTGTGTGTGTCATCTTCAGCAGTCGCCGCGTGGCAACAACAGCCTGTCCTCGCGAAACACTGCAAGACAGAGGTGCATATGGGTGCACTCTGGAGCTGCAAGTTCCGTGGTTCACTGCCCTCAGTTGTTGGTCAGAGATCAGTCACACAGTGGAATGAATAATGTCTGGGGGCAGGATAAGAGATGGGAGAGTAGATCTTAGGCTACTTATCAGTGAAAGGATTGTGTAAAGCAAGGGTTAGTGCTTCCTCTTGAGTGCATCATGCATGATCCATATGATGATGAGTTGGCTGTATGGATGAGTGGGGCAGTATGGCTTTCAACTCATTCCCAATGCATTAGATTGAGCACCATCATTCTAAAGAACTCACTTCTACTGCTCCACATTTCAATGCTGGAGGGGCTTTATACCCTCCCCCCCAACCCCTGTCTGTAATTAGGCATGGTGCTATCAGGTTCTTGTTAATTTGTTCCAGAGACACTACTACAGGGTCTAGACAAGCTGTGTGTACATATATTTGAACATCTGACAACAGTAGATGCAACCTAATGCAGCTAAATGCATTCATTAGAAGGGGTGTCCACAAACATTTGGACATGTGGTGTACTTCTTTGTATTGGTTAATTAGTTCACAAGTAGTCAGTAAATTATCAGTCATAGAAATTATTAGTTGCAGTCCTTGTCTCCAAACTAGTGTCCTATAATGATGTTGTAATATCACAAAAATAATGTGATATTTTTGTATTGTCCATTACAAAGATTCTAAAAGATGTTCTGAGATCACTTAAGGGCTTCTTCTTTAATTATTAGTAGGATGTATTATCTTTAGAACCTTTATGCCAATTTGATGTAGTTTGGCATTCTTTTATTTGCCAAACAAAATAGAAATGTATTTGCTCACATGCCAGATAATTTGCTGGAGATCTTAGACTACTTGAGTATTTCTTTATTTGAGATGTAAATATTGTATGAATTTGACCATATTTTGATTAAAATGTACTTGCTCCAACAATTTTGGCTTATAAGATACAAATAAACTGTAAATGCAAGGATATTGATCAGTTATTTGTAATGATTAGATTGACAATTATATTTATAATAATTTATAATGTAATAAGTGATGTCATCAGTCCTGCCCCTTCTCATCAATCAGTTGGAATTTGTATGCAGGTTGAGCATGTACACACGGACAGAGCAGTAAAAGCAAACTTGATGGCTCCTTTGCCAATTTAAACTGGGATTTAATTCAGTTGGAAATTAGTGAATTTTAGCTGTTTTCCCAGCTGTATTGCTCACTGATAACTAATCACACAATGATGGAAATGGTTAGATATGGTAAGACTTGTAGTTTGTTATGATATGTGTATCATGTATGTAAGGTAGTCTGATCCTGAGATATAAGCCAAGAAAAACAACATGTAACTGCCACAAAGTGTGGATTTTGGGTTGTAAGAGTTAATTATTGGTAAGTGATAGGCAGATATATTTATGTTTTCTAGAAATGAGTCATTTGCTAGTTCAGAACATGCCATCAGTGTATAATGATTTGGGAGAAGAATGTAGGAGACTGTAGGAGAACTTTTTGGGCTGGAGTTTGGGTGGCTTCTGCTTTGTGGTAATCCAGGCACCCCATCTGAAAACTGAAGCCAGGAATGAGAGCTGACTGGGTGAAAGGTTGGGAAGATGTTGCCATAGACACTTGAACAAGGTACAGGTGGAATTTATAGGATGTTAGATTGGAGGTCAATTTCCTTTCTTTTTGACTCTTTATTGGACTAAAAATTACTGAACTCAATGTTCGAAGACATTCATTAAATTGATCAGGTTTACAATCCACTAAAATGATCAGGCTCCAAGATTTTTCAAGGTTTTGGAGCTAGTCATTAAAAAAGACTGAAGACTATCCTGGAGTCTAGCTGAAAAAGCAACCAATCTGGAGGCTGAAAAGAAAGAGTACACACAACAGCAGTATATTAAAAAAGACCCCAGTGTGCTTGAAAATTAAAAAGTAACAAACAAACTTCAGAAACATGGGGCTTAGAAACACCCTTTAAAACACAGTCAAAGTAGTGTCACCTTTAAATAAGGTAACTCACAAATAACTTATTAGTTAATTAGTTTCCACATAAACTTGCCCATACAAATGAAGTTATTCAGTTTCAGGATGTATTTCAGAGGAGATTAGACACTGCTAAGATTGGTAAACCTGTTCCTAACACTTTAAACAGAACTTTTATTTGTGTAGGAAAAAAAACAGTCTTCAGTCTTGCTATTGACCTACAGAACTGATTAAGTTCATTAAGCTCATGCTGAGAAAAGGAAACAGACAGAAAAGAACATTTGCAAATCAAACAAGAAGCTACTGGTGTTCTCAGAACCCACTCACTCACCCACGAGTCCTGTCCTCAATATCACTGAATGTGGTTAGAATTACTTGGCTGGTGAAAAGCAGGAAAATTCTCAAACATAAAGAAGGTCTCCTGAGCCTTTGTCTGGTTTTACATAGTTTTCTCTATAGTTTGAACCCTGTAACTGCTCTGTACACAATGTAAATAATTCTGGATCAATAGACCAATATACTGTAAATGCTCTAAAATTACAGTTATTTTGCATTAACTTCCATTTAAAAGTACATTTTGACCTTCTCCTGAGAAGCTGCCATTTTGGAGATACATGTTTATAGGACAGCAACAATATGTTTCCTGGTTCTGAAAGAAAATGATGACAATTTTGACAGAAAACTTTATAACAGTACTGTATGACAGGTTTCAATTATATTTAATGGCAGTGTGCAAAACTAACTGCCCCCAGAAATGGGTTACCTAGGAAATGTTTCGTGTTTATCTTTAAAGTAAGGGTGTAACAGTACATGGCCTACAACTATCCAAAATTGATGACACACCTTTCTTGTCTATCAACCATGATTCCATACACCAGTGAGTCCAAACAGAAAAAGTGAGAGATCAAGAATAAAGAAAGAAATTTTTTTTCACATATCTGGGTTCTCACTTCCATCGGTTTCTTAGAAGGTAATGTTAGCAGATACATTTCTTTCCAGTCTAACCAAAACACAGGTAGCAGTCTAGTGTTAAGGGCCTTTGCTCTGTTCTTCAGTGGCACAACTTTAAACAAAAATAACCACACTTTCATAGATTTCCAACCAAGCAAAGCTTCAGTGCACATGCACAGAAGCGTGCATGCAGCCTGTTACAGCACTCCATGTGTTTGCAGCACTGTGTGTCAGACAGAGTGCTTACCAACACTGGAGCCCCACAGGGAACTGTCCTCTCTCCCTTCCTCTTCACCCTCTACACCACGGACTTCAACTATTGCACAAAGACTTGCCGTCTGCAGAATTTTCTGTTGATTCTGCAATAGTTGGATGTATCAGCAGGGGTGATGTGGACAAGTACAGGGAAACGGGAGGCGATTTGGGCATGTCTGATTGGGAGGAGGTCCCGGGGAAGACCCAGGACACACTGGAGAAATTATATCTCTCGGGAGGCCTGGGAACGCCTTGGAGTCCCCCCAGAAGAGCTGGAAGAGGTGGCTGAGGAAAAGGAGGTCAGGGCCTCTTTGCTTAGGCTGTTGCCACCATGACCTGAACCCCGGATAAGCGGTATATAATGAATGGATGGATGGATGGATGGATGGATGGATGGATGGATGGATGGACCGCATGGGCACTTCATTTACAGATTACAAGGTTCCATGCATTCTCTGCACAAATATGTGCATTGTTACATCCCTGCCATCCCCACCCTACAGTAATCAGATTTATCAGTAAAGCATTTATTTCAGTCTGACCACTGGGGCTTGAATTAAGAGTTTTTTATGCTCATGTGCAAAATCACTAGTCAAAATGGTTCTGGAGGCAGCTATACCTCTGAGGCAGAATGAACATAAATGGATCAGAGAATAACTAATTAAAACAATTAAAGCTTTAAAACTGTGCATCTTCTCCTCTGAGCTGTACACGTGAATGCATTGCATAAGGTGTACAATTTGCCACTGTTTCTGTTTTCAACTGTGAATGTAGGAGGAGATTTTGCCAAAAAGCCTATATGTGGCTTTCAATAACGTAGATATTTTCAGTTCTTATACCAGTCACAGTAATTGTGAGCACTAAAATCCAACAATGAAGTCTTGAATTTTGCTTCTGATTACTGGAAAGAGGGTGGGCCATTTATGTCTTGGTATATGCAGTATTGTGGAGCAGTCAGACACCAGCATAATTTGAACTGATCAAAAAGCCCTTATTGAAAAAAGCAAACAGCAGAAAACAACAACATGAAGAACAGTTACAATCCAAAATGCTGTTGGTGCTGTTTGTCAACTCTGAATAACTGACCAGTGAGTCCAGACCTCAACATCATTGAATGTATTTGGAATGACTTGAATGATAAGAACAGGAAATGCTTCTAAATTGTGAGACATTTAATATAATAATCTAAAAATAAAAATTATAATCTGAATGTAATGGCCATTTTAGCTGGAAATCAAATAAATGATTGTTAGTGTCTGAGTTTTCCTCAGTATTGTAATTGCTGTAATCATACTGAAAATCACTACATACTGTAACAAAACTAGCCTAAATGTGATTTAGTACAAAATTATACTGCTGTGATTTATATGTGTCCTGTGTTCTAAGTGTCTTCTGATAACAAGTACCATTGGTTAGCCCTCCAATTTTAGGCTGAAGAACTGTTGTTGCCCTGTTCTCACTATTTAGCCTAAGGGAGTGTCTGTGGCCACTGTTTCTTGGAGATAAAGGGATAAATGAGAATGCATTTTCTCTTGCCTTTCTCTGGAAGCTGAACAAGAGCGTAATGCTGGATTAATTTGATGAATCTGATATTAAACAAATTGCCAGGCTGCATCTGTAAATGAGAAAAAGCCTCAGAAAAAAGAGCAATGGATGTCAGACACATATGCGTAGTCCACATAAAACAAACTGTTTAATGGTGCTGTGATACTGTTTTTAGTCCCAGTTTTAAGGTGCTGATAGAAAAACGCAAAAAGAAATCAACCAGATTGTGAAAAGGAAATGGTTTGAATGTTAAACAGTATCCCAGCTGTTCAAGTTGAGAGCCCATCAAGTAAGTTGTCGTAGCAACCACATCTGACTTTTTGAAAAGGTCTTTTATCATGGACAAAGCATGTTTTTTTTACAAGCACCATACTTTCTTGCCACCGTATTTTGACTGGCGGCAAACATTGGTTACGTCATTTGACTTTATATAACGACATTGAGTTCTGAATTGTGAATGAGACTGGCCTCTTTCTTCCTGTAGGTTAGAATTAAGTTATTCATATGGGCAGTAAGCATGGTTGCATTTATTAAAACTTAATTTCCTCAGCTCTCCATTCTATCTGTGTTGAAAAAATGGAATTAAGAGGTGAAAAAAGGCAAATCTACTTAACATCAACGGGGGGTGGAGGGCATTTAGAATACATTAGGGATAGTGATGTGGTGGTTATTCTCAGCTGTTAATTGCTTTCTTGGCTTGCTGGTTGGTAAATGGCTTTTTATTTTGGCACCTTGTTTAAGCTGTGAAAGCATCTGGAAGAGTTGAGTCATCTTGAGGCAAGAGAACAGCTTAGCATGCCAGGTGCTGTTGGAGTATAAACATGCTAATGCCGATGCCTCTGAACTTCCAGTAAGATAAGGGACTACAGTTTCGTAGCTCATGTAAAAAGGTTTTGTTGAATAACCCTCATTGAATTGACCAACATACACTAAAATCTTTGCACAAATCTTGGAATGATGATTGCATGTTTACACAAGGTAGGATTCCAGATTTACCTTGCACTTTAAAAGTTGTAAAAGTTCTTTGCAGACATACCACTTCTCCAAGGAGAGGAATTTGGTTTAAATGATCAGGAACAACCCAAGAATAACCAAGGCAGAGGTGTGCCAATGAAATGGAAGCTGTTGGAAAGCCAGTATCATTGTTCACCGTCAAGCAGATTTTACCATTGTCATGGACTGAGAACTTGCCATCCAATAAAAAAACACTCTGTTCCAAAAGTGACCCCATCAACTTTGAATAAAATATCAGCTGATCACATGTGCAAAGAAAATTACTTCTGAAGTAAGGTCATGTGAAACAAACATGTTTACAGAAGTAAACTGTTAAGCATGGTGGTAGTAGTATCATCCTCTGAGGCTATTTTCCAAGTGGAATTGGTACAATGCACAACATCAGTGGAATAATAAAGAAGGAGGATGACCACATGATTCTTCAGCATACCCCCAAACTACTAGCTAGACTGTTGAAACATTTCCAACAGGACAATGACCTCAAATACACATGAAAGATGGCCAAAGGTGCTGTATGTATAATGTTGGAATTGAAAAAATTGAAAACTTACATCTAAAAGATGTATGTTGCCAAGCAGTAAATTAATATTTTTATATTCATTTATATTTTATATTCATTCATATTACAAATGCACCTACTTTTTTCTGTACAGTACTAGACACCTACACAATTTGAACATTGTCTTCAGCGATCATAGTTTACTCCTTTTGTTTTATATAACTAATATGAGAATAATTAGACTTAGTTTACTTGTATTTATAGTAGGTGACAACATATTGAGGTTAGCTTGTCCAACCTGAACATTCTCTTTTACAAAAGCCTCTGACCTTTCACGCTGCTGCCTATCCCAGT
The DNA here is from genome assembly GCA_034509495.1 of Acestrorhynchus altus. NCBI lineage: Eukaryota > Metazoa > Chordata > Actinopteri > Characiformes > Acestrorhynchidae > Acestrorhynchus > Acestrorhynchus altus. The sequence continues at coordinate 11,018,880 of CM067512.1, read as the reverse complement.
GAGACTACATGATATGGCAGACCACTCCGACAGCTTTAGCAGAGAAGGCCCAGAAAGGCTGCATGCAGGAACTTTGCGTGTCATCATGCTGCCCACTGCCCTTCCTGTCTACTGCTCCATCTCAGCAGGAGACATCAGGGCCCATCAGTGTGTGACGAGGTGTTAACTCTGTCCTGTACACATGCAGAGGAAACAGAAGGACTATAATTGTAACAAGTTCAGCTTACACTATATTTCCAAATATTTGGAGACACACCTTGTAATGAATACATTCAGCTACTTTAAGTTTCATCTTTTGCTGACACAGAAGTGCAAATGCACACACACACAGCTTGTCCCTGTAGAGAAGTATCGCCAATAGAATAGGACTCTCTGGAGCAGATAAACATGTACCAATTGCCACCAAGCCTAATGCCAGACATGAGCTAAAAGCATAAAGCATCCCCACATTGCACTGTGGAATAGTGAACCAGTGTTCTCTAGAATCACGGCGCTCCATCCAATACTTTTGGGATAAATTAAGGAGTTGTGGATGAGGTTCAGTGGTGAATTTCTGAATCCAATCAAATCATCACAGTAATACTCTAAAATCTGCCTTTTATTAACAATAAAGAGTGGTACTCCAATTAAAGCAGCATAATACCCTTGATTTTAAAAGAAACAATGCATTTTATTTTTATGTACTTTTATGTACATATCAAATGACTTCATTTATTGTAGAATGAACTTTTCTATTTGAATGGGTGTGCATTTATTATTGTCATATTGAAGTAGAGAATAAATGCAATTTCATTCATGTGTATGCATTTTCCTGTACAACATAGAAGTAAAACAAAAATCTAAAAATTACTTTTGTTCATGTTTATGACACATAATGCACATTTATCAGTAAGGTACCTTGTTTATAAATACAGTGCATCTGGAAAGTACTTCTCTTTTTGCACATTTTGATATTGTACAGACTTATTCTATAGTGGATTAAATTCAACATATCAACAAAGTATTGAGCAAAGGCTGTGAATCTATATGTAATATTTTTGTGTTTTATTTTTAATACATTTGCAAAGATTTCAAACTAACTTCTCATTGCCATTGTGTTATATTGTGTGTAGAATTTTGAGGGACAAAATTAATTGAAACTATTTTGGAATAAAGCTGCAACATATTAAAATGTGGAAAACATGAAGGATGTGAATGAAGCTGTGGATACTTTCCAGATACACTGTAATCAAGAGAATTCCATAAAAAAAACGAAATGGCAGCCAGTACTGTGGATAGGGATTATTAAGATTAGGCACTGATGTGTAGCAAAGCCAGGATCACAACTGGCATTCCATGTTGTCCCAAAGGTGTTCAGGTATTGTTAATTAAGGAAAGGTCTTTCCCCAAAGTACCAATATGCTGTAGCTGCACTGCTGCAATATGATGTAGGCCCATGGTCCAAAACCTTTTTGTCATCGCGGGCCAGTGAATGATTGAAAATTTTACTGCAGACCGGGGGTTGGGGACCACTAATGTATACTACACTGAAACTAGCCCAAACCATAGAAATGAATCTACATATTTATACATTCTACACAACAACTATACTCACAAACATTGCATGAAGTAGTGGGGCAGGTAGTCATGTGTGATTCATTGCTCTAAATAATGCATTTGCACTGTTTTACAGTCCAACAGCAGTGGGCTTTACACAATTCCAGCCACTGCTAGGTGTTGCACTTTGTCATCTATAACTACTAAGCTGGCATAGTCAGCAAGGAAATCCAAAGCAGAACAGGACCCAGTTAATGCTGTGCTGGTGCTGAACTTTACAATTGTAAGACTTACAGTTGACTGGGGCAGCTCTAGATGAAGTCACTATGAGAATTATTTGACTTGATTTAAAATAGCAGCCCCAAATAAGATAACTTTATTTGGTATAACATTTTAGTAGACTGGTATTTATTATTTTATTTTATTTTTTCTTTCTTTCTTTCTTTCTTTCTTTCTTTCTTTCTTTCTTTCTTTCTTTCTTTCTTTCTTTCTTTCTTTCAATTTTTTAAGTGATTTTGCCATTCATGGACTCCATAAGGATGAGCCTCTGGATGCTGAATAGTTTTCAGATTAAACTTATATGAATTTTATGAAGATAAATCTCTTCTATCTATGTAATCTGAGATTATAGAGTTGTGACTTTACTCGCCTCTATACTGCCATGTATGAGGGTTGGGACATTTAGATTAAGCAGTTATATCATAGTATGTTTCACAAGGGTAAATTAGTTGTTAGTGCCACTGGCATTGCTTAACCACAACCTACACATGGTTTCCTTTCAAGAGTGAATTAAAAACCTTGAAATTCAAACCCAGCATTGTGCATGAAGCAAAGCATTCATGCAAGAAAGGCCACAGAGAAAAACAGCACATTTTCTGGGTGGGAGTAAGACTTTCAAGATGTGTTAGATACAATATTGTTCAATTTCTGTAACTTTTTAAACAATAATATTAAAGTGTTTTAATACAGGTTAATAGTTCATTTGCTGCAGGCTAAGCAGCTAACAGACATGGTGAATTGTGCAATGTTGTTGTAGATAATACATGATGTTATTTGTAAAATAATGAATAATTCTTGGTTATTACCCATGCATTTAACTGGAAATGTGTAGAGACGAAATTGGAAAATAATGGAGACTGTACAGCTGCATTTGTTCATGTACCATTATGTTATTGAGAATTAAGAGACTTCTGTAATGAAGCTTTATTGTAATAATGAGCTTGGTGAGATAACTATAAATTATAGGTAATGAATTATATGAATTATAATAACGTAACACATGCTGAACACAGCAGACAGGCTACAGAGTTTGGAGCAGTGAGCTCCTCAGCCAAAACACCAATTTCATCCCTATAAGCTCACTCATACATTCATTTTATGATAGATGGGAGATCTTGTGTTTTCAGGACTGCTCTACTGTGCTCTTGAAGCTGGTGAATGGCTGATGACATATAAATGGAACCAGTGAGGATTTGCTATTTTCTTTTAGAATCCAAGTAAGAAAGAATGTATTTTATGTATTTTTTATCTTTCCTTTTTTTACCTGCATTTTGACATTTTTTTAGAAAGGCCAAATTATATATTTTTGGACTGAATACAGTAAACACACACACACACACACACACACACACACACACACACACACATTAATTTCATGGACATTCTGAATATGAATGGAACAGTTGTTAATTTTACATTTATAATTGCTGAATGCTGTTGTTAATTTATTATTTGGTTAAGAGTATTTGTTAAATTGAAAAGAAGAAAAAGAAAATACATTCTTGCTATATTAAAAGAAAAGTTTACCTCCTATTGCAGTACACTCAGGCCTGATATTTATTTATTCAGGCTCTAAGGTAGTGAGTACATTGCCATCTGACCCACATAACATTTTCTCATAATCGTCATATTCACAACGTGATTTGTGTACTTGCGAACCATGTTACTGCAACGTCAATGACTGCAACAACTTGTTATGATGAATGCATTAATCCAGAATTAATAAGCAAATTGTTATTCCATTCACAAACTGTCTTCAATACATCTTCCTATTTGGTCCCCCCTCCCTTCAAATCCAAAGAGAGCGGACAGTACGTCAGCAATTAACATTAATCTGTGACCTCCACAAGGTGCAGATCAAAGGTAAAGACACAGTAGACAGACAGAGGAGGAGATGGTTGGGGGTAAGAGAAAAAAAGAAAGAAACTCAAAGGCAAATCCAGAGAAAGAGAAAGGGAAGGTGAAAAACAAGTGGGTTGAGGATGTCAGCAATCAAGAAATGACTCAGAGTGGCTGCAGCACTGTAGAAACCAATCCAGCTAATGTGTCAACGCTCAAGAGTTGTTTCTGAAGTTGCAAATAGAAAATCAGTTCACATAATTGCCTTCCATCCGCAACACCTGATCTGGTGCATTAATAAGCTTGGACTATTTTAAGGGCATATTGATGAAGCTTTTATATTCAGCCAGCATGTCCTGGTTATGACGATAACCATTTAATATGCATTTCTAATTCACCAGCCAAACATCTTTCCCACAGATGTTCTCTTCATTTGTCCTATCACTAAAAAGAACTAAATATAGGGCTCAGCTTTGCCTCACCAAATCAAATTGTTTCTAACATGGAATAACTGTGCAGCATTATTAAAATGGTCTACACTGTTAAAAGAACCACATCAAAGAAAACATAGTAGTGCATTGCTAATTGAGAATCTTTTATATGAACTTCATTTCTTCATCATTTGTCCATCCATCCAAGCAATATTGCCAGTGACACTGGTTGCAACACAACCCCTACATGATTGACAAATCATAATAAATGATAAATGTTAAAATGTATATTATAAACATACTTTTGGTAATTCTGGCTCTTTATACAAAAACAAACAAACAAACAAAAACAGCACAACACTTGTTTACAAAACATAGGACGTGTTCTGTAGCATACTTTAAATATTGAGGTGCACAACATTCTTGACTCAGGTTCTTGCAGGTTCTTGGGGGAATTGATTTGCTATTCTTACTAGCATATGAGCATGTGATCTCATTTCAACCTCCACAGTTCCACTGAACTGCCATTTATTAATAATATTACAGACTGTAGGAACTGAAAATACCTTCTTAGAGCCTTGATGCCCTTGAGCATCTATAATCTTTGCTTTCAGGGCTGTTTTAATTGTTCTGGGAAGACAGAACCAGATTTGAGAGTCAAAGAATTTATAAGTTTGGAAATTTGATTCAGGACTGATTTTCTGATCAAGGTCTAAGCCAATCTCTCAAACAAAAAATATAATAAAATAAAAAAGGTGCTCCCAGACAGAAATGTGTGGTTGGAAGAACATTATGATTTTCATTTTTAAATCTGTCAAGTTAATAAAATGTTTTTTATTAAACTCAACAAACAATAGTTAAGTTGCCTACCATATGTAGATGCATTGCTTAGTATTGTATTTCTTCATACCACAACATGCTTGCTATGGGCCTTGTCCAACATCGCTATCACTGCTAATTACAGGCCTACACAACAAGCCTGCAGTGTATGGACATCATAAAACAGCATTAATGCAGTGTATGGGCATCATAAAACAGCACTAATGCAGTGATAGCATGCCAGCTACTGGCCTTGTCCAGACATTACTTGGCATTAGCATATTGGTCCATCCAACATCACTAATGTAGTGTAAGACACTCTCTTCAGGCCTTAAGTTTTAACATGCCATATAGGTGTATTTTAATGGATTCTTCTGATATTCAGAAAGATGTCCATGACTATTTTGACCATGTGAAGTAACAACTTAGTATAGACTAACTGGGAACTAAACTAATTGTAACATTTTGTTCAATGCACAGATCATGAAATAAGTGTAGATTGTGCTTTCCTGAGAAAAGGAAAGTTAAAATATTAAAATATAGTACTGTTTTATACTTGCTCCATTTCTTTAGTGTTAAAGTTTTTTTGCGTGTGATGGTTGCAAACTTGAAGCCTGCCTTGTGAAATGTTAAGCATGAAATGCCAACCAGTGACCATCCAGACTTCCCCCACCTCTGCTGTAGCTCTTCATCATTGGTTTCACTCTGCAGATTTTAACTCTTGGCTTTATATGGTTGGTTGATGGACTACCCTGGGCAAAGCCTATTAAAAAATCCAGCAATATCTGACCAGCCAGCTCCACACACACACACACACACACACACACACACACACACACACACACACACACACACACACTCACTACCATGTTGGTGTCAATGATGTATTGAGAATGGTGCAATACTCAATTGTATCTGGATGGTGTCATGTGACCAGATACTGACCAAAGATGAATAGTGTACAGTGGAAGATATATTGTGCATGATAGACTGCAGTCTGTAGTATTTCAAAATTGTTTATAATGTGAGGATAGAAATGTAAGATGGTTAGTATAGTATATAGTATGTATGTTAGTTTGATGTTGTAAAATGGTATTACATTTTCATTTTGATTAAACCAAAAAAATCTGTATAGCTCCCCCATTACTAAAGCCTTTCAGTTAAAGGCCTTCTAAAGTGGAGTATATGTGGCTGTTTTCCCTAGGAAAGCTGATCATGCTCTCCTCCCGCGCCCCTGCAAGGTTAATAGCATACTGAACTATAATGACCTTGTGTATGTTGTGCAAAGTATCACCATCAGCCAAAGCAAATAGCCCAGGCCTGGATAATTAGTGTAAAATACCATGCTTTTCCAGATTTCCAAGCCCCTGCCATGATTTAATAGAATCTCGCTGCAAATGGAGGTATTAGCATGACATGTCCACAAGCTCTTGTTGCTCCACACTGGCAAGAAACATAATTCAGTCAGCAAACACAGCAGTGCCTCATGCTGCACTAGTGAGCTTGTGAATATGTGTAGCCAATAGCGCATGGAAGTTCAGCGGGAACATTGGTAGGTCTATTTAAATAAGTGAGCTAGCAGAGAGTGTGTGTGTGTTTGTGTGTCCCCATATGAATAATTCTGAAAGTATATACACACATTGTAGGGTCCTCAAGAGTTCAATTATTTGTGTGTGTTTGTAACTATTGTGATTGCTCCATTTGGGGTGTGATTCCTTTTTGGGGTGTTTTTTGTTTTTGTTTTTTTTTTTGTCTAGACTTTTTAAAATTATTTTATTATTGAATGTATCTTCTGTTCTTTGTATAAGTAGCATTATATGCAAATTATTATTAGTAGTAGTAATTCACTTGCCCCCCACTGGTATAAATACAAATCTAGCTATAAGCTCCCTATTGTTGACAACTATAAATGTGTATTTGTTGACAAGCTGAGAGATGAGAACTGAGAGAACAGGCCTCTGTATGAAAGAAGCATGTGGACATACATGTTAGAGTAGTATGTATGAATAATATGACTTGGGTAGTGCAACATTGTTGTCCATCAAACTTACATGGTGCAGTAGCCAGCGTACTGAACCCAAATTGGCAATGACAGAGACAACATTCTCCCTATTACTGAAAAGCTGGCATTATGATAAAATTGTTAAATAATGTTGCTGTAATGTTCTATTACCAGCACTCTATTTCATGAACACTGAAGGGACATTCAGGAAACATACTGTTGACATTTTTGTGATGCTCACGTTTTGTTGGGAATCATATAATAAATATTTGCTTAGCCTATAATGAGTTCTTTCCAGTTCCCTGTCTTTCAGTGATGCACACATTTGCCAGTAGTGCCCCTTGAGATTTGCCAGGGTTGTGAGCTGAACAGACAAAGACTAGGGAAGCAGAGGAAAACTCTGAGGTTGAGGATTTAATAAAATAAAGGAAAACAAACCTGGGATACTAACAAACAACAGGGGTACTCAAACTAAGACATAAAACACTAACACTAAATCTAGACAGACAAAGGAGCAGCATGGGAACTGACAGAAACTCTACTGACACACACCATGACCAATAAAGACAAGCTGATACAAAGGGTCTTAAATACAAGACAACATTGACCACACCTGGGACAAACTGATTAAGAAGGGGCAGGGTTACAAATGAGACACAGCTGGGAATGGGGAGGGCAGAGACAGGATCAAAACAAACACAAAGCATGAGCTCTAAAGTGGGAAAACACAATAGCTGAACAGAACTAGAACAGGACAGAGAAGTGACAAGAATCCTCAACCTACCAAATGTCATGAAGTTAGTGAGCTATAAGTCAGGCCCAGTATTTTGATGTGAATTAAAACAGATAAAATAGCCTGTTTGGAATAATGTATTATAAACAAGGATTAGTTCAGCACACTAGCTCATTAGTTGGTTCCATGACAGTGAAATGCTCACTGATATGAATATGATTAATGAGAGTGTAATGAGTTCAGTGTATAAGGGTATATAGCAGCCCAAAGACAAGATTTGTCTTGAGAAAATTTGGCCAAGATCTTCTATTATATTTATTATATTTGTATTAAGAAATTATTCGGTGCATTGAAACGAATATGCATATATTTGGTGATATTCTAGCACTATCTAATGCAGTGTCTTCATTTCCAGTTTCAAGGCATGTTAAAGAAACTGTATGAGCCACTTTGTACATTTAGCGTGTGTGTGTGTGTGTGTGTTCATACATTTTGCATAGTCTTTATGAGGAAAAAAGCATAGTAATAAATGCACTATATATCCAAAAGTATGTGGACACATGTTCCAGTTTTTCTATTTCCTGCTGAGAAGTACTGCCAACAGAGTAGAACACTCTGGAGCAGATACCATGAACCTATTGGCAAAATGCCTAATGCCATGTGTGGCAAAACATTGACCTGTGGAGCAGTGGAACTGTGTTCTCTGGAATGATGGTGCTCCAAATGTTTGGATCAGATGAGGAGTTGGGGATGAGGTAGAATGGTGCTAATCCGATACCCTGATCCCACTAATGCTTTTTCTCACTGGATGCAATCAAATCCTTATAGCAATGCTCCAAAATCCTTTTCTGGAGAGTAAAGTCAGTAGAGACATCAAAACAAAAGCAGTAGAAACATTTCAAATAGCCTTGATTTTGGAAGATATAATGAATGAGAAGGTGTCCCAATACTTTTGCCCATATAGTGTATGTGTGTGCATGCACAGAATAGGGGGCATCGGGGGGATAGAAGCCCATTAAGAAAATGGATGAAAATCTCGGTGGTGCTTTCCAGCTGGCTGACGTCAGTACTGCCGTCACACACATAGGGCCCAGAGAGTGATTCCCATAAGACCTTGGAAAAGGGGTAAAGGTCTAATAATTGCCCTGCATCATCTAACTGGAACTCCTCATCTGTCTCTGTCTTGTTCTCTCTCTCTCTCTCTCTCTCTCTCTCTCTCTCTCTCTCTCTCTCTCTCTCTCTCTCTCTCACTCTGCATTTCTTCATGTCCTTCAAGTCCTTACTTGCAATGTTCATTTCTCTGATCTCTATTTATTCCATACTTTTGTTTTTAACATAATGTTTACTGTGTATTTGTGTGTGTGCATGCATGTGTATAAGTGAGAGAGAGAAAGAGAGAGAGGGGGGGGGGGAAGAGAGAGAGAGAAAGAGAGATCTATTCCTAGTTCTTTTTTTCCCCTCCCTTTCTTGCTTGACATTGCATCTCCATGGCAACCTGCTGTGGACAAACCTTGTCAAGGTTCTGTGATTTGTGAGGCTCTGACACCATCCACGCTACACCACATGCTTGAGCTGACACTTTCATCCCACACACACACAAACACACACACACACACACACACACACAGACTGGTGAGCAAAGATACACAAGGAGCCACTTATGTCTCTTAGATGACCATATGTGACTTTGTCCTCAGCACTGAGTGAGATTTTCAGGTGAGCGTTGTTGTGTCTCTCCATGGCCTGTACAGAGCTCTGATCAGGGGCAAAACTAGAACCTTACAACCTTGTGGCCACAGTGCAATACAAACAAAAAAAAAACAAGAATGAACCCTTTGGATTACTTTCTTACTATAATTTTGTGTGTTCGGAACAGTCCATCAGAATTGATAGTATGGGAGGAGACTATGAGGGCTGGATCTTTGGAATGAAGTTCTGGTTTTGTAGTTAGTAAGCTAGACCCTCCCATACATGAAGGGAAGACTGAAAAAATGAGAGCGTTATTACATCACAATTGGCATTTTATTACTCATAGGCACCCCCCACATGTGGAGAATGTAATTGACAGCAGTGAAATGGATTTTACAAGCTTAACCAGCATCTGAAGTAAAAAAAGACCATATGGACTGTTGCCATAGAGGACTATTACAGCATTTCAACCAAATATGATTCATATAATGCATCAAAATGCAGTTCTCTCAAGCGATGTCCTGCCTGCTTCGATAATGTTACACTGTAAAAACTTGCTGTCATTTTTTTACAGTAAATCAGAACACACTGTAGAACACAATGAATTATGGGTCACTGAATAGGTACAGCCAATAGCTGTAATTTAGCGGGAAACTTTTGGGCAAAAAACAAGTGGTCATTTTGCAGTGCAGTCTCTGCTGGACTAGCATTTTTTTATTATTGAACCTGTTACATGTAACAGTTTAGCCACTGTCTAAGGCACATAGCTTGTCATCAAATACAATCTACTTTACATTCAGATTCAGGTCCGAAATAACCAGGATAAGAATGGCAGCCAGCTAGTTATTAATTAGTATATGAATGTGTCCTGAGTTCTCCTTGATGAATATATTGAGTTTGGAGCACAGACACTTTGGGAACATCCACTTAAACCAAAGCATCACTATTTATGTCATTACCCTGCACTTTTCATGTTTCATGTTTGGACCTCTTGTACGATTAAGATTTGAAAGCAAGCATACTTAAATTAAACTGTGTGCTTGAAAATTGCACAAATTGCACAAAATTGCACAAACCTGTGTGCAGTCCTAGCAGAGGCACCAACTTCTTCAGGTGTACTTGAGTGCTGGTCGTATATTTCCTCCTATGATTCAAATTGACAAGGGAACAGATTTTTTTTGTCCATTCAGTGACTACAATGATGAGATTACAAAGGTAAATTCTCTATTTGATTTTGCAGCCAGCAGTACAGTTGCTGACAGTATGTAGTCATTGGAAGGGGTGAGGGTAGGTTGCTACTAGGACTAATCCGGTTGATTTTGATGTATTGAGATTCTCGGGTGAAGGCAGGCTTTTCATCTGGTAGATTTGGGTTTCTATTCACTGAAAGTAGTGGCACAGACCTCTAATTTGATTTGACTAAAGCAAAACAATCTTATTAATTATTACCCATTACCAGACTACAAGGTATATTACTTATCATTCATGATTCTCTATCAATCATTCCTTTCTCTGTAAAACCATGCCCCTGATTGCAGAAGAGATAAGAGAAGCAGTCTTGAGAGTTCCACCAAACTTGCGAGAACAAACTCTGTCATCACTTCTGGAGAAACTGGCCAGCATTGGTGTCGAATTCCAAGTTGGACATGAAGCTGATTAAAGAGGATAATCTACAGGAACACCTTGAACCTTTTCAATGTCGCAAAGTACTACAAGCTTGGAGCTCTGAATGTAATGTGTTTAACTGTTTAATTCATTGAAAGTAATGTCAGACAAGATGGGTTTTTGCTAACTTCTTTTATGTAATTATATTAATGCAAGTTGATGTTGCCCATGTGACTTTTATGTTTTAGCATTGTTGTGGTGTTTTTAGAAGAGGCAAGGTGTGGCACAGGTTTGCAGTCAGATACCAGCACATGACACATCAAGTTGTCCATATGTTAAGAGAACTCCTGATTCCAGCAGCACAAACAGCAGATAAAGCACAGTAGACCTCAATACTGGCCTGACAATGTTGATGTCCCATGGAGAAAGATGCCTCATAAAATAAAAATGGCACATGCCAGAAAACAGCACCCTCCTCCTGAAGATCGTTGAGAGAAGGTTCAAATCATTGTAGATGAAATGTGGCTCTTTGAGCTTAATCCAACAGGATCAGACTAGTTTGCTGTTGCCAAGATGATTGTCAAGGAATATCCAAAAAATTGCAGATATTTTGAAGGATGGCACCAGAATTGGGAGTGGTTATGTTTCTCTTGTAGACCAACTCAAAACTCGTGTTGAACACCTCCACCATGACAGCATCATAACAATGTGCAGAACGGTTAAAAGGCCATCCAGTTCATTAGCAACAAACAGTGCAAAAGGGCTTGCAGACCAGTATGGATGTGTCGGATGGCTGCCTGATTGTCCTCAAGGGGAAGATGAAGCCAGTTTAGAAAAGAAACAAAAGGAAATGAAAGAGCTTTATGCTCATGAAGGCCCAGCAGGAGCAGAGAAAGGGCATCTCACGCAACTCATGAAAATGACGTGCTACCTGCAGTCAAATTCATCAATGCAAGCCCAGCATCATCAATCAAGAAGCTCACACTGGCCTTATCTCTTCACACAGAAAGAAATCTACAATCACTTCAAGTTACATACAGATGATGCCATCCTTGAAAAAAATGAATGAAGCAGTTGAAGGCAGGTGAAAGATGATTGTGCAGTTTATTCAGCAGAAACCAACAAATGAGGAAATTAAGCAAATCCTGTCCAGGTTTGATGCCACTGGATTTACAATACTGCGACCATGTGTTGTTCTGCCAATGGCACATTTAAAAAAATCTGAAGTTGATGTAAGTGTTAATTTGATTTTAGAATCTGCTTACAGGGCAGCATGGTGGCGCAGTGGATAGCACTGTTGCCTCACAGCAAGAAGGATGATTCCCTGTGACCATATTCAGGAATAAGTGGTATAGAAAATGGATGGATGGATGGAATCTGCTTACAATGTCAGTTTAGATATATACTGTAATAATTGATATTACAACAAATTCTTGTAAAATACAATTACAGTACAATAGTGAAATGATAGTGTAAATGTTTACAGTACTTTACTTTTTTTAATATACAGTAGAATAATGTAATTTTCTTCTGAGGTAAATAACTGCACTTATACTGTAGTTGTGGGCAACTTTTTTGCTAGTATTTTACCATTTTTTAAAGTGTACATAGTGCATTCAGTGCAATGTTGAACCCAGGGTAGTGAGGATATAGACATTGAGTTGAACATCAATTGTTCAATGTTGCTTTTATGGAATGATTATGTAAATGTTTACAGAAATTATAGGAAAATAGATTTCGAAGAGAACTGACATCAGACATGTTAATCCTGTAACTTTCAGTAACTTTCAAGTCAATATCTCAAACAAATCCCAGATGAACACCCCCTAATATCCTTTTCTCAGATGCCATAAAATAATAAAACTGAATATCAATATATTATTCTGTGTCAGTGGGTTTTCTGTTTACAAACATTACTATGTGTGCAAAAAGCCAGCGGGCAAATTTCATTGAATTTATTATAAGATTATATAACATGTTAGGTAACAGGAGTTGACAATCAGTATTGTCTAGTCATCATATTTCTACAAATGTCTCACATTGTTATACACTAAGTGTTTATTACAAAAATAGTTTGCTTTAGGAATTTCGTTTACCTGGTTTTGTTGATCCATTCTATGTCTCCTTATTTGACAACATTATTCTAAGATAATGTTCCATCAAAATAAACATGCATACCACTTAGGTAATTTACAACTTTCCACAGCTGAATTTGACAGATACTGTAAACATACTGTAGACAATAAGAAAATGGCTAGTATAAATTACCTTGGAAGTGTCAGTAACTTGTACTTGTTATCATGAACAGGACTGCTTTCTGTTTCTTGGTTGCACAGAAACACATGTATATACAGACATACTGAATTTGAAATTGCACCAGCAGATTCATCATGAGTTTAAGAGCACATAGTGTTTCAGTAACGTTTGCACGTTCATAAACAAGGATTACCTTATTTTGGTTTTACATTACAGTTTTAGTGAGCAGACTAAAGAACACTGCATGATAAATCTGCAGTCTTCTTCTTCTACTGGTTAATGGGTGATGATAGCCTGACTCAACTTCCTATAATTGATCCAAAAGTGTAAAGTTTTTATTTGTTGTTTTGTTGTTGTTGTTTTTCACTGCAAACAAACTGAACCAAGGCTCTGTGTAATCAAGATCAATACCACCTTTCTTGGCCCTTTGTTCTGGATCATGGTCTTAGGCACCTTTCACATCTGCTATTTTGGTGTGGACCAGACCAAACAAAGTAAATGTGAAAGACCCCTTTATCCTTGTCCACACACTGCCCTTGTCGAAATAAAGTATACATAGACATTGTGCTGTTCTGTTATTTTGGAATCAGTAATTTGTACTAAACCACTACTAAAATTTGATTTAAATTATACTAAAGTTACAAATATTACAAAAATCCCCAAAAAAGTCCCAGAACAAACCTGCCTAGTCCACTGGCAAAGAAATACACCCACTATCATGGGTTGTTGAAACTCAGATAACTCATGTTGCCTTGCAGTGAGCATGCTGGCCAGTGTTCATTCGGCCAATCAAAAACTTCTCAAGGCAGTAATTAGTTGGGTTAAGTGAGGTGGATTAGGGCTGAAGCACGCTGGAAGGTAACTCTCCAGGAGCAGGGCTGGTGATCCCTGATTCAAAATATTGTGTGGCAAAAATCTGGCCCATTATTTCCTAACAGATACAAATTCTGATACAAGTAGCACACTATTCACTTCTTTTTTGTGAAGACTGCAGGTCTTGATACACTCGGAATCAAGGAAAGCAGACAGGAAATTTCAGAGAGCTTTTCAGACATTACCATCTATTCACATTGGTAGAGCCGATTTTAGCCAGTGAATGGAGTTTAACGAGTAAGCAATTTATGGCAAAACTCGAGGCAATGTCTGGTGTTCAATAGATGTTTAAATTTGAATAAGGTGCAAGTTGTTTTTCCTGCACTCCAAAAGTTTCTTCAGGCAATCCACATGGCTTAACATAAAAGATGCCTAACATAAAAAACATACACATATATTTTAATCAAATATGCATGTCATACCTGTCCCTCGGAGATTAAAATTAGAAGCAATTATAAACTTACCAGTATGTGTATACTGTGGTAGTGACATTCTAACAGTTTACTTAACTATGATGTCCATCTAGCAAGTCTAACCGTATCAGTTTAGTTAACTAAAACATCCAGTTTGTCCTACAAAGCAGAACCAGGGTCTGAAAGGGTCTGAAATTAAACAACAAAGATTGTCCCTGTTATCTAATCCAGAAAAGCAGGCAAGGGAGTACATTGACATCATGGATATGGCTGCACTGTGCTTGAGTTTAGTTCATCTTTGCATCTGGCTTTATTGTTCAGGCTGACACTGACGGGCCAAGCCACTGAGATCCTGGTGGGGAGTTTGGGACTAGAGAGGCCCAGTAAAGATTGACTGCAGACTGCTCCATGGGCCGCAGTGTGGGAAGCTGGCAATGTTCAAATGAATAATGATACCTAAAAAACACCCAGACATGTGGAGTTTAAGGGAAAATATTAAACATAAGAAGAATGAAGCATACAGTGCTGCAGTGCTATATTTATCATTTATATTATCCAAGCAATATTAACATATGTTAAAGCCAACATGACTACACACACAATACAGCTTTTCAATGATAATCATTCCACTTATTCAAGATGTATTTAAAGTAATTGTCCCTGATGAGTCTTTTGCATTACTGTGGAAGAAATTTGGCCCACAGTAGACTTGTTTTAATTAGGCTACATTGGACAGTGTCCAAGGTATTGTAACAGCATCTTATTGGGATTCAAGTCAGGACTTGGCCACTTTAAAATCATAATTTTAATTTTTAATTAATTTTTTTTTATCATAAATCTTTTGAGCATTCTGTGGTGGACCTTGTGTACAGATTACTGTCCTGGTGCATAATCCACCTAAGCTTGGTCAGGCACTGACAGGCAGATATTCTCCTTCTGAATCTTCTGATAATGAGCACAGTTCATGGTTCTATCAATTATGACATGTCATGACACATATTGCAGAAGCAAGCGTAGCCCCAGACCACCACACTACACCCACCATTGGACAGTAGTTATGATGGTCTTATGATTAAATAAGATGTTCATGCAAGACATAAAAGAGATCCATGTATTTTAAAATATTATGTATATAATATTATGCATGAGCACAGAATATTATCCCAAAAGTCTTGGGGACCACTTGGTTTTCTTTTTCTTTTCTTTGTTATTTGGCAAATGCAAGATTAACTTTGTATTCTTTTTGGCCAATAGTGGTTTGCATCTTGCAACTCTCTCACAGATACCATGAAAGACAGTGTCTTTCTTATTGTGGAATTGTGCTCATTGACATTAACTGAGGTTAATGAGCCCTGGAGGTCTTCTGGGTTCTTTTTTAACATCCTGGGAAGGTCCACCACTGTCTCACAATGCTTCACTGGAGTCCCAGTGCCTTAGCAATTGCTTTGTAACCCATTCAAGACTGGTAGACTGCATCTCTATTTGAAGTACAAAAACATTGGCATATGGAATCATGTTCTGCTTTTTGAGACCATCTAGGCTGTTTCACACTGACAGACATGTTCTATTTAATTGATGTTTAGAGTCAAGCATTTTCACATGCATGATAAAAATAACATGGATATAGAGATGAATAGAATGATTATTTAAAAGCTGTAATGTGTTTTCACTTGTGCTGTCATTAAAATTATTTGAATGATCTGAAACATTAAAATAAGACAAACATGTAAAACTTAGAAATCAAAAAACAAAGAAGATCAAAGTTGTATCTAGACTGCTATTGCACTTCTATGATGCTGTGGGTCATTTTTATGACTTATATCATTGCTCAATTCTGCATTCAGCAAGAAAAGTAGATTTTCCCCCTCTGTAATCAGAGAACAAATCCACAACAGAGAGATATGTCACAAAACAGCATATGCTCTACTGTTGTGTGAGCCTAGGCTGCAAATAATTATATATTATATGCTATATTTTCTCTCCCTGCAGCTAGTGGTGACACCTGAGTGAGAGCGAAAGAGAGAATGTGCTTTTTTCATACAATGTTATATTGCTTACAGTTACAAACTAATGATTCTATATGAATAACAGAGAGACATCGGGATGTTTCTCAACTGTAGCCCAGTTTTGTTCAGGCATAGTAATTGTGTTTAGGGCAGCTCCAGAGTTGTTGAAAGTTGAATTTCTGTTATAAGTTTTAATAGTGCAATAATGTATATGAACACAGTGGCTTTCATCCAAATTTGTGTCACTCATTGAGATGCTATGTGCAGAAATGACTAGTTTCTTCTTCTCACAGCACATTGGCCCTGACCTCCCTTGCTAAAAGAAAGTGTTGTAACATAAATATAGTTTTTTTATGTTACAACACTTTCTTTCAGGCAGCAAGGTCAGTATGAATATTTTGTGAGTGTGAAAGAATCGAGAGATTGACGCAAGTTCTGCATCATGTTGCTCTACATATGAATTTGTTCTCTAAAATCATCTTTACTTTTCTGTGCATTTGTGCCTGAATTTTACCAAACATTTAGTGAAACACACAGGCAGAACAGCTCCACTGATGATGCAATTGCCCTCACTCTGCATACTGCCCTCTCCCACCTGGACAAAAAGAACATGTATGTGAGAATGCTGTTCATGGACCACAGTTTAGAATTCAACACCATACTTCCCCCAAGGCTAGACATGAAGCTCCGGGATCTGTGTACAGCTGGATTCTAAACTTCCTAACGGGCCATTGGTAGGTGATGTGGATGGGCAGAAACACATCCTCCTCACTGACCCTCAACACCAGAGCCCCACAATTGCTCCGCCAGACACAGGTCCAACATCACTGTTAAATTTGCTGATGACACAACAATCATAGGCCTGATCTCCAATGACAATGAGTCAGAGAGGAGGTCAGCTTCCTGACACTCCTGATAGAAATCTATAGCAAAAACAGCTGCTACAATCTATTATTAGATAGTGTAGATAGGTGCCCATCTTCTAAACAGTTCTAAAGCCTGGGTTGCGATGTTGGATGAGGTCTATATCCAGCATGCAAATGCTCTGCTGGCAATGTTGGACAAGGCCAGTAGCCAGAACATTTACATTGTGATTGTGTTTTTGGAACAGACCCATAGCAGGCATGTTGGGAACCTGTGGTGTAAAGAAATGTAACACTAAGCATTGCATTGAAATAATTCCTGTAATAAGTCCTCTAAACTGCTGTCACTGTCGGCCACTGGACAGGAGCACAATCAATACTAGTTAACTTAGCTAATGTCATGCTGTTTGGGTTGCATCCATAAAATGACCTGCACATCATTACATCACTATGGCCCTTTCTCCAGAGTCCTAAAGGAATGCAGAGAAAGGAAGCAGGGCTAAAAGACTACTGGTGTCACGCTTTAATGAACATATGTCTGTGAACCCTCATAAATATGACGTTTAAACCCCTGTCAGTGCCACAGGTACAGAAAAATCAACTACATCGTACATTTTCTATAAAGAAGGCACTCTCTGGTAAGATCATTAATTAGTAATTAATATGCCATTGAGATACATTAAGGAAAATCATTACATTATGCTCCCACGACTCTCCAGGTTTTCTACTTTCTCTTCTTCATTTCGCTCACAGCTCAAAAGGTTCTATATTCACTCTGCTCCCACGCCACTTTCCTATTTCCCTCTCAGTACTCGCTCCCCGCTGAGTTGTGTTTTTATGATGTGCTTTTTAAGATTCCACAATGAAACTCCTGCTAGAGAAAACCTCCCCACACTCCTGGTTACACTCATCATTAGTAGTTTTGACTGAACATGAATTTTTTCATCATTTTCACAGTTTTTGTTCAAATACTTGGCAAACTCGACACTTGTAAGAATTTACTGTGTAGTTACATTTTGGGCCAGTATCACATGCTGCACAAGTGGTATGGGAGTAGTAGGGAGGGAGAGATAATATCAGCTCTTTGTGAAAAGACACTCCTTGTTCTGCCCAAAATTACATCACTGTGCTCCAACTCCACAACAAAAATAAAAACAGTGATAGAAGCGGCAGAATTCACTTAAAGCAGAGGTCAAATATATGTATTCTACTGAGAAAGAGAGAACAATTGTGTGTGTTTGTGTGTGTGTGTGTGTGTGTGTGTGTGTGTGTGTGTGTGTGTGTGTGTGTGTGTGTGTGTGACCTCTCAATGAATGGTTTATGCTACAAAACCGTCCAGTGTGGCCCAGTTAAAACAATTCTGCAAAGAACTGGGCATTGAGGAGCTGGGAACGAGGTAGGAATAATCTGAAAATAGAAGAAACTGGAAAGGGGGCAAATACCATTTCACAGCGCTATGTGTCGTTTGGTCAAAAATACACAAGAACTTCACTGGACAATAATTTCACTTCACAAAGGGTGAAATATAAGAGACATGTTTAACAGGCAGCAAGATGGCTCTCACTCTTTAAAACCCCTTCTTAGATGTTTACCAAATCACTGTGCTTCTGACTACCTACACAGCAAATAACACAAACCTGCCAGCTAAAGCCATGCTGATTATTTCTCTACTCTTTTATCTCTCCCCTTTTCTCACCCCTCACCTACACACACACACACACACACACACACACACACACACACACACACACACACACACACACACACACACGTACACACACACACACACACACACACACACACACACACACACACACACACACACACACACACACTCCACAGAAGGTGAGCAGTGTAATGGGTTCCCAGATGCATGTGTGCCATGGAATTCAATTTTTCATGAGATGAGCCTTGTTTGTGTTTGCTGCTTATTTTCACCTGACCCCGATTTGCGTTCTTCCTCCCTCCTCAATTCTGTTATCCACTCATGTGCTCTCTCTCTCTCTCTCTCTCTCTCACACACACACACACACACACACACACACACACACACACAGCACAGTGAGAGATAATGAACATTAAACAAAGCTCCCATCTGTTTCTGCATGCTTTTTGTCGTGCAAAAGTAGAACCTGAAATTACGTTTAAAAAGAATGATTTACATTATAATTGGGCAGTCATCCTTTCTTACTCAGAAAATACATTTCAAATACAAATTATATTGAAACAAAACATTAGGGATGTTATGTATTCAAGTTTCCAATCCTCTCCTTAGGAAAGCTCAGTATTATTTGTAGGTACCACCCAGTACCTGTTTTGGTTAATCAGTGCTTCATGTTAAATTAGGTGTGTCTGAGCACATCAAGAACAAATCTGGAACCAAACCTGGATTTTTTTCTAACCTACTCAAAAGAGAAAACATATCAACTGCTTTTTTAAAACCAATGCATTTTGTTTCATTTACTGTGGTCAGTTGAGGCTTAGACTCATATTTCTGTAAAGCTACTTTGTGACAACTCAAAGTGCTAAATTAAATAAACTTTCATTGATTGGTTGATAATGTTCACTTGGATTTATTGAGCATGCATGTACAAGAAATTATTTATATATACAGTATATTTGTTTCTGCTGCAGTCGTATGTTAAATTGGCAGTATTTCATTTTAAATGAACGCAGTATATAGTGGGGAGGGAGCAAAATAATCTAATGGTATCGATGTGTTTTGTGACCATTGCTGCAGGGCCTAATTCTAAAACCAGAGAGGTCACAGATGTTTTTCTGGCCATATACATATTTAAATCACATGCACCACCTCTGAAAGAGGATCCAGCACCTTCTACTGGTTACCTGAGCAACCTTTATGCTGCTCATGGCACTGATATAAACAGAATAAAAATACAACAGCTACTATGAACATAACATGAATTTGGCGATTATACAGTTCTGGGATATGCAATCAAATATGAAGTGTTATTTGTTTACAGACTGCCCATTGTTGGGTCAACTGCAAGCAATGGTGCTACATGTAACATATTTAGATGTAAATGTCAGAAAATAAAAGTTTAAAATTTAACAAATTCCATTTGATTTGGAGAATAGAATATGTGAATCATACCAAAGGTTCAGCAACCAAAAATAAATGGGTTTGTACATTTATATCTTTTATTATTTATATGTTTTAGTCCTGATCTTCTAGGGTCAAAAGATTTTACAGTTGTTATAATGTATGAAAACATGTGCACACACACACACACACACACACACACACACACACACACACACACACACACACACACACACAAACTGTGCTTGGCCCCTTGAAGCTGCCATAATATTGTAGTGAAAACCATATTTCGGCTCATTCCATCAACTCTTGAATTACATTAAAAAAGAATACCAGTGGCACTTTGCTGAGGAACGTTGAGTAATGTGTATTATTTGACTGGTCAGTAGACACTGGGCTGAGCAAACTGCACCAATAATTGAATCCAACTAACCATGGTGGCAGGGGCTATGTCACTTATTTTGATTTCCTGGTCCTTCCCAGCTTTTTCTCTTTGCTCTCTGCTCCAAATTGATCTCAGCAATGTCTGAGGGGGATATCCCTTATGCCCACTGCTCATATAACTAGCATCTCCGGCAACCTTCTACACACTTTCTACTGCAGCAGCTCCAGTAGGCCTTCTCTCTCCAGAGGCTTCTCTTCTTACTGACTTCAATAACAGGAAAATGAGATTACAGCTAATTTACTATGTGCATGGTGGTGGGCCCTTGACTGACAAGCAGGCCCTGACCACTCTTCTCTTACTGCCCTCATAAACCTCCTCCTGGGCACCTCTTATTGTTTTTTACACGTGGTAAGAATTAAATGGTGTGTGAGATAGAGGCTGAAAGGAATCTCAACCATTTCATTGAGGTTATTTCATCTCCAGTGCTCACTTGACTTAAATGTCCCTCAGTTCAACCATAATGGTTTTGCATTTCCTTGTATGTACAGATGCTGGTCATAAAATTAGAATATCATGAAAAAGTTGATTTATTTCAGTAATTCAGTTCAAAAAGTGAAACTTAAATTCATTCATTACACACAGACATATGTTTCAATGTTTATTTCTTTTAATTTTGATGATTATAACTGACAACTAATACAAATCCCAAATTCAGTATCTCAGGAAATTAAAATATTGTGAAAAGGTTCAATATTGAAGACACCTGGTGCCACAGTCTAATCAAAACACCAGCAAAGGCCTATAAATGGTCTCTCAGTCTAGTTCTCTAGGCTACACAATCATGGGGAAGACTGCTGACTTGACAGTTGTCCAAGAGACGACCATTGACTCCTTGCACAAAGAGGGCAAGACACTAAAGGTCATTGCTAAAGAGGCTGGCTGTTCACAGAGCTCTGTGTCCAAGCACATTGATAGAGAGGTGAAGGGAAGGAAAAAATGTGGTAGAAAAACGTATACAAGCAATAGGGATAACCGCACTCTGGAGAGGATTGTGGAACCAAATCCAATCATCAATGTAAAATTTCCACAGTCAGTGATAGTTTGGGGTGTCATGTCATCTGCTGGTGTTGGTCCATTGTGTTTTCTGAGGTCCAAGGTCAACACAGCCATCTACCAAGGAAGTTTTAGAGCACTTCATGCTTCCTGCTGCTGACCAACTTTATGGAGAAGAAGATTTAATTTTCCAACAGGACTTTGGCAGTGCCAAAGCTACCAGTACCTGGTTTAAGGACCATGGTATCCCTGTTCTTATTTTGCCAGCAAATTTGCCTGACCTTAGCCCCATAGAAAATCTGTGGTCTATTGTGAAGAGGAAGATGCGATACGCCAGACCCAACAATTCAGAAGAGCTGAAGGCAACTATCATAGCAACCTGGGCTCTCATAACACCTGAGCAGTGCCACAGACTGATCGACTCCGTGCCACGCTGTATTGCTGCATTAATACTGGCGAAAGGAGCCCCAAATGAATACTGAGTGCTGTACATGCTCATACTTCTCATGTTCATATTTTCAGTTGGCCAACATTTCTAAAAATCCGTTTTTTGTATTTCTATTAAGTAATATTCAAATTTTCTGGCATACTGAATTTGGGATTTGGCATTAGTTGTCAGCTATAATCATCAAAATTAAAAGAAATAAACATTTGAAATATATCAGTCTGTGTGTAATGACTGAATATAATATACAAGTTTCACTTTTTGAATGGTCAAAAATGGAACTACTGAAATAAAAAAACTTTTTCATGATATTGTACTTTTATGACCATCACCTATAATGCTAAAGCAAATAGATTTTCAGTTATTCTGTTAATGTATTAATGCTGATATCACCATCAACAGATACAGAACAAAAAAAAAAAAAACATATCAAATCAACATTTATTTGTATAGCGCTCTTCACAATTGAAGCTTTACAGAAATCAAAAAATAAAAAAGGTTATCAGCACAGGAAGGAAGGATAAGAAATAGATCATGGAAATAGACCCCATATCAACATTGGCCCACACTTCCCATATAGATGCATTATTTAAAGCTAAAGTTCAAGCCATAACCAACATTTTATATCAGTGTAATTCACTGTAATGAATGTGTACAATTAATTATAATTAATAACTGCTTAGCAGCCATACTATCACTGGTAGACCAACATGACCTATGACCAATTGTGGTCCACTAGTCCACTAGTCCAGCTTAATCAAATTGGTCTCACTGATAACATCAGCATCAGCTTATCCATCAAACAGATGGTGTTTAAGAGCTGGTTAACCAGCTTACCCAGCCTCCTTAGCACCCCTGGGTATGTATGGCTGGATTTCCAACCACCTTTTTTAAAATCTAATTTCATAACTGAAGAGCTGATTCTGGCCAACTCAAAGAGAACATGCTAACTTGTTATCATTGACATTGCATTAAATACAAAAATGTTTGTGGACTTTCTAATGATTCAGAAACTTTTGGTTGTGCTCATTGCTGACACAGTTGTGCAAATGTCTCTGTAGAACAGATAAACATGAACACACTGGCACCATGCCTCATGTCAGAAATGGGCTAGAGGGGTATAAAGATGTGAGCTGTGGAGCAGTAATACTGTCTTCTCGGCAGGGGTGTTGCTAGATATTATGAAATGGGAGACTAAGCTTTGACAAGGGGAGTGTGGGGTAAGCCCCCAGTGGAATAAAAAAATGCACAAAAGGTCAGAATTATAAAACTGGCAAAAAAATAAAAACATTTGGAGTCAGATCTGTTTGGACAAATTGCCTTAATTCTTTGAAGTGACATTTCATTCAAAGTAGGTACAGGTATTATAGGTCATATGTAAGCAAAAGTACAAATGCCCCAGTTTAAAAATATTTTGATTTTGTCTTTGCATCATCAATTTATTTTTGACATTTGTGTTAACATAGTTAACACATGCATTTAAAATGAGTAGCTTACTGTTATATTGGTTATACTACAATTCTCATTTTGCCAGCATGTGTAATCAATTAAAAATAATAAGAAAATGGCTCTGGTTGAAATTGATAGCTGTTCACAATTTCCCAATGTGGGGAAATAGCTGTAGTGAATGTGTGTGCTATGTCCTGTAGTTTTGCTCAGAAACTCACTTTTGTCTCTTCTTCTTAAAATAACCACGTTTGGTGAACTGGCCATTATAATTTGCCCTTTTGTGTGAATAAGTGTGTGTCCTGCAATGGACTGGCACCTGGTCCATGGGAGTATTTCTGTCCATTGATGCTGGGGATACTCAAGACTGACCCAAAATAAGACAAAATGGTTGTTAAATGTTGTCTATTTACATATCACCAGAAACATGTAGTGCACATGCTCTGGTCTAGTGCATTATAGATGTTGCACTATAGCAGATGTTGCTATTCACCTTAATTCTATGCTCCATGGTGATTTATTAACAGAACTAAAGAAACATGTGAAGATTAAGCTGACCATAGTTTTGTTGAATGTGCTTATCAGCAATTGAGGGGAAAAAACTGTAAACCGCCGGTTGCTCATCGACACATGGCCAGAGTCCCAAGCATGGCAATTAAGCCGTTCAACACCACCATTATGGTGCAGAGAAGCCAGATGAGATACAATGCCTTCCCTGGCCTGGTAATAGTTTATGCCATAAGCGTGTCTGAAAACAATAATTGACAGGGTTGGCAATGATCCACCATTATTATACAGTAATGATCAATCCACCCACAATGAACGTGTTTCACTATTTCCTCAATGACTGCTGTAGTGATGTCTGGGACAAACCAGTGTGATTGGTCAGTTGTCTGTCTAGCATCACAGGCCAGAAAGGAGGGCGGGAGAGAGAGAGAGAGAGAGAGAGAGAGAGAGAGAGAGAGAGAGAGAGAGAGAGAGAGAGAGCAATTTCAGTTATGGTCACTTGTTAATCTGTAACCCTAAAGCGTAAGGCTGAGGATTAAGCAGTGTTTCAGTATAACTGCAGTAGCAGGCAGACTGGAGAATAAGTACACATCCACCCAACCACCTACCCACCCCCCCATACACACACACACACACACACACACACAAGTAAGGAGGAGAACAAGAGGAACAGAGAGTCAGGGAGTAAACATATCAGACAGAAAAAGTGAATGGATAGTGAATGAGTGAATAATGGAGGAAAAATGAATGAGTGAATGAAGAAGAGTGGGAAATGAGAGAAAGGAGAATGAGAGAGTGTGTCTTAAGAGAGGGATTAGGGGCACAGTAAAGGTGGAGGAAAATGGTGAGTGGGGAGACAGTGAATGAATAAGGGAGCAAAATAGAATGAGGGAGAGGGAACATTTGTGTTAAAAAAAAACAAAGGCAGACAGACATGATGGTGCTTGATCCAATACTTCTAGTACAGGGGGTGAGCTGGGGAGTTAGGGATGAGGTGGGCTAGTGATCATCCACATCCTGACCTCACTAATTTTTTTGTTGCTGAATATAAGCAAATCCTCACAAATACTTCACTGGAGTGTAAAGTCACTTAATCCAAAAAGAGCAGGATACATTCTTTTCTTTACACTTGATTTGGAAAAAAACAATGACCAATCTGTTGTAGTATAGAAAGGAACAGAGAGAGAATGACTGGAAAGACTAAGGGGGAGGAAAATAGTGAGAGAGAAAGTGAGTGAGTGAATGAATGAGAGAGAGAGAGAGAGAGAGGGAGAGAGAGAGAGAGAGAGAGAGAGAGAGAGAGAGAGTTTTTGTCTTACTGTGCTAGGCTGGTAATGAGCACAGTAATCATGCTAATGTCACCATGACCGCCTACTTCTTGAGCTTCCCACACACTGTGACTAATACCCCTCTCCACACACGAACTTACGCATGCACAAACATTTATGCACACACACTCAAAGGTTCTCCCCAGCATGGCCACGCATGGAAGCCCACAGAAACTGAATTGAGCTTGCAGCCCCCGCACAAAGAACAGCCCCATAGAAGAACACACCCACAATTACATAACTGAAGATCACATCACCCACAACCACCACCATTTCCACTTAGCAGCCCTATTAGTGCTTCATCTCACAAAAAGTAAGATAGAAAATTCATGTTGTAAGTGAGAAGAAAAGGGAATGCTGATAGATGGGATCAAATATTCATGCTGTGGGTGAATCCAGTGGGACTGCTAGTTGGCCTGGCGTGGTGTGTCATAGATTTTTCTCAGATTATAGAGAGATAAGAAAGAGAGAGACAGGGAGATGAGACCTTAATTCTACTCTCCATGGTGCTTTGGATGACTTATAGACAGAAGTAAGGAAAAATGTTTCTTAGCAGCATAAAGTCTCACATGTTTCTTAACCATGTTTGACTCAAATGTGTTGGCAGTTTTCCTGAATCACAATCAAAATGACCAAAATGATGCCACACAAAAATATTGTTATCTTCAAAACGGCAACTTAACAGGAGAAGTACAAAACTTTATAACCTCCCTCAGCATAAGTCATATTCTGTAACAGGTTGCATTGCTTCCAGATGGGACATGACTTACCAAAAGTATGGTACTGAATGCTCATCGGAAAATTGTTTGCAGCAGACAGCGCATAAATTTAATTTATTTAAAATAATCCCATCTTGTTTCACCCACTTGGAAATACAGTAATTTCAAGGTAGTATAAATGCTTTTTCTCAGTTCCAGGCCCAACTTATATGCACAGTCCATATATTTATGGGCAGGATTTTAGGAAGGCCTTTCCAAAAGCTTAACGTTTGTCTGATTTATTCATTCCACAATCCCATTTGGTGTATGCTAAGGCTTATTGTTGGTATACCCATGTCATGTTGAGGTTTCAACTGTCTAGCTCATAATTTGAGGTTATGCTGAAGTTAGGCCTCCTTCTTCATTGTTACTTTCACTTTGTGTAGTATAGCAGTTGCAAACCCCTCAGAGCACATTCCTGCCACCAATATTATAAACTGTAATCAAGCTTGATTGAGTCAAAGCCATGTAAAACTAGTTTGACTGTAGACACAGACACTGGTGTATCAGTAGCTTCCAGTTCATGGCAGGCAAGTGGCTTGATAGTTATTTTGAATTTACTTATCAGATCAATACTCAGCTCCTTGGACTTTCCCATTGTACTGTGTTGGTCTTTCCGATGTCCATTCCATTGCTGTCAAACAAACCATTTTATGCGGGCACAGAAGTAAACAGCTATTGTCAGTCATGATCACTACAAGGACGTTAAGCAGTCTTAGCTTTAAAACATTTGGACCAAATCGGTCTTGTTTTCTTTTTTCTTTTAAATATGTATTGTGTCTTGTACACTTATTCTGCTCCAGGAAAGAACAGTTCAAAGAAAATGTTACCTTCTACACTGAGGTTATGGATAGGCTAATGGAAAAGTTGACTGTAAGTGCAGTTTCCATTACAGTTATGTTACAGATAGGATTAGGTTAACATTTCATTTCGTTTCATTTCATTTCATTTCATTAACTTTCAACATTCAGAATTCAGTTAAGATAAGCATTAGGTTTAAGTTACACTGGTTGCTTTCTAATATTCTCTGCTCAAATTGTTTCTTTTCGGTGTCTGGGACGCTTCATTAATTTGTATCGACCTATATTTATTATTCTTTGAACAATTTCTGAAATGGTCACAGATGTACAAATTATCAGCCTGATCTCCATGAGCATACTAATGGAACTGTACCAATCCTAAGTAATCCATGTAAACATGCCCCCAAACATGAATCCATAGTCATACTTATTGAAACACACAGTGGCATAGACAGACATTGAGTCATGCAGCATCACACACACACACACACACACACACACACACACACACACATACACACACACACACACTGCACTTCCTGGAGAGGATGATTAGGATTAGAGGTTAAAAACCCCAATTATGTACCTATATGAAGTGCGTCAGAGATGCTTTGTGATGTGCAGCTGGCTTTGTGAACTTCAGCACAGCACCACTCATTCTTGTGCAGAATGACATACACATGCCAAATGGCGAGGCTGAGCCCTCTTACACATATACCCAGTCACATTCACAAATAGAGAGGAGCATACTAACAGTGCTTATGTCTCTGTCATTGTAGTGATACTATAAAGTATTCATGAAATCAGTCCTGCTATTCTTAGCCAACAACAATGTATGTCCCTTCTGAGGCGTTTATCTGTCTCTGTGCTGTTCTTATCCAGTGAACACAGCCAGCCTGTAATAGCCCTATGCCAAAAATTGCAAGGGTGATTTTATTTTGTCTGTGTATAAAGTTATTATCCATCCTTGAAAACTTCCTGCCATTACAAAAATTACCACATACTAACTATACCTTTGGCCAAAGATAAAACATTTTTAAGGGAAGCCAAGTGTGCTATATTTGTCTTAGATCTAGACTATGTTACATGCTCATTTGTACACTTTGCAATGTTGAATCAGCCTGAACTGCTCTTAAATTTATGATGAAGCTGATAAAAGAGCTTTGGGAGTAGCTTGTCTTCTTGAAATTCATAGTCTAATATTTGGACATAAGAACACTCCAGAACACTGAAATTTATTATTGCTGTTTGTTAACCATGGAGTCAAACACTTTTTCTATTCATATACAATTTTGCAGTGCACACTCAGATGAGATTTGGTTTTGGCATTATTTTTTAAACTGCTCCTGTGACAGATTCCAACACTTTTACCTTCAATTCCCATGGGAATAAACATGTAGCCCTTTGCTTCATTCATTCATCAGCCATCGTGTTTATACACTGCATAGCTTTATGTCTTTGATATTTTCATTATTACTTAAAAACAATATTAAATACAAAAGGACAATAAACAAATTGAATGAAGTATAAATTATGTATAAATATAAGTATGTTCCATTCTTGCAGCAAAGTCATCTCAAAACAACAACTACTGTCAAACGGTCAGAGAGACACTGGTTCCAACAAGAGTTTAATTTCATTTTAATGTCAGAAAATATTTACTACAATTTGGAAAACAGGAGGAGCTTTGATACATGTACTTGGGGACGAAGTGCAGCCAACCTGTTTTTTCACATGGTGTGACACCTGCCTGGAAAAACAATGGTAATTCAGGTAATTCAGTCTGTAATGTTCTCAGAGGATGACAGAAAAAAACACACAGGAGTCCTCATGCAACAATTATCCAAGTATCCCACATATTATTTATTTCATTGAATCTCTTCCAAATATGTTTTTTGGCATCATCATAAGAAAGCTGCTGTGAGTTGATTTATATTAATGACTAGTAGTACACCCGTTCTTTTCTTTTCTCTTTTTTTAAGTTGATGATTAGCGACTCCCATTATTATCTCATTGGGTCATAAATTTGACAACCAGAAGTAAAATTACATTACTCCACCTCCCAAAGTAAAACAATTCCCATCCAAACAGAAACAATCAGTTTTTAAATATTGGTTTGATGGACACTGTTGTCCCACAATGCAACCCAAAATGGAAAGGAAGGAAAAAATACACTGTGTTAGTGTACTATGTATGTACTTAGCTTATTGCTGGTACAGATGTGCAAATGCACACACAGCTTCTCAAGTCAGCATAGAATAGAATAGAATAGAATAGAATAGAATAGAATAGAATAGAATAGACAGTAAAAACTGGAGTGTTGAAAATTCAGAGTTAAATATTTTAGACTTGATTTTAACTCTCAAAATACAACCGCAATTGCAAATCATTTTCAACCTATTTTCAATTGAATACACTACAAAGACAATATATTTATTGTTTGAACTGATAAACTTTCATGTTTTTTGATGCCTGCAACATATTTCAAAAAAGTTTGGATGTTTGCTCTTTCCCCTGCTTGGGCAGCCCTGGGTGAATGGTTAGAGAACCAGCCTTATGACTGGTAGGTTGCTGGTTTGACTTCATCAACTGACAGGGCATGACTGAACCCTTGAGCAAGGCTGTGAATTCACTAGTGTGTATCACTGTGTGTGAAGGGGGAAAATTCTTTATAGTGTAACAATTTAAGATAAATGAATACTAATGAAATAGTAAACCAACTCATGTGTAATGTGGTGTTTAACTATTTTGAAAGTGTTAAATTAATTCAGAAGAATGGGGAGCTATATAAACCCAAAAAAGCATTGAAATAAACTCTGCGGACACTGGACTGTATAGAATAGAATAGAATAGAATAGAATAGAATAGAATAGAATAGAATAGAATAGAATAGAAAATTCTTGAGCAGATAAACCATGAAACTATTGGTACTATGCCTGATGTCATGAATGGACTAGAGTGATTGAAAGCATTGAGCTCTGGACCACTGGAATTATGTTCCCTGAAATGATGACGCTCCATCCAATACTTATGATGTGGGCAGTTGGGGATAGGTGGGATGGTGGTCATCTTTTATACTGACCTAACTAATGCTCTTGTCACCGAATTAAATCAAGTGGAAATTACTTAGTCCCTTCATACATAAAAAATCCCTTTGTACAAATTCCCTTGTTTTTGTAAGTTTACCAACTGACAAAGTCTATAAATGAACAGTCTATAATTTCAATGGTAGGTTATTTTAACAGTAATAGAATATCAAAAATAAAATCCAGAAAACCACATTCTATAAATTCTATAAATTTATTTGCATTTTGCTGAGAGAAATAAGTATTTGATCCCTCTGGCAAACAAGACTTAATACTGGCAAAACCCTTGTTGGCAATCACAGCAGTCAGATGTTTTTTGTAGTTGATGAGAAGGAATTTTGGTCCACTCCTCTTTGCAGATCATCTCTAAATCATTATGATTTTGAGGCTGCCGCTTTGCAACTTGGAGCTTCAGCTCCCTCCATAGGTTTTCTATGGGATTAAGGTCTGGAGACTGGCTAGGCCACTCCATGACCTTAATGTGCTTCTTTTTGAGCCACTCCTTTGTTGCCTTGGCTGTATGTTTTGGGTCATTGTCATGCTGGAAGACCCTGGTGGAGGGAAGGAGGTTGTCACTCAGGATTTTACGGTACATGGCTCCATCCATTCTCCCATTGATGCAGTGAAGTAGTCCTGTGCCCTTAGAGAGAAACATAGAGAAACACCCCCAAAAGATAATGTTTCCACCTTCATGCTTGACAGTGGGGATGGGCTTCTTTGGTTCATAGTCAGCATTTCTTTTCCAAACTTTAGGTGGGCCTGCACATGTGCCTTCTTGAGCAGGGGGATCTTATGGGCACTGCAGGATTTTAATGCAGATGCAGATTTTAATCCATTACGGCATAATGTGTTACCAATGGTTTTCTTGGTGACTGTGGGCCCCGCTGCCTTAAGATCATTAACAAGTTCCCCCGTGTAGTTTTAGGCTGATCTCTCACCTTCCTCATGATCAAGGATAAACCGTGAGGTGAGATTTTGCATGAAGCCCCAGATCAATGTTGACACAGTCATTTTGTATTTCTTCCATTTTCTTACTATTCCATCAACAATTGTCTCCTTCTCACTCAGCATCTTACTTATGATTTTGTAGCCCATTCCAGCCTTGTGCATGTCTATGATCTTGTCCCTGACATCCTTAGAAAGCTCCTCGGCCTTGCCCATGTTGTAGAGGTTAGAGTCTGACTGAATGAGTCTGTGGAAAGAGGCCTTTAAACAGGTGACAGTTTAAGACAGCTGTCTTTATTGCAGGTAATGAGTTGATTAGGAACATCTAACTGGTCTGTAGTAGCCAGAACTTTTAACGGCTGGTAGGGGGTCAAATACTTATTTCTCTCAGCAAAATGCAAATAAATGTATATAATTTATACAATGTGATTTTCTGGATTTAATTTTTGATATTATATCTCTCACTGTTAAAATTAACCTACCCTTAAAATTATAGACTGTTTATGTCTTTGAAAGTGGGCAAACTTACAAAATCAGCAAGGGAT
Source organism: Acestrorhynchus altus (assembly GCA_034509495.1). Classification (NCBI taxonomy): domain Eukaryota; kingdom Metazoa; phylum Chordata; class Actinopteri; order Characiformes; family Acestrorhynchidae; genus Acestrorhynchus; species Acestrorhynchus altus. The sequence goes on along the minus strand of CM067512.1, from coordinate 10,987,174 downwards.
CAAATAATTATTTCCTTCAAATATATATATATATATATATATATATATATATATATATATATATATATATATATATATACATATATGTGTTTGTGTGTGTGTGTGTGTGTGTGTGTGTGTGTGTGTGTTCTGATTACTTGTATGTGATTCTTTCTTGAAACTGCTCCCTCTACTGGAGGACTCGGTTAGCACAGTTATCACATAGCACGGTATCAACTACTACCTTTTGTTATTTTTTTTTTTTTTATTATTATTTTTGCTTCAGTTCTTAAAACACTCTAACAGCCTTTAAATGTATATAGAAAATGTTGGGGTTGATATTTATGGCCCAAATCAATCAGTCCATACATGAAACATCCTTTGCTTAAACATTGAAGTATTGCTTGAATTTTGCCCTACAGTGTATGGTTCTAAAATTACTGTTCTGGGTCAAGGATCTTTAAATGTAGGGCTTAAGTGTCAGTATGGAGTGTAGTTCAGCTCTTAGCAAGACTGTCTTCACACATATTGCTTCGCACTGCTTAGAAACAATACTGGAAAAAAGAACATTGAAATATACATTTTTCTGTCATATATATGCCGATAATAAAATACAGGAATCAGAACACCAGAAGTCAGTGATCCAATGTGTTACGACATTAATAATGCCCTCTGTGTATCAAATTGTGGAGTTACATAAATTATATTGGGAAGATAGAATCTGCTTCAGGTTGATCTGTCATGGAAAATTAATTTTACTTTTGGATCAAGCAGCAAAAAAATTTTCATTAAATTTGCCTCACTTGACATTGCATGTCTTGCAGTGTGTATATTGCATGTTCCCACATTACGCTGACTATGCTGAAATGATATATTATGCAGCCCTATAATTGCTGCTGATTGTGTATTCATTTATTTTTTATAAATGTATAATCATTTGGGGGGCTGGATGGAAACATCAATGGTTCTTTAAATGTTTTACAAAAAAGGATATGCACATGAGTTTTCATGGTACCAAAAGTGATTCTTCTGTTGCTTTAAAGAAACCTTTAGTGCAGGGTAGATACAAGACAAATAAAACAAATGGATAAGTGGTTCTATATTTTTTTTTTATTAAAGGTGCATAAACAAGCCATATTACTAGAAGAACTACAGAACTGACATCAACACGACCAGCACTAGAGGAGGGCAAGGAAAAAACACACCTGGAATAATGAAGAAAAGCCACAACTTCGTTCCAGGAGAACTTCGCTCTCTCCGTCTCCTTTTCTTTCTCTCTCCATTTGTTCCAAACACTTTTTCTACCTCTTTTTCCTTTTTTTGTAGTTCACATACTAATGACTGTCATTTAGGCACTTAAGTTTTCCTACAAAACCCCTCTTTGGTCATATAAACTTTTTTTTTTTTACTTTTTTTTTAGGGTTCTATCATAGGTGTGTGGTTATGCATCTTGCTTAGGTAAACAATTCAAACCAATCTAAACCTATATCTAAGCACAGTGTTACTAAAGATTTTGGCAGTAAGGCCAGATTAGACAAAAACGTCAGGGCAAGACATCATAAGACCTCATAAAGGTGTTGTACAGTAAAGCTAGGGTATAATACTCCACAAATTGAAAGTTAAGACCTCACGAGAAAAGGGAATTCCACAACTTATGAACAGTGACATAAGTTTATAGTATACATTTGAAAGATCTACCACAACGACAGTTTCAGACTTCATATCTTGTCTATATATAATGGTCATTTGTATTTGTATGTGTGTGTGTGTGTGTGTGTGTGTGTGTGTGTGTGTGTGTGTGTGTGTGTGTGTGTGTGTGTGTGTGTGTGTCTTTTTACTGTACCATGATGTTTTTCCTGTAAAAATAGATGTATTTCTGTTACTAACTTAAAAAAATTATATATATTTGCACTTTAAATACTGAACTGCCATTTCCATGCTTGTATCTGTAAGAGGAAACCCAACCTTCCCCTCAGGCCTTTGGCTGTGTAACACCATCTCTTGGTTTCCTTTTAGGCTGAATATGCATCACAAAGTAAAATAGTCCAGAAAGTTAACATTGTGCATCTCAGATACACAAAAGACACCTACACACTTCATTAATATCCCTTTTTCCTCCTCCTCTCTCAACTTTTGCAAGTTCATCAGTCTCCGGTGTGACTCAAGTCCTCATATGGTGAAATTTGGCAGTAACATTTTCAGTGACAACATTTTGCCATTCTCTGACGCCTATGTGCACAACAGTTTTTTGACATCGATCCAAAAAACGTAATTCACATTCTGGACACACAAAAAAAACATTTACAGCCACTGAGGATAAAAGGCCGAATGGAAGAGATACAGACATTTAACTTCATATAAATCTCATTCTGGTTTACATCTGAGCTCAATCATGCAGCTGGTACGTTTCAGCGTGGAGCTGAGCCATGAGTCATAGACTACTTAGGCTTGTCTCTAAAAACTTATGACAGGAATAAATTGAATACATCCATAATTCCCCCTATAATCACATGTCATAATATGGTATAAAATCTACAGACTCCCTAGTAGAGTTGCAATTAAAACCCACACCTTGTAAAACACTCTTTTTGCATTATGTGGTTACTGGACAAAGGATTTTTTGTTCTCTTAGTAATATGATCTTGGCTTTCTTACAGTAATTTGGTAGTTTCAGACTGTAAAGGTTTGTTGGATGCAAAGATCATACACTGTGACTGCTTTTCATGCACAGTTCTGACACTATAGTGCAGCACGATATGTGTAAATTGGCACATTATCTAACTTAACTTTTTTGCAGCACAATTAAATGCACATCTTTCTCTCATGACTCTACCATATAACAAGCAGGAAACCACAAAACAGCTATGCTGAGTTATTCATTATGTTGCCCTGATAAGAGAATATAGTACATTTTGGCCAAATTAGCAAACCTAAATTCAATGTACATTTTACATTTTATACATCTTACACTGCAGAAGAGAATTTCACCAATGTGCCCTGATTTTTATTACCCATACTAGGATCTTCCCTTCTTTTATATTTATGCTTCTAGAAACTTCCTTTCAATGTGCCAGGCACATTTGAGTCTGGTAGCTGTACACTCTACTAGTGCAATAGCCTATAACTCTGATGTTTAAATGTATTCAATTTCTGCTGATCATCAACTGCGCTGATCTCAGCAAAGGCTGGTTATGAATCCAGGAACAGATATGGTCCCTTAGATTTGCAGAGTGAGTCTACTGGCAGCCAAAACCACGGTCAGTCCCTGATTTACGTACATTATTTCCTTTTTTTCTAAGATGAAAGCACTCAAATTGGAGTTTTATTCGATTAAGTGCTGGGACTTTCTCTCATGCTGTGGATTTTAGTAATTGTGGAGGCCGTTGTAAGTTGCAGGAGTTTATGGTTCTGCCAAGTGGCAGGTCCCCATATGTGAATCATGCCCAGTGCTAAACCAGTCCTGTCTGCATGTGTATGTGAAGAGGATAAGGATGATATATAAGTGGGGATTGTCCATTGGCGATGTAGTAGTTGCTGAAGTTGTGGTCAGCCATATATGGAGCAGGCTGGTAGTAGCAGGTAACATTGTTGGTGTTGGGGATGATATTCTGCTCTCCCAGGACCTTAAGAGCCAGGATGGTAATCATGTTGAGAGTCTGTCGTCGCTCATGGCCCATCAGGCACACTGTGCTCTCATTGACCACCCGCCGTAGTGTCATCAAGTAATCGTACTTGCTCTTCTCCTCACCAATGAAGTGGTTGCGCAGATAAGACTCAATCTTCCTCTGCTGCTCGTTCACATCCGGAAAGTCAATGAAGAAACGAGAGCACATGTAACGTTCTAATGTTTTAATTTCTGTCTCACTAGCAGGTTTGAAGTCCCGAACAAGTAGATTGCTGTACTTGAGCAAGCCACCCCCTCGGATCTCCTCAGGATTTCGTGTTGCAATTAGCCTATAGCGCAAGTGGTCCATGGCTTGCTCAAAATCTCCATACATGCTTTCTGCCACCACTGTGACAGAAGGCACCTCTCTGGGAGGTGGCATGAGCTCTTTAGCCGCAGATTCTGATGGATTTGAACTTTGTGTAGTCTCTACAGGGGGCTTTAGCACTTGCGTAGAAGGAGACTGGTGATCGTTAGATGGTGGGGTGGAAGGAATGTTACATAGCGATATGGAAGAATGTACAGCTTGTATTGATTCTACCGAAGGTCCTACAATTTGTGTAAATACTTCAGGTGGATCCAGACTTTGAAGGGATACTACTGAAGACACAGATTCCTCTGATGATAATCTGGAAGATTCTAAAACAGGTGATGGCCATACAGAATACCCTTGGATTTCTGATGATGATATGGGAGGATCTAGAAGACATGATGACTTTTTAGGTGATTCTGGAATAGCCATTGATACAGAAGAGTCTTGAACATGTGGTATTAATATAGGTGGCTCTAGAATTGGTGTCATTAATACTGAAGATTCTAGAGTCTGTGTACATGATGCAGTAGGTTCCTGAAGTGGCATACACGATAGGGAGGTTTCAGGAACTTGTGTTGGAATAAGAGGAAGCTCCAAGCCCTGGAGATTAGATTTTACCTCCTCTAAATCAATAGTAAGATTTGTACATGGAGGTGGCACTAAATTAGAAGATGAATCTACTGTCAGGGTGTTAGTTTCTGGGGATTCAGTATATTCTTGAGCACACTCAGCAGATTGGACAGCAAGCTCAGTCTCCTCTTTATGGGGAGAGTTTGAACTGAGAGCAGGGCTATCATCTACCTGAACTATGGGCTGAGAATTGATCTGAATAATTGGTTTCACTGATTGAGTTTTTGTCACTTTCTCAGGATGAGATTGAGTCTGTACATTTAGGTCCTCTGGAGAACTAAAGGTTTTGGACAAAGGGCTTAGAAGTGTAGTTTCACCAGTCTCTGGTTCTGAAGACTGTATTTGATTTTCAATGATTTCATTTGGGGGCAAGCCTACAGAATTAATCTTATCTGAGTGTTTACCATTCTCATGGGTGGAAACACTAAAGGCTGGGGTGGATATGTCTAAAATGATAGGCATAGAGTCTTTGTCATGAGAGGCACTGGAGTCAAAGCAGTTTGTGGAAAGACCTGGCAATTCAACTTGCATAGGCATTGATTCTTTTGGGTCACTGCCATTAAGTAAATGGCTGATAGGCTGACAAGGTTTAACTATTGAATCTTTTGATACTGACTTTTCTGTTGAATGGGGCACACAGGTTGCCTTTCTAGACATTTTTCTGGGGGGTTTCGGTGAAGAATGCTTGAGAACAACCATTTGTGAACTTCGGCTAGCTTTCTTGGCAGGGGGTGGTAAAGGGTACTCATTGTTAAAGTCTACTGCTGCCTGTGTAGGAGAAGTAATCTGAGCATTCAGGAATGTACATTGCTCAGTAAGAATCATAGGTTCCGGTGATTTTTCTCGAGCTTGTATTGGCTCAGGTATTGTGTCGGTGTGCTCCATTTTAGGTGCATATTCATCACTGAGGGACACTAATGAGTTTGGACAAACATTTGACTCTGCAACTGATATATTTTCAGCCTCCTTAGACCCTTCAATAGGAAGGTTGGTTTGTTTGTCAATATCATCAATGATTTTACTTGCTTCTGTGACCACCTGTTCAGATTCTATTTGTATGTCAACGTTTTCTCCATTTGAATCTACCGCTAACGTTTCTTCTTTGCATACAAGCTTATATTCAAGACTCTTATTTGTTTCCGTCATAAGAGTTCTTGTATCACACTTTTCAGATACTTCATCTACAGCTTCATCTACAGTCATTGTTATGGATTCGGTCAGCTCTTCAGTTTCTTCACTATGGATTTTTTCAAGACTTGTTTCTTCTGTGGAAGGCTTGCACTGATCCTCCATCACAACTGTTTCACTGTGACAGACACAGTCAGGCAAACTGGGCATTTCACCTGACATGTCAATATCTGATTCACTGTGGCTCTCTGTTCCAGCAGAGGTGGTTTGCTCATTTAATAAGCCTGACTGGGAATCAGTGCTTGGAATCAAGGAAGCATCCTGTTCCTTTTTCTTGCATTGTGCAGCCTCCCTTCTCTCAGCCTCAAGGTAGGACTCCAACATAGTATCCAGGATGATCTGGAAAGAGTCCACACTAAATTCAAACTGCCGCCTCAATGAGCTGACAAACTTGAGCTCAACATTTTTACCACTGTTGTTGGAGAGGGAGATGAGGCTCCACCGGTCATGCTCAGTGAAGACTTTGACCATTTTCTGCACATAAGCTTCTTTCATAGTGAGAGCTGTAATTTTGTCCTTGTTGACTCCTTGAGGCAGAAAGTCCAGGAGGCAGCCTAGAACAACTTCCTTTATGATCTGGAAATCTTCCTGTTTAGGGAGCTCCACACCAAAGATGATGTCTAAGTCCTTATAGCTAGTGCCGTTCTCTTTGACTAGCACGTGACTTGCTGTGGAGCCATTGAGACGGACGTCCCTCACCTTGATGCTTTTGGAAACCAGCCTTTCTCTCACAACATGGATGATGTCCTTGGGCTTAATCTCCAGGGTGGGGAAGTTGCCCCTTCCATGAATTGGAATGACCTCTGTGAGAACCTGGTCCAGAGTTTCCACTTGCTCTTGTGTTAGATTATGGAATCGCCTGTCATCCTTTAGCTCCGTCATGTTCTGCGGGGCTGGGAACATAAGCAGATAGGGAAAGGGAAATGAAACAGAAACATAGAGGAAAAGGCAGAAGGAACAAGGAAGAGTTGATGATAATGCACAGCAGACTGTTGGTAACAGCCTCTTCTGTGTAAAAAAAGGCATTCAATGTGCAAATAAAACTGCATGCTACACACTTCTCCTAAAGTGCAATATGCCACCCAATTTCACATAGAAGCTGTTTCTTAATGCACATTTTCTATTCTCATTCTGTATATCAAAACATTCAGTTCAAGTCATTTAAAATGTTGATGTGAGCCCTGACTTACTTTATTTGCTGCACATTAGTTGTCCTAGTATTAAGACATGTGTGCTCATCATATGGTACAATATTTTTTTTTATTTTTCTTAGTGCAGATGACTCAAAATATGTTAAAATGCAAACAGAGTTAATGGGCATATGTCGAGAAAATGTATGCTGCTTCATTTTCACAGTTTTGTTAACAGTTTACAAACATGCAAATGTCATTGTTGTGTGGACTTGATACAGTGGGGTTTTTTTTTGTTGTTGTTGTTTTTGGCTTATTTTTGTGAAATTATTTTTCTTGTTCTGTGTGGGTTAGAACATGCAACCCACTTTCCACAAAGTATCTTCAATAGATGACTCATTCTGTGAGGTAAAGGACTGTATTACATTTCAGCCTTTGGGCGTGGGTCCTGCATTTGTTTAAAATAAAGAAAACTGTAAATTCTGTGACATTAATAATATCATAATATTTACTTAAAAGTGGATTCCTAAAATACTCTGAGAAACAGATCAGTGCTTCATTTCTTAGTGGATCAATGAATATAAATTAGACAAAATGCATAAGATTACACAAATTATTTCTGATGAGCCCTTAAGCGGATACTGCACCTTGAATTAATGAAAAATTAAAGCTGCATTATAAGACCCGTCTCTGCCACTGAATGTCTGCCACAGTGGCTATTGATTGCTTTTCTACCAGAGCTAACAGGGTTAATCTGAATGACTCACTGCCAGTGGAATGCATTAATCATCTAAGCGTCATTAATTTAAAAAATATATGTGTAATTATGAATGGCAGAATGTGTGGAAATAAGAAGCAAAACACATGCCATGCATCTAAGCTGATGTGTGTGAGTGAGTGAGTGAGTGAGTGAGTGAGTGAGTGAGTGAGTGAGTGAGAGAGTGAGCGAGAGAGAGAGAGAGAGAGACAGAGAGAGAGAGAGAGAGAGATCATATGTGCGTGGGAGTACAGATACACAGATATACGTTCAAACAGTCATAATGATTTATTGGTATTATCCAACAGAGAGAAATTAAATAATAAACAACTCTGTTTCTTAAATGTTTACATCTTGTACCACCCTCAGTAACCATTACAATGATTCTGACTATTGTGCAACTAATCATGTATCATCAGAGTAGCCCAAAGGGTCTGAGAGTTGGTGAATGAGAATTAGAGAAAATCAAGTTAGAGTAACTTGATTGATAAACTTGCTCAAAATGAACTCAACAAATGAATGAACTGTTAGTTACACATGCCACAAGCACATGTTTGAAATCAAAGCACTGAAATTTAGAGAATAATCTTGAGGTAATGTAGGTCTTGAGCATCTGTTCCCCATCTCAATAAAGCCAAGAGCCTGTAGAGCACTCCATCTTCATGTGGAAAAAAATGAAAGCTGCTATTTACAACTTTTGAATTGTGATGGTTTGTTTCAGAAAGACCACCAATAAGACTACAGACCTATTATTAACATTAATGGGGTTAAACAAAAGTGTTTTTTTTTTATTATTTGTTTGTTTGCTTGTGGCTTTAGGATGTCAGTGTGAGCTTTGTAGTAGTTTAAAGTACTTTAAGGCCAGTAAACTCCCTCTTTTATTGAGACACTTTAGTTTCTGCCTCTGGTTCGGTTCTCAATGATGGGGGGCGCTTGACTTGCCTGGGTTGGTTTGTTGCCTTGCTCGCGAATTTCTACAGTGGAGGCGGTTGTTTTCCAGCTGTTCTACTGAATCAAGAGATAATCTGCTCCAGCGCACAAGACTGAAGTCAAAGAGAAGTTTTTTTCTTTTCTTTTCTTTTTTTTCCCTCTCCATTGCCTCCTCTGGGCTATGTAGAGGATGTTAATAAGAGAAGTGAAATTAATTGAAATTAACTGATGCATGTAGAGGGGGGTGGTTGCGAAATCTGTGTGTGTGTGTGTAATTATATATATATATATATATATATATATATATATATATATATATATATATATATATATATATATGTGTGTGTGTGTGTGTGTGTGTGTGTGTGTATGTATGTATGCATGTATGCATATATGCAGTATGTAGAGCTATGGGTGTCCCAGAGTCAGCTCAGCAAGTTTTCACGTGTTAATCTGAAAGCCTGTCCATCTCAGTTGTTCCTCCACTGCGCTCTAAAGATCTTTGGCACTCTGTCGGGTCTCGTTTGCATCAAGCGGCCAAACGATAGCTTACGGTAGACTTGTGGTGATGCGGCAGGAGGATTTTGTTTTCCTTCTACACCCCTTCTCCTTGCCCACCCCTCCCCCTTGCTCTCTCCCGCAAACAAGCCGGTGTGAGTCATAGCTGGGAAGGGGAGAAAAACTGCACCCAGATGCGCTTCCCCACCTGACCACGTTCGCGTTTCCTCCTCCTGCGACAACAAACGCGGTGTGCTCGTTCACACACATGTGCATGACTTTCTGGGTTGGAAAACGATCGCGTGCAAAACTTCAGAGTCTCAGTCTCTATAGTCTGTCTCACAGTAGCTTCCATTTCCCCCCCGGGAAGAGCAGGCCACCGGCTCCAACTTCGGAGCACTGATAGAAGCCCAGTCCTCCCAGTACGTGGTCGTTTGCACTGATCGCGTCTTGGGCTTTGTTTGATGCAGTCCGCGGAACTGTAGCCACATCGCGGGAAGCCAGACATCAAACGCAGCGCGTATGCGTAACTGCTGCTCGTCCGTCACGACTCCGCGCGTCTCCGACCGGCCCCGGTCACGGCTCTCCTGTGGGAGATCTGAATGATCCTAATTTAGCAAACTTCCGCCGAGCCTGCGACCACACACACACTCCGAGCAACTGGGGAAGTCAAGTTTCTGCCCAAACCCAAAGGCGTTCCGCTCGAAACGTACAAGAAGCGGGTAAAAGTGGAAACTCACCTCAGTTCGCGGCTTTCAAAAGAACCCAACCGCGGATTTGCACGTCTGCCTTGAATTCAGAGAGGTTAGAAAGCGAGCAAACAAACAAACAAACAGAAATAAACAAGTCCAGTGGCGCGGGGGGCTCAGGGGCTCCGGGATCATGTGCGCGGCGGCGCGGTCGCTGTCCAGGCTGAGCGTGGTGCTGAAACCAAACTCTTAAATATTCTCGCCCTGTTTTCTCCCTGCGAGCCTCAAGCGTAGAGCAGTTTCCATGGCGACGTGGCGTCACGCTTCTTCTTCTCTTTTTTTCTTTTTTTTTTTTTTTTTTTTTTTTTTTTAAGGGAGTCCGCGCAGCACAGTCACAACAGTGCCCAATATGAGAGCGAGGGCCGAGAGTTAACAGGTGTCAAGTGTGTGCGAGTCCATAACCACCCATAGTACCCCCACAAAGAGAATCATTCAGACCATTCAGCAAGAGTCCTGGATGATACATCATCATCATCGTCATCATCTAACGCTGCGAGAAAACATCTGGAAGCCTTTCTGCATTGCCTTTATTGAGAGAATGGCTGTGTTTAAACATCATTTTCAGGAATGAAAATGTGCAAGAAGGTACCCCATACATTTTCATCCATCCAGGTGTCTCCAAACTTCACAGACTTTGGGTACTCATCCAATGAATGGGTGTCTTTTAAAGTGCTTGATTGGGAGAACAGGGTGTGTTAGGTTTGAGCTGGATTTGAAACCCGCAGGAAGGTAGAACCTCCAGAAGAAGGACCGGAGACCACTGGTCTAGTCCCTATTATGTTCTTAGTGGTTGTATAATCAATTACAGTGTTGTGTGCTGTCTAATGTGTTTGTAGTTTAATGTCTGATTGTCTGCTGCTGTTTTATCCTAATGTATCATATGCTGGAGGAACGGTGGGAGGAGGAATGGCAACAAAGCAGATTATTAGCTGGACTTCTTCAAAACTGTCTTTGAGAAGGTTGTGGCATACTGAGCTTTCTATGAGTAATTGCAGGTTCATGTTATACCCTTAAAAAGAACACTGGGTTGTAAAGGCCACCATGGGTTCTGAAGGCAATATGCACAAATTTATACTCCATGGGAAATTGCTACATTAAAATCTACTTTCTTATAAATTAGTTGTTCAGAAGTTCTTTAGTGAGGGAATCAGTGGTGTACAGAACCATAACAACTCAAGGAACCTGTTTATAGGTAAAATAGTTCTCTCTGATGGAAATCCTCTTCGCATTATTGATGCAAGTTAAAGAGAATGGTTCTTCCAGTGCCCTTTAGTAAAGACAATGGTTCTACCTAGAATAACAGCAAGTGAAAATGCATTTGATCTTGGTCGGTTTAAGTGTTTTTTCTGTGGTGCATCATAGTGAGGAACCATTTAAGCAATGGTCTTTTGATATTTCATTGTTCTATACTGGTTCACAGAAGTACAAGAAACCACCCCTTTTCTAAGGCACATCTCATTTATTTTAAGGTATGTGAGTATGTGACATATTTACAACAGTGCATCCCTGCATGCTCAGCACCCCCATCTGACAGATTAACGACCCCCAACCCCCAGCCCCACTCCTTTCTAAAGGCACACAGGTTTAGGGGATTAGGCCCCATGTTTGGGGGGGGGGGGTACTTCAGGTGCTGATTGTTTAAAATAAAGTTAATAAGAAGAGTGACGCTAAATAAATCTGGGCTTTGTCAGGCTGTGGAGGATGCTCGGTGCAGCGCAGTGGCCGCACTGAATATTGTATCAGGCAGCGAGTGACTCATCCCTCTCTCCCGCTCCCGTGATGTAGAGACGCAAAACCCAATCATCAATCAAGCCCTCCCCACCCCCACCCTCCCTCCCCTCCCCCTGCCCACGTCAACGACGGCTCTCCGCAGTGAAAGTCCAGACCAACTAGTCATGCCCGTTGCTTCGGGCTCTCCTCAGCCATACTCCCACTCGCGCATGTTCTGGCCAAAAGCCTCTTTCTGCTCCACCGCAGCGCGGAGGAGAACAGCAGCCCCCCTGACCACTGTTTACAGCGCGCGCGAGCCCGAGCTGCATCACACCGTGATGAGTGGCGCGTGGCAGCGTGGATCATAACACAGCCTGCCTTTATGGCACACAGCTGCCATCATTAACTGCCTATAGGTGCAATAAACAAATACGCCCCTATGGGGGCCTATAAAATCAAAGTATCATGCTGTGTGTGTGTGTGTGTGTGAGAGAGAGAGAGAGAGAGAGAGAGAGAGAGAGAGAGAGAGAGAGAGAGAGAGACTGAGATATTCAGTGTGTGTGTGTGTGTGTGTGTGTGTGTCTGTGTGTATGTGTCTGTGAGTGTGTGTGTGTGTGTGTGTGTGTGTGTGAGAGAGAGAGAGAGAGAGAGAGAGAGAGAGAGAGAGAGAGAGAGAGAGACTGTGTGTGTGTGTGTGTGTGTGTAAATCAAAGTTCAGAGTGATTGTCCAAAAATATCTGTGAGGGACGTTGAGGAGCAGCGATCATAAACATGGAGAGGATCTCACTCCCCCGCTGCTGCTCTGAACGCGCGGTAGATGAAAGGTCAATTTACTCGTTACCAAAAATAAAAAGTGACGTCACTAGACCTGTACCACAGCCGACGGAGAACAGTCTATTAAAAAGAGTCAGATTCGAGCACGAGCTGTCCAACGCCTGTGACGTCGCTGGGGGCGGAGCTGCGACGGCGTCAGTGCTGACGTAGGCACGCCGTCGACGGAAATGGCGTTTGGACTGTCTGGGAAAACCAAAACAAGACTCTTAGAGGCAGCAGAAGAGCAGCTTCTCCTCCACATGAGTGCGGGGTTAACACTGAAGGACCACCGTTACAGTGTCCCCGGCCGTCATGACGCTTTGTTTAGTTCAGTGAAGCGATGCCGTTTTAGTCACTCGGCTTAACTTCACTGATCAACATGTTAAAAACACGTTTAAAGCTACATCTCTGTAGCTTTGTTCAGGCGCTGTTTAACTGAAGTCCTTTTAGACATTGGGTAACCTCACAGGATTAAGTTTAAGACATTGGGTATCTTCTCAGAGTTGAGTTTAAGATATTGGGTATCTTCTCAGAGTTGAGTTTAAGACATTGGGTAATTTCACATAGTTGGGTTTGACATTGGGTATCTTCTCAGGGTTGAGGTTAAGCTGGTTAACATTAACATGGATAACTAGCTGGCAGAATTGTCCAAGGCTGTCATTAGGTAGATTATTTACGGGGTTGCACAATTAAACTGAAACACCTGTCATTTTAGTGTGGGAGGTTTCATAGCTAAATTGGACCAACCTGGTGGCCAATCTTCATTAATTGCACATTGCACCAGTAAGAGCTGAGTGTGAAGGTTCAATTAGCAGGTAAGTTTTGCTCAAAATATTGCATTGCAATATTGCACCTAAAACCAGGTGTTTCAGTTTTATTGTCCAACCCCTGTATGCTGTGAAAGGCATGGCTGGTGAAGTTATCTAGCTAGCTAACAATATGGACAGAAAACTTTCAAAGTTATTTAAGGCACTGGTTAACTATGTACCATAATGTGCTAATTAGCTTTTCCAAGTCCTTTAAGGCATTGATTATTCTCACTGAATATTTTGTAACTAAGTTGTTATTTCAGTCCTGTGTCTGTCATTGGTTAACTACTCTGGGTCCTATGAAGTGTTTGTAAACTTCTTTAAATACTTCAAGGCTTTGTTTATCTTCATTTAGTCCTGGCAGTGGTTAAATTTTAAGTTGGTTATTTTTTTAAGGCAAGCTTTCTCAAGCTGTGGGCCCTGAAGCACTCTAGTGGTCCACAGGCACATCCTCAGGGGGGGAGAGTAGTTCATAGTGAGCTGCTAACTGCACTTTAATTCATAAAAGTGTGTAAAAATTTCAGTTCATTTTCCAACAATGTAGCCACAGCGTGTGACGCACACAGTTATCTAACTTGAGGTGTAGATGTTTCTTAAATAAAAATAGAATGGAGACACTGTTCCTCAGAAAATGTAAAAATCACCTGCATGTACGACCCAGACTACATTATATATGATGTGGTGGCTTAAGTAGATGAATTGTTGAAATTAAGTCTAACATATTGAGACTGCTTTTAGACAGAATTAGAGAAGTCCTGTCGAGAAGTGATGTTAGCAACCCATCTTTATTGCTCGTGGTTGTGAGTGACATTTGGGATAGATGTTTTCATGAAGATTATTCTTAAGATACTGTTCAGACCCTAATTCTCACTGTTTCAGTTTCAGCACTTGAGAAATAAAAGGCAAAAACAGTTTTAATAAGTTTTGTTTTGTTTTTTTCTTGTGGGCCATTACACTTTCTAATTATAAACAGGTGGGCTGTGAGGTGGAAAAGGTTGAGAAACCCTGCTTAAAGGAATTTGTTAACTTCTCCATGTTCTTTACATTGTTATTTTAAGTAGTTTGATGTGAAATTACCTGTTAATTACATTTTAAACAAGTGTTTCTCAATCCTTGCCCTGGAGGCACCCCTATCATACACATTTTAGCTTTAACCCAATCCCTGGAACTCTGAGTGGGTTTTGTAATGAGCTAATTAGTTGAACCAGGTGTGCTGGGAGCAGGGTAAGCTCTGAAGCAATCAGGGTAGTAGTGCCTCCAGGACTAGGGTTGTATGTATAATCCAGGCAACAGAAAATGTATTTATAAACAATTAGAGTAATAATATTATGGGATGCAGCTTTTAAAGGCATTAAACGCTTTATACATATGGTTCTTATCAACACATCTGTGAATGATTGATTAAAATTAATGCTCGATACAGAATATGTGATTACTGACTCTGTCTCTTTTGAGCTGCATATTTCACATCAGACATCTCTGAATGTTTAGTATGTGAACTTTTAACCAATGAAACTGTATAAATGTATAGCTTGTCTAGCCTTTGTAGACCAGACCAACAAGATTCAGTAAAAAACTTTAAGGAGTTAAATATTCTTTAAAGATATGGGTCTTCAGTCTGCACGTACAACCTAGACTACATTATATATGATATGGTGGCTTGAATTGTTGAAATGAGGTCTAACATATTGAGACTGCTTTTAGACGGAATTAGAAAAGTCCAGCTGAGAAGTGATACTAGTAACCCATCTTTATTGGGTCAATGACAAGAGACTGAATAAGCACCTGAGCAGCCACTCAAGACAGAAAAGGCCATTCTCTAGATGTAAAGGAAAAATCTGCATGAACAATTCACATTTGCAACTTGAGCCGAGAATGAGAAGAGGTCAATACAAATATACCAAGGTTCTGTGTTTCTGCTGATGGAGTAAACAGTGAGTTTTCAAGGAAAATAAGATGATCAGGGTGAGAACCAATGAATCCAGGAAAGCCCACGAGATTATATTAGTTTGCCAAGAGAATGAGTGTAGAGAGGGAAGCTTTGCACTGAGCTTTGTGGAACACCGGTGGGGGAGTCTGTGTGGATCAGATGTGGCACCCTGCCATGTTACCTGGTAAGAATGCTTCTCCAGGTATGATGTAAACCATTGCCGTGACGAACTGGTGACTACTGAGGACTGACAAGAGAATCTGCCAGTCTCCCATGTCAAACGCTGCAGAGAGGTCATGGAGAATTAGAACAGATGATAATTTAGCTGATCTTGCAGTGTGGAGTTTTCCATTGAAGGCAATAAGAGCAGCCTCTGTTGAGTGTGCCAGTTTGAAGCCAGATTCGTTTGTGTCCTGTAAATTGTTTTGGGTGAGAAAGCAAGACAGCTGATTATAGACAGAATGTTCAAGGATTTTTGAAGGAAAAGAAAGAAGAAATGCTGGTCTATAACTGGTGATGTCCGTGCTATCTATAGTTGGCTTTTTCAACATTGGGACCACTCTGGCAGCTTTGAAGGTAGGAGGAACATCACCTGATGACAAAGAGCTGGGATGAAGTTCATTGTGGATCATGAAGTGTTCTGATCCTCAATGTACTGGACTGAGTGATGCTCTCAGTGTGGATCAGGTTAGTGATGTTAAAAATCGATACTCTGCTTGTTAGTTTTACATAATTTACAGTAACTTTGACTGAGTTTGAGTCAGATATGAGAAAAAACTGACAGTCTGATGACATATTTTATATCAGACCACATGTTTGTTTTTGTTGGCATGCACATTACAATTGTTCATTTATCACTTGAAAAAAGTGTGGGAAGAGTTCAGCAGCAGTACAGCTGTATTATACACATATGTTGCCAACTAATCTTGTTTTATATGCGTTTTACAATGACAGTAGCTGTATATTGTTAATGTTGGCATCAGAGACTCAAATACAGACTCAAATCCAGTTCACCTTTAAGCTTTAAGATATATTCTGCATTTGACCTCGTGTTTGTTCAATTTATAAGTGTTGCCAGCTTTGTTTTCTGCATTACAAATATTGCAAAGGGTTGTCTGCATTATGTTTTTTTATTATTATTTTTTTTTAAAAGGTAAGAGTTACCCACTCTTACCCACCATAGGGACTTGTAGGTCATTTGAGCTATTTATTGTGACATGGCATTAAGATTTTAACTTCAATAATAACATTAAATATCCAATTAAAATTCTAATTGTTATTGCCAATTTAAAGAAATGTTCGTGATTTACTGTAGCTTTAGGATTGTTTTGCAATTTTGGTCAGTAGTTTTCTTGACCTCCTTAATTTGAAAATCTTTGAGTATCTTTTTAACCTCAAGTTTGCTGCCAAGGAACTGGAAGGAAATGCAAAGAGATGTGATAAAAAGGAAAAATCTGAAAAAAGGTAACAGTTTAGCCCACAGTAGTGATGCAGTTGCATAATGTTGCCTGCCTAGTATTTGAAATTCTTCAGCACTTTGCCTAATAATTGCCTTGTATTTGTGGTTTGTTTGTCTCTAAAGCATATGAATTCAACCTTAACCATCATTAATTGACAAAGTATAGTGCTGTTACATGGTTTTCAGGCTGTCCAGAAAGGAATTATGGCCACTGCCCTTTGAATCTTTTTTACCCTTTTTTCACACTGTTGAGAAAATATTGGGAGAAGTGTTCCTAGTTTTTAATTTAGGAGGTTTTTTCAAATATGCTTAGAACAAGAAATGATAGCCAGCTGGGATTGGACACATGCCCTTGTTTAGGGTGACCTCTACCTGTGAGGTTGAGGAAATGTAAATAATAATAATAATAATAATAATAATAATATTAAACAATTCATATATATTTTTGTAAACCAATTTTATTTCTTTATTTACTTACTTTTCAGTTCACCAAATCCATAGCAGCTGTGGTTAAGTCTATGGATGCTACTCTAAAGAGCATGAACCTAAAAAAGGTGAGGTTATGAATGTTTGTGATCTTCACAATCTACATCTCTAGATTTAGAATCAGTTCTAGTGCATCTCAGGGAATTGGAATATTGGGATAAAATTTTTTCAGTTTACCTTTGATCAGTACGTCTTATAACTTATGAACAGAAATCCAGTTTCTCATATTCTTATACTCTAATATTCTAATTACTGTTTAAAGCAAAGAAACTGTGTCTAATTCAGAACATGCAACCTAAATTCCAACTCCTAAAACCGCTAACCTCACTGTTGTCCAGAAGAAGATCATTGCCACAGAATGCTGGAATGGAACTGTCGCTATAATGGGAGAATGTGGTATGAAAAGATTATCACAGCCAGGAAGGGATTGTCAAGAAAAGTTGTTTCAAGAGCTTCACAAGGAGTGTACTGAGGCTGGTGTCAGTGCATCAGGGGTCACCACACATATACCTCTCCAAGAAAGGGACTACAACTACAGCATTCTTAATTTCAAGCCACTCCTGAAGCAGAGACAGTGTGAGAAGCATCTTACCTGGTCTGAGGAGAAAAAGAACTGGACTGTTGCTCAGTACTTCAAAGTCCTGTTTGGAGATGAAAGTAAGTTCATTTTATTTGGAAATAAAGAGTCCTAGAGTCTCAACTCAAGCTCCTGGAGTCTGGAGGAAGAGTGAAGAGGCATACAATCCAAGGTGTCTGAATTCTAATTCTAATTCCAGCGAACTAACATTACACCAGTACACCAGAGTATTAGAACACATGTGTGGGGGTTCAGTGTCCCCTTAAATAACTATGTATAAATACTTTGAGCCTGGTTCCTCCCAAGGTTTCTTCCTCTAGCTCTGATGGAGTTTTTCCCTTCCACTGTCAAAATTAAAGTAGATGCTGACTACTAATGCCATTAAATCTGTTTGCAATTAAAATTCAAGAGTGCTGATGGACAGGTTTGAGACTCAGTTTGAAATGCTGGATGTTCAGACAGCACAGATGGAAGACACTGTGGGTAACGCCACCACATTAACCATGCCACAGGTATTACATTGCATTAGATGATCTGTTATTGTTTTCCTCTGGTTTTCTGGAAAGACATTACACCAGATACTGGAACATTTGCTATTAGGATTTGATTGCATTCAGTCACACCAGTACTAGGGAGTTTCACACCCTTCTTTTGCATTATGCATGGCTCATGTTCATGGCTGGTTCAGAGTATTCCATTCTGTTTGGCAGTGCTTAGTGGCAGTGAAGATTATGTATAAGCTTTGTGTTGATTTGTGATTTGTGTTTAAGCAAAGGGTGGCTCTAAATGTGGATAATTTTACAAATTTTATAACTGATAATGAGTTTACATTAACATTCATACTGCATTGGTTTATTAATATAATATGAAAGCAAGTTCTTTGTTTTTACAGAATGAAGTGGAGTCTCTAATACATGAGATGGCAGATGAAGCTGGATAAGCCACTGATCATTTTCAGTGTCATAATTTCAATTTTTCCCCAAGCTTAGTTTGTGTTTGTCTTCTGTCTATCTTTAACAGTTTAAAGACTCAGCTGTCCACTCCTAACAAAAATACCTGACATTCATACCTATCATTTCAGTGTCACTCACCAGCTTCTGCTTTGGCCTATGAAGCCCACCACATTCATAGGATAACAGTATAGGCACTGCTTAAAATGGTTCTGTAGCTAGCTTACATGTTACTCTGATTTGAGGGTTTGGTAATAGGTCACTTAAAGATTGGAAAAAAATGGAGGTGTATGTACAGTGGGGCAAAATAGTATTTAGTCAACCACTTACTGTGCAAGTTCTTCTAC
Source organism: Acestrorhynchus altus (assembly GCA_034509495.1). NCBI lineage: Eukaryota > Metazoa > Chordata > Actinopteri > Characiformes > Acestrorhynchidae > Acestrorhynchus > Acestrorhynchus altus. The sequence goes on along the minus strand of CM067512.1, from coordinate 10,968,255 downwards.
TTAGAAAGATGAGAGAGGTCAGTAATTTTCATTATAGGTACACTTCAACTATGAGAGACAAAATGAGGGAAAGAAATCCAGGAAATCACATTGTAGGATTTCTAAAGAATGTATTATGGGGAAAATAAGTATTTGGGCAATAACAAAAGTTTAACTCAAGACTTTGTAACATAACCTTTGTTGGCAATGACAGAGGTCAAACATTTCATAGCTGGTATTTTGGCCCATTCCTCCATGCAGATCACCTCTAGAGCAGTGATGTTTTGGGGCTGTCACTGGGCAACATGGTCTTTCAACTCCCTCCACAAATTTTCTATGGGGTTGAGGACTGGAGACTGGCTAGGCCACTCCAGGCCCTTGAAATGCTTTTTATGGAGCTACTCCTTAGTTGCCCAAGTGGTGTGTTTGGGATCATTGTCATGCTGGAACACCCAGCCACATTCCATCTTCAGTGCTCTCACTGATAGAAAGATACATGGCCCCATTCATTCTTCCTTTAACATGGATCATGTCCCCTTTGCAGAAAAACAGCCCCAAAGCATGATGTTTCCACCCCCAGTAGAAAACAGTAGGTATGGTGTTTTTGGGATGCAACTCAGCATTCTTATTCCTCCAAACACAACAAGTTGAGTTTTTACCAAAAAGTTATATTTTGGATTCACCTGACCACATTATATTCTCCTCAAAAAACAAAAATATCAGGTGCCATTAATACAGGTAATGAGTGGATGACAGAAGAGGTTCTTAAAGAAGTTGTTACAGGTCTGTGAGAGCCAGAAATCTTGCTTGTTTGTGGGTGACCAAATACTTATTTTCCACCATAATTTATAAATTCTTTAAAATCCCAATTTCCTGGATAGTTGAAGTGTATCTATTATGAAAATTACAGACCTGCTTTTTTGATTAAGAGAACTTGCACAATTAGTGGATGACTAAATGCTTTTTTGCCCCACTATACTTCTCCTTGCTAACCTGCTATGTAGAGCCTCAAGCAAGCAGCAACTCGAGAACTCCTGCCTCAGCTAAATATCCCAAGCTGGCCCACTGTTTAGCTTGACTGCACATCTAACAGTCCTATCAATACTGTTCTGTCTCCCCCACATGCTTATGTTGTATGCTCACCAATATGTAGCTTTAAAGTGAAATTAAAAACATTGTGGGGGGGCAATGTTTTCTAGTTTCTCCAGCAGAGGTCACCAGTGGAGCTACAAATTTATGACTTTTGCCCTGTAATTTAAGATATGGTATTTATTGTTTTACATGCTTTGTATATGTCTGTGTCGAAGGTTGGATCTGAAAATGGAGATTTCTCAGGGACAGAAATCCTCTGTTAGCACTAATGTTGCATCAGCTGAACAGGTAAAGCACAACATCTTCATCACTGTCTGCAGAACTTGCAAACATCATTTTTCATCATTGTCAAAAAATTGCTGACCAGTCTAATAATAATAATAATAATAATAATAATAATAATAATAATAATAATAATAACTGATTGCATTACGTTTTTGACTTAAAATAGTCAAAAGCTCTCTTAATTGTTTATTTTTTGTTTTCTTCTGCATGTTATTATTCCTGCCACATGAATGGAGGACTCCAGTGCATGGATGGCTGTGTATTGACATGATCAGTACTTATCATATCCTGACTCTTGCAAAGCAAGCACTTTGCCAGTTGCTAAGAGTTTTCAAACTATGTATATATGTGGCTAAAGAAGAATGGAAAATGGAAATGGAAATGTTCAGTGTACATGTACAATGTAAAAGCTTTGACAGCTTTATTGTGAAAGTACACAACATTACTGCATACTTTCACAACTGTTGGGTGGAAGATTGGTCTATTTGCTTGCTTGAAAAAAGACAGGACATCATTAATATGTTCAAATGTTCATGAATACAGATCAGAATAAGCAGAAAATATGAGGGAGAGGGATACAGACATAACATCTTACGAAATATTTAAACAGTTTCAGCTACAACTTGTTTATTAATGTTTTTGAGTTTCAACACTTTGTATTGTTGACAAAACCGAGATGCAGAATTGAAAAATCTGAGCTAGGGAAGCTAACTGACTAAACCAGTTGTGTTAAATTAAAAAATACTGTGTAATCATTTACTCTATTGTTTAAAATAGCTTTATTTTTTATTTTAAAATAACATTTTAAAAAGGTTGCGTCTATGTGCCCAATAAATACTAATTCTATAAAGATTGTTTTAAAATAGCCCCTGCAACAATGAATTCTATGTGGCATTTCTACAGACTCAATAGACATTTACATTTACATTTATGGCATTTAGCAGACGCCCTTAGAGCGACTTACAAAAGTGCTTTGCTGTTCACTCAGAATATCTAGTAGACAAGGCTGGAATCTACAGATTCCTCATGCTTAGATCCTGCTGAACACAAATGTCTTTATTGAATTAAATACTAAACCACACCTGATTTCAACTAACAGGATAGAATAGAAATGTATGTAGATTCATATATTATATATAGACAAAGATAGGTCAAGTAAATCAAGAAATGTTTTGGCATTAAACAATATTTTCTAAAGTAATGTTTCACATTTTAAGCATTTGTTTGATATTAACAAATAACAGGTGATTTGTGATGAACAAACAATTGGTGTAATGTCTCCCTCACATGTTGCTGAAAATTGTTTGCTTGCAGGATGAGCTCTCTCAGCAGCTGGCCAGACTACAAGATCTAATCTATTTACATCAGTGCATGTACATAGATGTAAATGTCTGGGAATTAATATAAAGATGAGTGTGTTTAGGCTTGCAGAAAGGGACTTGCTCCTATAAAGCATTAAAGGTTCTGTGAAAGTGATTATGCACTTAAATGCCTCTGGATGGCACTGCTGAGCAGGAACACTCATATTTGTTCTGAGGGTACAAGAGCTGTTGGGTCCTGCATGTGCAAATATGCACATTTTGTTCTAACTGGTAAATGCAGTCTAAAAACCCACCTAATTTCAAATGTGTGCTTTCAAAATGGTGGCACATATTTATATATTTTTAAGCAATATGAGAAGTAAGTCTGGATTTGTTTTGTGTAGATGAGATGTCATAAGAACCTCAATGTACTTGATCTTAACCACAAAGTGTGAAGACAATGGTAATATTTGAGCTGTACCATTCTATTTCTGAGGTGATTAGTCAAAACAAACATCTCCACACCCCACCCCACTTCACATTTTGGTTTGCTACCTTCACTGCATATGGTGCTTTGCATCATATGAATTTCAGAGGACATACCCAACAAGCACCCAAACGGATGCAGATGCATAGTGCAGCCATTTTATATACAGTTCAAATGAAGTATACCAGAGGAGTATAACTGGCAAAACAGAAGACAGCAGGTATCACACACACACACACACACACACACACACACACACACACACACACACACACACACACACACATTATGTGTGTGCTTTATATATATATACTGTATATTTTATCTCCATATACAGGGGTTGGACAATGAAACTGAAACACCTGGTTTTAAACCGCAATCATTTATTAGTATGGTGTACTAGGGCTTCCTTCGAGGTTAATATAGGGTCAGTCTGCTCTTGGTAATGATATTTTTTGGATCCAATACAGGTTAGCACCTGAACATCCCTTTCAGACAGCTTCCTCTTGCATCTACAGTTAGTCCTGGTATGCTGACATTACCCTGGATACATCACAAAGACTTGTTGTCTTTGCTTGCCCAGCAAGACGTGCACCAACAATTTGTCCTCTTTTGAACTCTGGTTTGTCACCCATAATGTTGTGTGCACTGCAATATTTTGAGCAAAACTGTGCTCTTACCTTCTAACTGAACCTTCAGATTAGCCGGGCTGGTCCACCCTAGCCATGAATCCTCCCACACTAAAATGACAGGTGTTTCAGTTTCATTGTGCAACCCCTGTATATATAATGTGCATACACACACAGTGGGGAAAAATAAGTATTTGACACTCTGCTGATTTTGCAAGTTTTCCCACCTACAAAGAAATGATAAGTCTGTAATTTTAATCGTTTCAACATTTTATGAAATTACTATTTGATCACCTACCGCCAGTAAAAAGACTGTTAGTCCTCCTTCTGCACTCATTACTTGTACACTGAACTCTGTTTCTGAACTTGTTAGTCAGAGGAAGGGCACCTGTCCACATGTCCACACACACTATCGATCATAATCCAATCTCATCACCATTGGCCAAGACCAAATTGCTGTCTAAGGACACCAGGGACAGAATTTAAACTCACAAACAAGGCAGGCTACATGGTCAACAGGCAAGCAGCTTGGTGAGAAGGTGGCAAACTGTCGGTGCAATTATGTCTGAGGAAACACAAATGATTGTCAATCTTCCCTGCACTGGGGCTCCATGCAAGATCTCATTTTAATGGGGTAAGGATGATTCTGAGAAAAGTCAGGAATTTGCCCAGAACTGACCTTGTCAGTGACCTGAAAAGAGTTAGTACCATTAGTAACACTACGCCATCATGTACTACAAAATCCTGCAGGGCACACAAGGTCCCCCTGCTCACGCCAGCACATGTCCAGGCCCATTTGAATTTCACTAGTGACCATCTGGATGATCCAGAGTGGAGGCATGGAGAAGGTCATGTGGTCAGATGAGACCAAAATAGAACATTTTGTGTTTGGAGGAAGAAGAAGGATTAGTACAACCCCAAGAACACCTTTCCTAACTAAAAGATAAGCGGGTGTTTTTCTGCAAAGGGACAGGATGGATGGGCCATGTATCGTGAGATTTTGGCCAAAAACCTCCTTCCCTCAGTAAGAGCATTGATGGGTCGTGGCTGGGTCTTCCAGCATGACAATGACCTGAAATGCACAGCCAGGCAACTAAGGAGTGGAAGCATTTCAAGGTCCTGGCGGCTGCTTTCGCCCCAGAAATCAACCCAATAGAAAATCTCTGAAGGGAGCGGAAACTCAATGTTGCCCAGCAACAGCCCTGAAACCTGAAAGATCTGGAGAAGATCTGTATGGAGGAGGCCAGAATGTCAAGAACTACAGGAAACATCTGGCCTAATTGTAAACAAAGGTTTCGCACTAAATGTTAAGTTTCGTTTTTCTGTTGTCCTCACAATTATTTCATGCAGTAAATGTAAAATGAATGTGAATTTGTGATTCTGTCTCACAGTTGAAGTGTGCCCATTCTTTGTAGGTTGGAAAACTTGCAAAATTTGCATAATAAATATTTCTTAATATATATATATATATATAAATATATATATATATATATATATATATATATATATATATATATTTATTTATATATTACACATACATATAACTTGTGTATAAGTATTCACATCCTTTGGTCAATACAAGCACATTTGGCAGCAATTACACCCTCAAGTCTTTTTTAGAAGGATGTTACAAGATTGAAAAAAATATTGGTCTGGGTAATTTACTGTATATTGGTGGGGAAGCGTCAATCTGTCCATGCTAATTCTATGCCCATGGATCAAATTTTAAATTTGTCCATTCTAAATCTATGCCCTTGACTGGACCATTCTAACACATGAATATGCTTTGATTTAAACCATTTCATTGTGGGTTGTTGGGTTGTTGTCCTGCTGGAATGTAAACATCTGCCCAGTCTCAAGTCTTTTGCAGCCTATAACAGGTTTTCCTCCAGGACCATATATATATTTATTTTCAAATTCACTTACAATTTGAAAATAAATAAATATGCATTGTAAAATTCATTGACGATGAATTTGCATTTGTAATCCATTTGCAGATTCAATTTAGGCATGGTAGTCTGTTAATTTTGGATTTGTTTGATTGATTTAATGAAAAGGGTTGTCTTTAACAACTGGTTTATTTATTATTGTGTGGCATTTGATCTTCCTTTTTGAAATATTTATGAGGTGTTATCTGTATGAGGTGTTATCTGTATGGGTTGCTTTCAATTTCTTCCATGTGTTTTGTTAATGACAGGTGATTTGAAGTTTAAACTGTCTGTACTTTATCTGGTAAACTTGTCACAGATCTTGTAGCTTGTTTGTGGATTTAATCACTCATCATCTAAAAAATAACTTGCATCCAGAAGGAATTGTTGGATTACAGTGGTATTCAGAAAGAAGATAAAGGTTATCTACAGAAGTAGTGTCTCTCAGTATGGTTTCAGGCTGCTCTCCTTCTTAATGTTGTCCTGTGATAATCTATCCCGTGCAGCTTGAATATAGTTACTCAGTTCCTGTAGATTTTGCAGTAGAATGGTGATTATATGTGAATATGTGGGATAGATTTGTCACTACTGTGCCCTCACACACAAATTTGTTTGTTCATCTCCACCAAGAAAAAAGCCAGACCTACCCATCACTGAAAATGTGCATTAACGCCCTATAAGCCTTATAATGCAACCCCTTTTGAACTCTTACGAATGCTAAAATCAAACTCTTCTCTAAGGCATACATTGCAAGTAAAAGATGTCAGCAACACAACACAATTAGAATAGAAAGCACATGCAACAGGATGACCTTATAGGCAGTCAAGTACAGTGATGAGGCCCGATTTTGCATTCTCCTTGTCTTGCTTGTTCTGCTTAATGACTCATTATTACATGTGTGACAGAACAGACAACAGACTGGGAGCTTATTGTGATGTAAAAAATGGTCAGCTTTGATAGCAGGCTGTGGTCCACTCTCTCGTTCTCTCTGCTCCGGCTCTACAACAGGAAACAGATGGAAGGTCAAAAGTCTCACCTGGGTCGGAAGCAGCATTCAGTCACTCGCATGCCAAGCCATCATTACCCTGCGATGAAGGGAGCATTCTATCTGGCTCAGCTGCAACCAATTTCAGGTACTGAGTGCGGTCCGTGTGCCGACGGATCCTGGCAGGGCTTGGACATATGACCTCTGGCTCCCAGGGAAAACCCATCTTGGCCAATTATAATCAAGAGCCTTTGACTGACATCCCAGCTGGGCAGAAGCTTCCATTATGCACATTGGCATAGACAATTTTATTACCTGTTGTTATGCCATTACATTACTTACGATCTCCTTAGATAGGGACACTAATTCAAAGCAGGGATTTGATTCAGTTTGCTTGCTTGGAGGGGAAGGGAAAACCATGAAACCATTATGTTGGCAACTGTGTGTATTTGGAGTCATCTTTAATAGCTGTCGCACCATCTTGAGGTCCACAGTTTTGAACAGAAGACAGAAAGCTAGTTTTGTGAAATGTTGAAGGTGTAGTTGGCTTTTTATTGTGAAAGTCTACGTTATTATTGAAATGTTTTAGAGACCATGTATTGCACTGGGAAATGATTGACTATGCTGAGCTATTAATCTCTTTGTATGTCTTGTTAAACAGCAGGCAAGTCATTTTCCTGAACTCTGTTAATTGCAGAGTTGGTGATAGGCAGGACCCCTTCATGCTTGCAGACCACCACTGGCACCATCTCTCAGCCTATTCTCACACTTGTATCAACATTTTGTGAGAGGAAAATGTTGTCGAAGGCAGCGGGAGATTTACTAAAGCTGCTGAGGTGAGGACAGCAAGTTTCCGCTCCCTGCACAAAGGGCGGAATACACCATAACTCCTACTGGGCCTTCTTTCTAAGGCTGGATGCTCAGTTCTCTTGTGGTGACCCCACAGATGGGCAGTTTGTTGCTGGAGCTGAAAGCTGAGCATCGTCACATTCAGTCTGCACAGCTTGGAGTTGATGTTGAACATAAGGGGTAATGTGGTCCCCTAGCTCTTGCCTCTACTCCTGGGTTGTGGTAGCAATTGTGTATAGACAGTAGGGCATGGTACAGATGGAGTCCTGTGATGGGTGATAGTAGGAGCTTTTAATTCCCCCTCCTTATGTTGAAACATTCAATTTTCCCTGTGCCTGATGGCTGTCGGAAAGAGCAAGGCAACCAGCAGACACAGGAAGCTGCGTGGATTGGTTCCGCTTGCTCTGGTGGGGCATGTGTGTCCAATCGCTTCAGCAAAGGGCTTTCCCCAGCTTCCTTTACACACATGCACACACAGGGCATCTGTTGATGACCCCACCGCCATGCACGGTGCTTCCTCACAGATGTGTTAACGCTGCTTTTAATTTGTTTTTATTGCTTTTGCCACTGCAGCTGGCCCTATCATTCCCACTTCCAAACTCTATGGATCATTAAGCTTTAAACAGCCCTAGGCTTCATTCTAGTAACTGAGTGTTTGCACCCCCCCTTATCCACCAATATCTATTACAGTACCTCAGTGTATGGACAAGTAAACCCTATCCGCACCGCCCCGACTTCAAATGTGAGAGGTTTTACTGCAGTGCCCTCTTGCACTGATGGTCAGGCTGATTGACGGCTGAAGAAGGACATGCAGGGTTGTCATAACACACTTTACTGTCCATAGGACCTTGACAGGCCATTGTGTTTTATGGGACTAGGAGGTCAAAGTCAAAAGGTTAATAAGGTATCTTCTTTTGCTCAGTTGGTGACAGGATGACTGGATACTGAACTCTGAAGACGCCTGTTGGCTGCATTCAGCAAAGAAACAACTGTGAGGTCAACTGAGGCAATAACTAAATAAAACATCTGCCTATACAGCATTAAATAAAAACCTTAGCACACTGTTGCCTGAGCCCCGATGTAGTACAAAAGACAACTCCAGGCACACTCCTTGTGTGTATGGACATTACCACATGTGTGTATGTGATGATGAAGATTAGCAGTCAGCCTGGAGACAGAGAAAGGGGAGAGGGAGGAAAAATGTGCACATATGGAAAAGTGCTTGACAGGCTGCAGTTAGTCACACTCCTGCGTCTCTAATTGAATTACCGTTGACAGCACACCACAGGCCGAGTGGTAGACCCTAAGCAGCCGACAGGCAGGGTGTGAGTGTGCCGGGGAGTGGGGCATTCGCCCTGAAATCAATTACCAGCACAAGGGGCCAGGGGATCCGGGCCCACCGGCCACATCCTGCAGGTCAGGCCTAGGACTGACAGCAGCATCTGGGACTGTCCTACTGCACTGACCTTAGAGCTGCACTTGAAAGCAGGCTTTGCAAAGACTGGGCATAGGGTGGCTCTAAATCACCTGCTTGCTTCTGCCACCTGATACCCTGGCCTGGAGCATCCCATGCACTGGCACTGAAGGGCTGTGTGGCTGGGGGATAAGGTGGAAAGAAAGATAACCTGTCACAGACAGGAAGCAGGCAGAGCCACACACCATCAATCCTTAGAAGGTAGACGTGTCAGAGCATGGATTAGTATCTGATCACTTCAAAAGCATTTTCAAAACCATCTTATCTGAGGGCCTGGGTCCACTTTGCACTATGTCTGTTACATCATGAACTGCAGAAGTCTAACAAGGGGGAGATGAGGGCAGTTTCCAACCCACACAAAACAGATTTTAAAAAGCAAGCGTTTGTGTCTTGATTTGGGCAACTGATTGCGCCCCTTTTGTTGAGGTGGCACAGACAGTGAACAGAGAGAGCATCATTTTTGTGGGCATTCAGCATCAATCAGTCTTAATACACAATTCTCCTTCTTATTCTCCATAGGTTTCATTTGTCCACAACTAAGCAAGTGCAGACTTCACCTGTAACTAGAGGTTCCCCAATGGAGAACTTCTGAAACTTTCTGGAGAAGACATCAGACCATGCATTAGGGAGTTGGATTGGGGGTGGGGGTGGGGGTACAAACAGGGAGATGATGGACAGCAGAGGTCAAAAAGTGGAAAGTGTTTTGTTGATCCAGCACGAGGTCCCTGAGACTTGCTGACAGGTTTCTCCACAGTTCACTTCCCCTTTACACAGCTGAGGGCCGCTGTACCACAGAGAGTAATTAGGGGAGTGTTCTGCAGAAAGCTTCTGGGGAAGGGATTTATGTGTAATCAGGCTGTGTTGAAGTGAAAGACCACTGATAAATAACAGAACTTCTGTAACATATATTCTAAAGAGCTGGTGTTGCCATTATCTGTCCTTCGTTGCAGGATTGAATATTCTTTGCATGTATTTTTATTAGTGTGGAACGTCTTCAAGAAAAGGAGCCATTGGTTCCAGATAGCTCAGAAGTGACAGTATTTGTTTTATTGTTCCTCAGATTTGTTTGGATTACTCAAGAGAGTGTGAACACTGTTGGGGTTGTTAACGCAGCTGGGAAGGAGGCCAAGTGATGGACATCAGAGTGTGAGAAGGGAAGGTTGCCCGCAAAGACAGAATCCGAGTGCCTGGCTGCCATGGGCCTGGTTGGGGGGTCATGAGTGAAAATTGTTCCTTTCATATGTGCCTGACCCCAGCGTCTAATGGTGCATAGGTTGACCACACATTATTGACCAACACCAGCATTGACCCTTGTATGTCTAAACGTTCACTAAACGAGGCAACAATTAAGCAGTTATACCAGTGGTAATAATTTACATTATCCTTTTTCTATGACTCATACCACAGAAAAGCTGGCAAAACAATTGGTGTACTCAGACTGATGCAGAGACTCAAAACTTAATGGGCTTTCTGAGGTTTATATTTCAATGTGTGAAGGATAAAAAAATCATGTTTGCATAAGAGCCTTCGAGGATGCCTATAAGTTACTGGATAGTGAAATGTATGTTGTACATACAGGCAGTTTTGGTTAATAGCTAAAAAGCTAAACATGCCTCAGTGTGGCCTGAAGCAGACCTGCTGTTTGATAGAGGAGAAGAGGACTGCTTAATAAGCTGTTAAACTGCCCTTGCTTTTCACATTATTGGCTGGAGGTAATTCAATTTCAACAGCAGCTGGTTTCACTTGAAACTTTACAACACCGTTCAGTCACATCCCATAAGCTGACCTGATAAATAACCTTCTTTTATTGAGTTTGCAGAGCAAATACCGTCCAACATAAACCTCACATGAGGCTGCCTAATAAGACCCAAACTCTGACAGAGCCACGGGGCATGTAATTGTACCAGAAGCACACAGAGACAGACAGAGAGCACATGGGATTCCACAGCTCCAGCAAGGAGTTGTATCAACCACTCCCATTAACCAAAAAATTGAAATTAATCATTTCTTAGAGTGAAGCCTATCAATCTTTTCGACATTGAAAGATGTTTACACACTGTGGATTGGTTGGAAAATGCTGAGTGCAGGTCATTAGTCTAACATAAAATTAATCAATAAAAAGCTTCAGAATCAATCAGGTTGCTTGTCAAATATTCTGTTTTCTTGGTCCTACGGGGAATTTGTCTAAAAGTTCTGCAGTTAAAACTAAATACAGAGATATTCATGATTTGCTTTGACTGAGTTAAGAGATGACCTCAGTAATTGCAACATTTTCCTATTGGATTGCCAGAGAAGAAGTCTTGGCTTATTCTCCTTTATGTAGAATTACTGGTGGCTTCATATTCTTCCACAATTATAGTTTTGCTTTTGTAATTGTACACATGACATATTTGTTCCACTTTATTATAGCCTGAAAATATGGGCATTTCATGAGACAAACCTGTATGTTATATGATATGTGGCCTACTGAGGCTGTATCTTCACCAACCATCATAAAATTGTTTATATCCACATACCAAAGTAAGCATTTTGCGGATATTTCAGCAGGCTAACGTCCACATGTGCAAATGGAGGAATGGATGAAAAAAACAGATTGCAGTCAGGTGAAAACTTCCTTTCATTCAACCATTCAACGCATCAGTATTCTGGATGATCTGCAGCGTCAGGAAGTCCTAATGGAAACCAGGCTTTTCCAACCAATTTGTAAGTGCTTGTGGGATAAAACAGTCAGTCTGTGATTTGAAGCCTGAGTGCTCTGACTGACAGGGGGGTGTGGTTTGTTTTAATCCAATCCAATGTTATTCCTCTTGTTTAGGTTATACAAATTACCTAATTAACAGGTGCAAGCTGTTTACACATAATAACTCAAAACATTTTCAAATTTAAACTGCAAATTTAAATTGTGAGGAAAATGGCTACTTGAAAGAAAGTACACTTTGTGATAGACAGTATATATGATATGATGGTTGCAAAGACATGTACTACAGATCATTTGATTAAATCTAGTTCATCCTTACATTTCCAAGTTGTTAATAAATCTGACAAGAAAATCACTTGTCAGGGGCTTTCTGTTTTCTGTTTTCTTTTTTACATCAACTGAGAAAACAGGCCATTTCCACAGATTTGGCTAAATCCTTCTCACTGAGCCTTGAAAAGTGGAGAAGCTTGCTGTGGAAAAGAGCCCAGGTTCCTCCAAGATTCAGTGGTGAATAGGAAAGGAGAGCACCATGCATACAAGACAGACTTTCCTTGAGAATACAAATTAGTTCTACCACACGAATATTTGCTCATTTGCAGAGGTTTACTTGGTTTCAGCTGTGTTTAGGTTTGGGATGAGAACTCAAGCCTGTATGTGAAGTTCCTGAAACATGTGGCAGGCAGAAGGCTAGATCTTAAACCAGAACAACTTGTGTCAGATTAATTTCTTAAACTAGACTATTGCAACAAATACAGTATGTAACATTTGTTCCATAAGACAGTTTTGCACATCTGAGGTCTCAAGTGTTTTTCACAACACCGTAATGGTGGTCCTCACTGGATGAAGACTGAAAGCTGAAACTGAACAAAACTGATGCAAGTGGACATAAGTTCAACAAAATGTACATATACATAGTATACTTTAATACATACTTTTCAAAAATGGAAAAGTTGTCCAGTCAACTTGGTATAACAACAGATAGCTAAAAAAATATTCCATAATTATAATACTGATTCAGTTATTAGGAAGATAATAAAAATGGCACTTGAAGTAACTGTTCTGTCCATCTCTTTGAAACATTTTAGTGTAAATGAGCATTCTCTAAATCTCAGGTCTCTCTCTCTCTCTCTCTCTCTCTCTCAAGAAAAAAGTCTTTATCCAGCAAAATAAAGGTAAAACCTGTAATACTCCACAAGACAACAGAGCATCCTGTCCATTTTGCAGTGACCCAAAACAAGAGGTGGCAGGGGAACAGCAGCAACATAGTTTAATCATGAACCTGTTTACCCTATCTAGGGTGCAGTTCCCACAATCCAGCATCACATGAGGTCAGAGGCAGTGGTTAATGGTAGAATTCCAGGATGACTGGTGGTGCACAAGGCTTTCAGAGGGTGACAGAGTCATGCTATCAGTGGGTTTTGAAGGCTGGGTGAGAGTTGAGAAGTGTGGGCTGATGGGTAAGCTGTAGCTGTACAGTCCATAAGGTGGCGTGAGAGAAGACACCAGGCTGCTGTGTTGGGTCTGGTGAGTTCCAGAGGTACGGCTGGCTTGAAGGCTCTGGATGGAGAGCAGGCAGGGGCCAATGGCTGCCGGACCCTGCAGGCACTGGCCCCGACAGCTAGCTGCTTTTTTTCCATGTAGAGGGGACAGCAGAGGGAAGTCTGTCAAAGGTCGCAATGCAGGATAACCTCTGAGTCTGTCTGGTCCTAGGCTGCAGTAGGCTCTGCTTGTGAACGGATGGTTTGAAGGAGACATTTTGTAGCAGATTGGGACGCTGAGGTTCTGCAGAGTACTGTCAGGGCTGGAGAATGTGATGGGGTGGGAGGTTGAGGAACCAGACAGAGGTAAAAAGTTCTTGAGAGGGGAGATGGTACCACAGTTTGTTGAAGACCCAGAAACTCCACCTTTATAGAGAAGAAAAAACAGGGTGAGGGTATTGCTCAAAAATACCATATCAGTAGGATATGTAAAAATAAACATGAAAATTAAGTGTAAAATTAGGATTTCCTTTAGCAGTGAAGTTGAAGAAATCACTGTAAAAGCTGGCTCTCGACATATGATTTTATTTATGAAGTTCAAATGCAATTGTTAATTTGTACTTTAATTATTTTAGTTAGTTACAAGAATTTAATTATCCCAGCAATCATTTCACTGTTTAATCACTGCTGGATCAAAATCATGATAATGACTGAATCACTTTGAAATTATGCTCTGATTTTGAAACTCTGATATTGCAGCTTTGTTTCAATGTCAAAACTGATTTTATAAATCTAGTCATAATAGAATTGAATAAAAATGCTAACTTTTTTATACTGATGGTCCTCATTTATCTTTCATATTGATGTTTTTTATCTCTCCATATAGTAAATGAATCTGTTATTCCTTAAAGCCAAATTTTCCAAAAGTGTCACTTAACATAATTTGAATGCAGTTAAAGACTTTTGCAGCCTAACTCATTTGCTCACAAACATTACTTTCTAGCTGTAATGTTATTGTTTCTAATTTTGGTATAATGAAATAGTAAGATCATAATAATTATCATCATATTTAAACAGCAGAATGTTAATGTTGACAAAGCAGAAACTGTAATGTTGATTTATAAGTGTTATGTTAAATTTTCCACACCCACTGAACGGTAAATGTGTCAATGTTTTTTTTGGGGGTTTTTTTGATTGTTTGTTTGTTTTTTGTTTATTTTTTCATGTTGAAGCAACAACTGACATTATCTCAAACACATTTCAATGTTGAAAGTTGGTCATGTGCCAGCTGGGAATGTAAAGGGTACTTGAGGAAAGACTCTATATAAATAAAAGTGATGATGATGATGATGATGATGATGAAAAGGAGGATGATGATGATGATGATATATGTCAAATGTTTGTGGACACAGCTTCTAATAAATGCATTCAGCTTCACTGAGTTACACCCATTGTTGACACAGATGCAAATGCACACACATGGCTTGTCTAGTCCATGTAGAGAAGTACTACCAATAGAATACAAATCTCTCGAGCAGATAAATATGAACCTATTGGCATCATTCCTAATACCCCCCAGCATTGAGCTGTGTAGGAGTGCAATGGTATTCTTTGGAATTTTTTGAGAATGAGATAGTGATCAGCATCCTGTCCTCATTAATGCTCTTACCTCTGAATCCAATCAAATCCATATTACAATGATGTGAATTCTACTAAAAGCCTTTCCCTGGCCTTTCCCTAGAGACAGTTATTCCAAGAAAAGTAGAATAAACTGTTTTAATACCCTTGATTTCAAGAAAAAGTGTGATGTAATGTTCTGTACCTTGCAGCTCCAGAGCAAATGGCTTCAAATCAAGGTTGAATGGATTTCGCCATGGGTAAGACTCTAGAATCCCATCCAGGACCCCCCTATGGGAATTAGGAAAAGTGGAGAGTGGGAACAGAGAGGCATCAATAGAAAAAAGTCACCCACTGATAAATGTGCAGTGCACTGATGTTTCTGACACCTTGGATCTTTCAAGTGATTTACAGCATGCTTCCTCTTCGCTTAATACAAAATGAAATACTGCCCAGAGAAATTTACAGGCATCACATCTGTTGGAGGGTGCATTGTTTGGGTGAATATTTGTTAACAGTTCAATTTCTGTTACCTGTTTCGTCCTGGGTCTCGAAAGCCCTTGGCGAAGGGATTTCGGTCAATCTTCAGTTTTGTTATCTTAAAGAGAAGAGGGAAAGAATGTAGAATTAAACACTATCCACATGTAACAGTGCATGAACCTTTGATCCTCAAATACTAACAATGACCTCAGTTTTCACTCAGCAAGGCTAGTGGTCGGCTGTGCCTTCCAGTGGGCATATATCTCCTAGAGCCACACAGGGCAATGGGCCATGTCAAACAAAATGCACTGATAACAGGGGACTTGTAAGACATCATTTCAAATATTGCTTGAAGGCAAATAGAGGCCACAGGCCTCCCCGGTTGAAAGCAGTCTAAAAATTCAAATAACAAAATAATCCTTCCCAATAAAAAGTGGACCCTGGTGACGAGAGCTGGCTGCCCACGCTGTGGCTTCCAGTTTCTGGAACAACGTGTGTAAATAGTGATGCCTTTCAGGAACCTTTTCCACTTCACCCCAGTGTGCTCCCAGTCGCACAGTACATGTTCAAGCCTACTGCTCTCTAGGAGCTAAACGGCGTGATTTATGCACGCGGGTTCGGGCGAAAACAGCGAGATCTGTGTTCATATGAATTTGATATGCTTGAAATGAAAACGGCTTGGTGGAGACTTCGGTGGAGCAGGGCCGTATAATAGCCGTGGAATGTAAAACGCAAAGTAAATGGAATGGAAAATGGGAGGACTCACACTGGCAGCCCCAGTTGCGTTCATGCAGTCCTGGTTCCGAAACGGAGATGATTTAACGCGAAGAAGGGGAACGCGCGCGCTCTCAGCATAACGAGTGCGCAACGACACGTTCTGGAAACACTGCTCGCTTTTTGCGGTGCTTGTATGAGGAACAGAGATGCAGTACCTGCTGGTTCTGATAGGCCGTCACGGTGGTAAACTGCGTCTCCGGGAAGGAGAAGGTGTGCACACCGTGCGCGGGCAGCGAGGTCAGCTGCACTGGCTCCGGCCCAAGCTCGCGCACAATCACGTGCACGCGCGGCTTGTACTTGTGCATGGACTGCAGGATGATCTGAATTGGAGAAGATGCACGGTTAGGAGAGAGCGTGTTTATAGATATAATAGGGGTGATTGTGACCAGAAGAAGAAGAAGAAGAGGAGGAGGAGGAGGAGTTTCCAAGGTAAAGCAACCCACGTGGCCTTTGTCGTCCATCTCGTTGTTGGTTAATTTGACGCGGTCGAAGCTGATCACCTGGCGCATCCATGTCTCTCCGGAGCAGGGCGAATCCGGATGCATATAGAGGCGCGGTGTGATGCACGAGTGGTCCGTGTTTCCAGCGACCATCCACTGTGAGCTGTGGTACACGTACCTGTACGACAAAACGATTTAGTAATATAACAATCAAAACAATAACCGCAACAATAATATAGCATGTATTATTATTATTGTTATTATTATTATTATTGTTATTATTATTATTATTATTATTATTATTATTATTATTACTACTACTACCTACAATAGTATATTGTATATAATATATACAATATATAATAGATATTTTGTATCCACTACTACTTCTACTATAGGCTCATTTTATCCAATTTAGATTTTCATCCTAAATCGTTTTTGCTATACTTTTAAAAGCCAAGCTCGGTGTGGAGTCAGTAATTTGGTTATTTTCTAAATTTTAAATATACTAAACAAAAACATTAACATTTACAGTAATGTCCACAGGCTGAATTGTTGTCCACTTTTAATTGTGAATCTCAATCGACATAGTTGACTGTGCAAAAGATGGGAGACAGACAGACAGACAGACAGACAGACAGATAGATAGATAGATAGATAGATAGATAGATAGATAGATAGATAGATAGATAGATAGATAGACAGATAGGTCTGAAATTAGTGTTTGAAATAATCTGTAAGTAACTATAAATCATCCATACATCCATCTTCTTATCCTGTTATCCTGTTTTTCCTGGTCAGGGTGGCTATAACTGAGTTCAGATATTCTATATCGCATTATTATTATTATTATTATTATTATTATTATTATTATTATTATTATTATCATCATCATCATTATTTACTTGTTTTATATACTATGATTTGAGATGCTCCCGTTTTGTTTACTTATTTAAATTCAATCAAATGGCTGTTTTATAAATGTGAAGCCTGAATTGTCGCACCTGTATCTCTTTGAATCCACGGGCATGATGTCCATAGCGATGTAGTACTGCTTGGTCGGGTCCAAGTTGCGCACTTTCACTCGGATGGAGGGAAACATTCTCCTGAGGAAAGAATTCAGCATCTGCATCAGAGGTTTTTCACTTTTATCAAACATTTGCATAACATTTTGACTGAAAATAAACATTGCTAGTTTTGTCTGGAGTCGTAAAAATGACGTCTTATTTTATTTACGTTGGCTAAATGATCTTCTGAAATAAAATCTTAACATTGACACTTAATAATAATAATAATAATAATAATAATAATAATTATATATATATATATATATATATATATATATATATATATATATATATATATATATATATATTATTATAATGGTATAAAGAGATGGAATACTTTGTATTAATTATTATATAACCGTATCTTACAGTCGATTTTATTTCGTTTTTATTACGTGTAATTTGTAATTTTGTTTACAATCAGATTTGGATATTTTGTTGTTTTGTTATACCTGTATAACTAAAGACTTAATTGGAAATTTAACAAACTATTTGTTGTTGTTGTAAACCTTTTATCTCAACTTTTTCCGGTTCAGAAGTTGAATCTTGTTCTTTATATCGTCTTAAACGTTCATGAATAGATCAATACTAAAGACAAGATTTTGAATGAAAAGGTTTTGCACTGCCTTCCTTTGAAAGTTAAGAAGTTTGTTTAAGGTTATTGCGCGACAGAGACAGAGAACAAATGCAATCAATGAGCTGGCGGGATCCACTGCTGTCCATTTCAGGACTGTTAGTGTTGTTATTTTATTTTACTGTTTAATTAACACAGGGTCCAAAGTCAATTGCACGCATTTTTGTGCCAATCTTCCATTTAGAACAAGTCTGTTGATATACTGAACGGTTCTGTTGTTTCACTTTAAACAATATCAGGTACTTGATTTCAGCAACAACAAAAAAACAAAAAATAAAGATTAAAAATGACTTGACATGCCTAAATCTTTTTTACAACCATTTATTATGAATGATGTTCAGACAGACTTTGTTGTGACCCCATGCTGCCCTGCTATGTTGTATAAATCTAATTATTAAATAAAACAGAAAGTGTGTGTCCCACCTTCCTGCTTTGGTGATGATCATTTCGGTGCCGATCTCGTGAAACCTCTTCCACAGGTCATAACCTTGTAGATCCACTCGAACCTGAGGCTCAGCATCATCTGGGTCCTCCGTGATCTTTACTGGACTCTTATTTTCACATGCTGTTCAACGTGTCCAGGAGGTCAAAAGAGGACAAAATCAGCCTGACGGCTTAGAGGCAAAGCTGTGCGATGAATTCATCGTGTTTTATTTTGAGAATAAAACTAAAGCAACTTACCTGCTATGCGAACATAGAGAGACAGACAGACAGACAGACAGACAGACAGACATATAGATAGATAGATAGATAGATAGATAGATAGATAGATAGATAGATAGATAGATAGATAGATAGATAGATAGATAGATAGATAGATAGACACTGCACGTTGAACTGAAATGACACTGCTCTCAATAAGACCACTCACCTCGGTCTTCTCCTCCCACACTAGTGTCCGAGTCTCTGTCCGTGGTAGGGCTCGTCTGCAGCTTCTCCTCCTTCACGTTTTCTAATTTCATCCTCTTGCAGCTCTTCCCCACCAGAGCCTCCACGGAGAAAGCGTGCGCTCTTGAGCTCAGGCCCTGCATCCTCGGACAAGCTGGTGTAGCAGCAGCTCCGTCTCCGTCTTCACTCCCACTCTGCATGACCAGCACTTCATTCGGGACCAAGATCCTGTGCACTTTAATTGCGCCTCCCAAGTTGCCGTGTGGACAGAAGCCTTGTTTCACATTTCCCTCCCGATTAGTTTGCCACCAGGCTTCGCGTCCCGTCCGCCTCCGCGTCCTGCCAAGCCTCCCTTTCACTGAAACTTGTCCTGTGTGCGCAAACTGCGCTGCGCCAATAGGAGCGCAGGAGTAAGGAGACGGGCAAGACAGGCGTTAATATTTTTGTGGTTTCCACACCCGTATTCCGGTACATCCCGCCTCCTATGCTTTTGATAGGATAAGAATTCACAATCGGACGAAGTGACTGTTTATGAGCACGACTTTCTCACCAACCCAGTGCAGGGGCAGAGCCTGACGGAATACGGGTGCGTGAAATAACGCCAGCGAAACTCCCCTAAAGCGCGAGCGAACACTGACTGCTGGACTTTTTTATGTGGAATCGGTTTAGCTGTGGGTCAGAGGACAGTCTGCACTGGCTTATAATTTATTGAGCGAAGAAAATGTCTTCCGGACCCTATAACACTTGTCTTTTTTAGCGTAAAAGCATGTTGTGCAGATATTTCACACCGAAAATGTGCAGAATTTACAGCACTCGTGTGGTCTGTCCATCAAAGTAAAGTACAGAAGAAAAAAGCCCAATTTCCAATAAATTACAAATAAATAAATAAACTAGCACAGGCTTAATTTCAGGTAGATAGATAGATAGATAGATAGATAGATAGATAGATAGATAGATAGATAGATAGATAGATAGATAGATAGATAGATAGATAGATAGATAGATACTCCATTCACCAATACATTATTATACGTTATTCAGTACAACAGCACATCACTCTCCATACACCACCTTTATCACTGGTGTTCCCAAAAGGCGTAATTGAAATTATGTATATTAAGGTTGCAAAATTGAATAAAACACTGAATAAAACCCAATTTTCTTCCCTAGCCTGTAGCATTTCGAGTTGCCATCACACTAAAAAAAATAGGTCCGGATTTGTACTTAAAATAGGAAACTTGTCTCTGGGGCTGTAACCTGTATTGATACAATAGGGTAAAAATCATTTTCTCTAGCCGCGGTCTCTGGTACTCAATACTGTACCTTTGAGAGTGGCTCTGTTTTTTGTGTGGAGTATAGAAGTACTATGGACCTGTGTGTGTGTGTGTGTGTGTGTGTGTGTGTGTGTGTGTGTGTGTGTGTGTGTGTCTGTCACAGTATCAAGAAATATATTAAATGTTATAATTCAAAACGAAAATAGGCTATATGTTCACCAATGACTGTTCGGGTTATTTATTATTATTATTATTATTATTATTATTATTATTATTATTATTATTATTATTATTATTATTGTTGTTGTTGTTGTTGTTGTTGTTATTATTATATATTCTCCTTTTTATTATTTTAAGTTCTCGTCGCTTCAGAAAGATGCACATATCATATCTCCAGGTTCTACTCAGTACGCAACTCAAATCTAATATCTAAGTATTATCTGATCACATATGACTTTTGAAACATTTTTAAAGAATTTCTTTATTGAGGAGATGCCTGTTGCATAGAATCACACCGCTCTTCCTCTTATTTCAGAACCGTATTTTACTGAATGTGTTCAGAGGAAGAAAGGAAATCCAGGAATAAACGTTTTAGTCTCGCTAACTATTCCCATCTGGAGGCTTGTATTTAAAAGAATCTCCGTTGAAACTCACTCCTTTTCGGTTAAAGCTAACATTTCCTAGATCAATTTGGGGGTGGCGGGTGGTTCTTTCCGTAAAATAAAGTCTTCAGCAGTTTTTCCCACTGTAGAGCTTTGTCTGTTTTTCATAATGCCAAAATCTGTCCCTGCGAAGGGCTGAACACTGGGAAACTGCTCCTAATGACAGGTTTGTATTATTAAATTACTGCTCGACGTGAAATTGATCCGTTTTACACAAATTCATCCAAACAGCATTTAGTACCGACTTATTAAAATGTTTTAATCGTAGAGGGGAAAGGACCACTGTTTACGAGGAGCCAGTTCATGTGTTTATCTCAGTGAGGTGGTTTTCTTATCTTATTTTTCCAACAGTTTTACAGTAATTGCTAAATATGCACAGTTTTCTGTTACAATTTCACAAAACGTTAGAAACTACAACGATGCAGTTAATCAAAACCATGACTTTATTCGAATCATTTCATTTATTGCAATTCGTTCTGGACGACTTATTTTTGGGTTTAGTTTTTGCACTGTTTGTTTATTAAAGCCCCTTCCTTCACACGTTCAAGACAACAATCATGAACTTCCCGACTTGTTCTTTTTTGGGAATGGTTCCGACTTTCCCTTTCATCTTTGGACTTTTTAAGCGGCAATCAAAATCGGACAGCTGGACAAAAGAATGGTCAAAGCATGTTCACACATACTCTGGAGCGAGAAGATGACAGCAGAACGTTTCTCTGAGTAAGAGCTCAGTTTGGGAGCGAAGCCCTGATCAGTGGGAATTACTGACATTTCCGAAACCAGCTCAGACATTTCCACACACGGATTATCGAGGGTGGTCGGTGCTCCCACCTTAAGCATGATGTTACGTTGGATTAAACATGCATTTACTGGCCTGTATGTCATATGTTTTCACCTAAGTCCAAGGGGTGTGTGTGGGGGGGTGGGTGGGTGTGTGTGTAGGGGGACAATTTCCAATAATTCTGCTTGCACTGCTGTAATGAAAGTATTGAGATTGACGTGCAAAGCCCTGCAGGACCGCAGGTGAATTCAGTTTAGTACGTTTATTCCTGTTGAACACTGTTTCAACCTGAGTGCACTGTGTGACGGAGCGTACCTGAACTGCCCCTCCAGCTGGATGGAAAGTTGGCCAAGCCATGCTGCTCTGTGTTAAGTTACATATATTCAGAGGAGCTGCACTCCATACAATCAGTTGGGGAGGGCAAAGTAAACATTTAAGTGCAATGCACCATGAATGACTGATTGCTAGTTAAATGATAGGCATCAAATAAAGTTCCCCAAGCTGTGTTTGGAGACCACAATAAACACACCCTTTCCTTCCACTCACGAGGTGAATATAGATCAGGATGATCATTGCGCCCAAGCTGAGCTTCTTGACTGCCTGTCAATGTTCCTGGCTGATGTGCTTCCAGGATCATTAAGCTGTTCCTGGGTCTTAGGCACAGCTATGTGGGTCAGCTAATTAGCCTCTCCTCACGTTATTTTCGTCAATTGCCTTTTTATTGAAAACCATGACTAGTTTGCCTCCATGTTAGCCATGAGGTCTGGCTGACAGACTGGCGGGAAATCAGAGCTTCTGCATGGAGTTTCTCTCTATAAACATTGGCAGGCTCCTCGGAGCACAAGCGTGGTGCCCAAACCAGGAGGCTAATTGTAGACAGCAGGGCTGGCCAGGCCAGGCGAAGCCGCCACTAATTGAGAACGACTTCTCCCCTGATGGTTTGTTTTAGGGCTTCAAACTGACGCAGAGCAGAAGGCGGAGGTTTTTTGGAGGCACCTTGCATGTGGTGAGGATGATCACCACTACCACCCTGAGAGGCAAGTTGGGCCTTTCCCCTTCTTTATTGCCAGAGGGGGGAGGCTGAGAGCACCATATCCACCTTAGATGCATTTACCTATTTCAACCAAGGCGGCCCACAAGTTCAACCCTTTGCCACATTGTACTTTGGTGTCTTACTCCATTCATCTCAAGAGCAGACTTTCATGGGAACTAATGGTGCAGTGTGGGCTCTCAGGAACTGTTTTCCTGTATATGTTTTCCTTGTAAATGTTCAGGTATGGGAGCATTCCTGCAGTAAGTCAAAGTGGCTGACTTGCATTATGTGCCTGTCTTCTTGAGCTTGTCTGGATTTGACATGAAGGTTGGCACCAAGTCCATGTTACCCATCTGATTTCAATAACACAACCAACCTGGGTTTTAAACAGACCCTTATGTAGTCTCTATAAATGCATTTCTCCAGGGTGACAATAGGTGGAAAAAAAGGATGTGTGGACACACATACAGAGAACACTGGAAGCAGAGGGCTTCAATGACGAAGGAGAAAGCAAGCTGAGCCCAGAAGATGTGCAATTATGGGGTGACAAATTCATATGACCCAGACTATGGCAGCATCTCAACTCTGGAAGTTTGCAGTGAAGGCTACATCTGCTCTTCATCAGAGCCCTCTCTGAAAAGTTGTTATCGAGACATAAATGTTGAATACTGCCTTTTTATGGTACCATAGTGGGCAACAAAATGCTAATTAAAAAATCTTTGCTCATTTTTAAAGGCAGACTCAAAGAAGCTCTATGCAGATGTAAAGGATTGTAGCTCTGCCCGGGACTTAATTGACCGTGCCATCCAAATGGAGCCCATGGACAATTGCATACAATTCTTTGATTGGTCATTGAATCTAGTCCAAAGTCCTCCTTTATGTATGCTCCATTTACATTTACTATCTACTGTTTTAGTGTGTTCCTTCTCCACCATGTGTAACCCTACTGAGCATCCAAACAGTTAAGAGAATGAGTCTAGCATAAACTAGTTTGAGAGTTGAAATGGAATGAGATCTAAATGTGCCGTTCTACCATTAATGTAACAAAAGAAATGTACAAGCTGATTTACAATCCAGTCATTTGACTCTTAAAGACCATTGTGTTTAATTGGTCCACTTGGACATAGAGCTTTTATAGTCTGCAACATTAATCACATGATTAGGGCATAAGAAAGAGGAAAAATTTCCTCCATTTATCAATAGTTATTTATCTAGTAGCTCACCCAGAACAATAATGTGCACCTCTGCTTTGAACTTGGGATCAAGCTCCACCATGTCCCTCAATATTTCAGTGGTCTAGCATTCCAAGACTTAGTGCAGCATGTGGTAGTGGGGAATAAATCTGCTGGAAAGAAAGATTAAGTGATACCACGGGGGTATTTTTCAGTGTTATGTACACAATTGGGGAACATTGAGCATATTTTTGAATCAGGATATGCATTTCAGCTTTTAATTTTTAATTTAATAATATTTAGTTAGCTTCGATTGTATAAAATATGACAAATTTTAATTTGTTGCTGTTATGATTATGGTAGTGTCTAATTCTGACCATCTAAGAAATAACATCTGTCAGATTTTAGCAACACCCAACCAGTAAGCAACATCCCAACACCGCTTGGCATCAGGAACTGCTTTTCAACACCCAAATAGGAAAATAATATTTGAATTTCTTAAGGAGATGCTGTTATTTTCATTATCGTTTTAACTCAAATAAATCAAATTATTATTCTTTATTTTTGAATTATATTCATCTAACCTTCTCAAAGACATACCATTTAAATTCCAGTGGGAAATATAGTATAACACAAAATTGTGCTGTGCAGAAATATTCTTCCTGTACAATATAGTACCTTGCTGCACAGCATGAGCTGAAATGCAATGTGATGTATCAATGACAGTTCGGCTGTGTGCACATATGCCTGTCTGTCCATAACAGGGTTTTGCTCTTGTTGATGCATACAGCCTGAGGCCCTGAAATGCTTATATCTGGCAGCCAGCATCAATACTTCCTGCCAGACCGAAAGGAGAGAACAGCTTGTGGCTGTGGTGGTTATTGCCTGAGTTTCATAGCAGCACCAGTCATGGGATAGGAGGGAAATAGTCAATAGCTCTATTTCTATATTTATGTTTGTGTGTCTGTAGGTAAAATGATCATGGCGTTTGAATGAGAAAATGTTTGGCATGGGGTCTTATTGAAAGGTGGCCCAGGACCTCAGAGGCCTCTGGGGCACCCTGTGGCCTTGAGAAAGGGTGCATACTGGGGACCAGGTTTTTTGAAGCCCAGACCCAGAGTGTGGGTGGAATTTAATGGCTCATGTGCCATGGCATTAAGTATTTACTGCCTCATTCAGCTCGGCTGCTGGCTGCCGCCCGGGGATGGTGATGAGGGAAGGGGTGGCAGGAGGAGGGCAAAATGGACTTTGTAGCTTACTGCTGGACTGTGACTGCCAGGATGCAGCTTGTTGCCACAAGTGTGTTGTGAATTATCACTGAGGGCTGGTGCTCCCGCTCAAGTTGATTAAGTCTCTCTCTCTCTCTCTCTCTCTCTCTCTCTCTCTCTCTCTCTCTCTCTCTCTCGCTCTCTCTTTCTTTCTCTAGTCTTTATACATTTCTTCATTTTATATACTGTCACTCTATGAGGTTGTATTATACATATTTTATATAATATTGTATATAATTTTAAATAAATATACCTATTTTTTATCCCTAACATTTTTAGGTTTATGTACCAAAACCAGAAGTTTTTTTTTTACACTATAATTTCTTATCTAGGCATTAATTTTTTTGTAGATGGATGAATGAATGGCAATTAAACAAGCTGTAGAAAAGAGTCTAGGCTGAAACAGTATAACTTAGGATCAAAATGTTGTGGCTAAACTGCTCACTGTTGATATACGTAAATGCTTATATTTTGGGATATCTCAGACATATAATCTGAAACACAATCAGTTGAACGTATATTTAAGATTGGTCCTTTCAGGAACTGTTTTTCCTCACCTTTTTAAGGTTTTAAAACCCTCTGCTTCATTGAAATGTATTGTTGTATAGGATCACTTGTTATTTGTGCAATGTCTGAGGCTGTACCCATAGAGAAATGATTTGTTGTGCCATCTCTACTCTCTCTGATTCCTAATGCTTGCCTGGGCACCAGCAACCATGTGGTTAATGACTGCGGTCGGGGAACATAAACAAGCCCAAATTGATAATGAATTTCAGACTTGCCATGGAGACCATCAAAAAACCATCCAGAAAGGAAATACCCATTACGTGGTCACTGGCTCCAAACTTTCAGCCTAGCTAAATGTACACAGCCTTTAGTAGTTCTCACCATTTGAGCTGATGGCTCATAAAGCTTCTTTTGAGCCTTCCCGGTTTTGAACGTGTCAGGGTTGAATAGCCTATTGTGAGCACAATAATAACATGCCTGGGTTTTTCTTCTTATAACAGCCTAACAGCCTTCTTGAGGCTCTTGTGGAAACTGTTTCATGTCGTTGCATGGCTACTGTTTTAGATGTTGGTAAACTAACTGAAAGGCATGACACATTGCCTTGCAGGCCACCATTGGCGGAGCTACTGCAAACAATAAAATAAATAAAGAGAAATAAATGTGCCAGGAGTTTGGTATGGGATTCGTGTTTTTGGAGTTATTCTGCAGTACCCCTTAAGTGGATATGGCAGGCAAGGCTGCAGGGGAAAAAATAGACTACACCGGTTTGCAATGCATTTGCAATCTTTGTGGCTTTTTGGGGAAAGGCTCTGTTTTTACCTTGTCACAGAGGTGAAAATTAGAAGGCCACACCAATAACATTTTTCACAGTGATTTCAATTGTTGTAAGCAAAAACATTTCTCCTTGCAGCCTTTCCACCACTGTGATTATTACATTTAGATTTGCACTGATAAATTGGGTGGTTCATATATCTGGATGTGGCTTTTTTGGGGGGAAAAGTCATAGAGGCAGAAGGGGTTGAAAAATAAAATGGAATACTGAGAAGAAAAAGTCTGGCATATCCGCAAATGCTTTTAAAACAACATGTGAAAAATCAGCAGTTCTTTAACAGTTAGCTTGTCATTTTTATTTGCCTCTTCAAATAGCTCCAGCATACGGCTTTTAAGATGGTGCCAAATATGAATGGGTGATGGCTGAAAGGCTTAGTTTCTGGCTTGGGTTTGCACACTTATTATCATTACCGCAAACTGTAATTCACATGTCACTCACAGCCGCGGCAGTGCAGGGGCCGATTTGGCATGCCGGCAGCGGGCTTCTCTGAATACTTCCAGGCCTTAATCTAGCCCGCCATCATATGCAGAGGGCAGAGCTGAGCAAAGTGAGAGGGAGACAGAGGACAGGCCAGTTAACAGGAGGAATGTTTCTGCATGCACACACACACACACACACACACTCACAGGGGGAGAGAGAGTAACCCATTTTATCCTGAGGTTAAAACACCAGAGGGTAATGCCCATGGTCTGGGGCACCACTTTCCCTGCCTTGTCTTGAGTGCTTGCCAAAATGAGGAAGAATTTCAAATCCTATCTACTCTACTTAAAGGAAATCTGAGCAGCTGTAAAAGAAGACTGTGAATGGTACTGAGTATTTTTGTATACACAGTCTTAGAAAGTACTAGAATGTCAGTATGGGGAAGAAGTATAGTTTGCATTTATACATTTTTGCCTGAGACAATAAATTGTGTGTACCATAATACATACACTTGTTTTAAAATTTTTTATATGTTTGTAAAATCCTAATAATCCTAATAATAGTATTCCTCCTCATCAGCCTACATAGTTCTTAGCACTTCCACTTCTCAACAAATGCACATGTAAAGCTGGACGTGAGGGGGAGCTCATGCAATCTGCGTTTATGGCAGTAGTGTAAAAGCGAATTACACTCCACAAATGTGGAGGGAGCTCAGCAAAAAAAAAAAATGCTTAAAGCTGCAGTTAGTATCATGTCCTACCTTTGGGTGTTTATTTAATTTTGTTTATACCTTGTTAATACCTTGATATGTAATTAAGTTGGATATTTCACAACTTTACTTATCACCTGCTAATTGTTTGGAATTGTATATATAGACAAGCTGAAAAAAAAAAAAACAGAAACATGAATGCATGAATTTATTTCGCTTTTAGAATGACTAGTGTGTCTGTGGACTTACAATGCAATGGTGAAGTATTTGGAGTATTCATGGTGGATCATTCCATGGCCTATATCTGAGAAATGCTATATGATCTTCCTCTGTTTCTGTCCTGATTGTTCTACATCTGCAGTAGGTTCAGGCTCACCAACATGTATAAAAAAAATCCTTTTATAAAGTTTGGAAAGAAATTAAATTAGAGGAGAGGTTGAGAACATCATAACAAATCATACTGATAAGAATGTAGATGCACGTGAAGAGATATACTAGTGGACAAATACAGTGTATGATGTTTATGGAGAATGCTACTCTTCCTTGACAAAACATAGACAAATTTCATTTAAGTATGTGTCTTCCTAAACAGCAATAAAATTGATCACAAAACCAGCCACACCAACCTCCTTACTGTTAGTTCAGACCTTTGTTCTCTCTCCTGTGGTTTGCAAAGTAGTGCTGTGCTAAAGATGCTGTGAGCAAGACTTGAATTGACATCAAGTTCTGGTGAATCACATGAAATTATGGGGAGTCACTTTTAGTTAGAGTTTTAGGTTTGACTCAGATAAAGTGGTTTGGTGAGTACCTATCACGCAAGATGGATCCTTCTTTCTCCAACAGCAAAGGAGAAAAAATTCCTGTCACCAGTTGGAGTCCTGCTATTCCTGTGGTAATCACACAATAACAACAAAGTGCCAAAGTCCCGTTTCGCCATAATAGGGATTATTCTTTATATATCTGAAGCATTTTCTTCTCCCTGCCGTTTTCATACTGGATGCATTTTTCAAAGAGCAGAGACACTATAATTTAGGTTCTCCCAAAGCGGGAATTCAAAGACAACATGCTATTTCAATCAAAGACAGTACCAGTCCCATCACACTGGCTGCCAGTATGTGGTTTCTCTTCATGATACTTTAATTCCTCGTGGTTCCTGTCCTTTATCAGGACCATGCAAAATGATTTATTAGATGGGTCCAGCCTATATTTTTAGAAAATGATCCCACTGTCACTGTTAATAAAGCTATTCATTCTCCAGCATGGTGGAAGCCACCTTGGGAAACGGATCAGATCATTTCACGAAGGCCTTTTTAAAGGATTAATGTCGGTACTGAACAATGGGACGAAAGCTCAGGCCAGGCTAAAGATAGACGGTTTGGGTTTGGAGGGGGTATTGAGGGGGATGCTGGCCAAGCCTGGGGCCTCCGCAAACTGTGGAAACAATCACCCTGCCTACAGCGTCCTGCCAAACGTCGAAAGTCCATCAATTAGGGCTTTCAGTGAGGCGGCAGCCATCGTTTAGCCTGTGTTTGACGAGACCCCTTATTGTTTTTTAAGTCCAAGATCTCCTTTGGAGCTTTGTTTATTTATTCTTCAAATAATTATCCATCCTCCCCAGGCACAGTGTAGTGGTAGTGAAGCATTTTATAGAGGTTAGATTTGGCAGGTCAGAGCCTTTCATTATAAAATATCAGAGCTGTTGGAGAGCCCGGTGTGTTTACAGCGCCCAGTTCCTGTGATGATAGATGGGGGAATATGGGTGCATGGGTTCGCCGTGTTCTGATGAATCACTCCCCACTGATGGAAGCCACAAATCTACAAAAAAATATTAAGGTCTCCATAAACACAGTTTGGCGGTGCACTGGCTTCTTAAATAATTATTTATTTAAAATCACTGCACCAAATATTGAAATGGTGCAGTGTGACTACAAAATCAATTTCATCCACTTTAATCCCTTTTTCAGAGCTTGGTCAACACAGGCAATTAGAATACTGGGCACCACTTTGCAACTTCTAAAAAATGTGTTCCGTGTTAGTTCATTTTTCCTGCTTATACTTGCACCAGTGGTAATGATCACTTACAGGAGCCAAAATAGATTGCAAAATGGACACTGCTTAATTGTTTACTTGCTATGTATAAAACTAAATTCATCATGATCTGTGTTAGTACAGCTTGTATGTGTAAATCAGTGACAATTACATTATTATTAATTAAAATAATACACAATTAACACAGTAAAGACCTTGCCCATTATGAAAATGACCATGAAGTATCATCAAGTATCTTACATATCTTACATTATGAGCTTTCTTATAGGTTTGGTGTAATGTGAAATGACTTATAGGCATTAGATGTGATAATAAATTTTACCTTAGATTTAAGGTAAAACTACCATAATTTCTAAGGTAGGTTTAAAAACCCTGCCACTCTCTTATTGGTTCCACCCCAAGAAATAAAACTCCACAAAACCACTTGGTTAGAAATTGAAGAGTTTAATGCTTGAAAATATAGGTTGATACAGAAGAGACGTTTACCAATGTTCCTTCCAAAATTACCCAAAAAGAGAGAGCAAAAGAGAGAGGTTTAAAAAAGGCTTTTACCACTCCATCCTTTTCTTCTTTCCTGCACTCTGAATCCCTCCCACAGCCTCTCTCATGTGTGAATCTAATTACCTACAGGTGCACAGCTAACTAGAGGCAATTATCATGTTCTACATATATCTGTATATAACACATTAACTTTCAAATCCTTTAAATAAAAGGTCATGTAACTGTAATTAAGAATGAACTTTTTACATTAAATAATTTCCAAAAAACCAATAAACAGATGAACATTCTAAGCTACATTTAGGCTTCTATACTGACATTCAGTTGTGATCTAATGCATGCCATAATCAATATAATAAATAAATAAATTCGTATTCCTCCAATTAATGTCCCTTAAAGTGTTACCACACCAATAACATTTTGTATCTAAAGTACCATAACAACAAATATAGAATCTAAAGCGTGACACTAATCAGATGTCCTTTGCACTGAGAGTGTGAACCAGTGAGTCAGACTGTGTTAGTCCCCTTTGTGGAGATGTATTTCAGCAGTGATTCATGTGGCTTCAAATGTTTAATCTTTCCGTGGTTTACAAAATTCAGCCCAGAGAAAGAGACATAACACACAAATGGGCATGACTGTTTGTAGACCTAATCCATTTCACCCTGACCACAATCACTGGTACTGAAAAGCTCTGATCCTGACCAAATGTGCTAACAGCAGTAATTAGCCTGACATC
This sequence comes from Acestrorhynchus altus, assembly GCA_034509495.1. Classification (NCBI taxonomy): domain Eukaryota; kingdom Metazoa; phylum Chordata; class Actinopteri; order Characiformes; family Acestrorhynchidae; genus Acestrorhynchus; species Acestrorhynchus altus. The sequence goes on along the minus strand of CM067512.1, from coordinate 10,937,223 downwards.
CACAGCAGATAGTGTGTTTACAGTGGGTATACAAGGCTGACTTTGGCAGTGCCCTGATACACTGTACAACTGATAAGCCACTGTAGATTGGAGCAGTGTGTTTGTAATTTTGCTCTTCTCTTGAAGACATATCTACATATCTTCAGTTTTGGTCTAGAACCTGAGCATATTAGTTATTAGTCCTGACATCTTTTCCACACTGCTTTCCAGGAGTGTTCCTAGTTCCTAGATGTTCAGACCTGCACTGCCCATAAAGAATACCAATAAATTTCCCAGTAACCTGGCCTGCCAGTTTACTACAATTTGAGCAATGCACAGCCTTGTACACATCTTCAAAGTGATGATCCATCGTTACATTTAATGGACAAAAAATAGAACATTTTATTATTCAGTTTTGCTTGTGGATTAAAGGGTATTAAAATAATTCATTTTGTTTTTGTTGGGGGTGATATTGAGGTCAGGATGCTGGATAATCATAATCCCACCTCATTAACAACCACCCAAATAATCCCCAAAATATTGGAGAATCATTCCAGAAAACATAAGGCATTAGGCATAGTGCCAACAGATTCATGTTTTCTGCTCCATAGAGTCCTATTCTATTAACAAAACTTCTCTACAGGGACTAGACAACCTGTGTGTGTGTGTGTGTGTGTGTGTGTGTGTGTGTGTGTGTGTGTGTGTGTGTGTGTGTGTGTGTGTGTGTTTGCACATCTGTCAGGAATGGATGCAACTTAAAAGAAGCTGACTGCATTCATCTACATTTGGACATAGTGTATGTCTCACATAATGCTGATGCTGAAGCTGTTGCTGGTCACTTTAAAAAGTGGTACCAAAATGTACTGTCCCACCATTTAATGGGTTTTGCAAAATCTGAAAAGGCACTGTTTAAGAAGCCAGGTTCAGCCTGACCAGGTGCTACTGTAATAAGATAATCAATGTAATATTTTTCACCAGTCAGTATTTTTAATGTTATGGCTGATCGATGGATATACCAAACTATCTGCTGTGGTTCTCAATTTAAAAAAGAGTAAACAAGTAAATTCCACTGTCTTTTTGTTGGTTCTTGCTGATCTGGGGCTAGTGCTGATCTATAGTGCTGGTTGACCAGCATACCCATGTTCAGAACACAACAAAATTAACTTTCAAAGGAAGTCAGCATTTCTATTGGTCAATTCATCATTAAATTTTAAATCAAATGGCACATGGGCCAAACTGTTTTTAGGACGACCATAAGATGTGGAACTCTCTCCTCTAGGAAAAGTGTAAATGTTCATAATTCTGCAAGCAGGCTCATACAAAATCATCAATTCCACTGTCCTAGTTCAGCCCAAGTGCAGTCTGTAAGAAATCTCGAAAAATCCTAAAATGTCCTCGCTGGACCTATAGGTAGCTCTTGCTAGAGTTAATGCCACATCCATCATCAGAAAGAAACTGCACCAGTTTGATTTTCATGCCAGGTGTGCACCCTTGTTGTCAAAAACACATCAGGGCAAGACTAAAGTTTACCAGAGAACACCTAGACAAAGACCAACAACAGATTTGATCTGAACCTACATCTCAATCTAAACTGAACTGAAACCTAACCCTAACTGTATTAATAACTTTAATTTCTCTTAGAGCATGTAAACAATTTAATTTAATATTAATTTATTTTTTAAAAGCTCCAGAATGGTAACAAGCTGCATACTTTTCACCATTCTTCTTTGGTCACATCAAAGAATGGATCACCCTTTTAAGAAAAATGTTAGAACAACAACTAATCAGTTAAGAATTAAGGAGTGAAATAGTGTGTGGATGTGTATGAATGGGAGTTGTTAACAGATAATGAGAGGCAAGGCAGGTGAAAGAGGATCAGGAAAATGAAGCTCTGCACTCTGAGAAGCACATTTGATAATGAGGATGAAAGACCATGAAGACACATAAGCTGTACTGGTGGTCTAGCCTATTTCAGTGACATCATCCTTCTTCCTCCCTCTGGTTCTAATCAGTCCACATCTTTTTCCAGTCAGTGATACCTAATAGATTAATTATCTGATAAAAAGCATCTCTGCCTGCATGGACAAGGGCTCTAATCAGACATTGTACAAATCGGAGCCCAACAGCAACATCCTGAGGAGGAATCAACTAGGGCTTAGTGTTTCTAAAGCACAGGAAAGGAGACACACTCAACATAGATACACACACACTCCTAGATACCCCCCACCCCCAACCCCTCTTCTCCTGGTGCACAGTACCCTAGTATTTTCCACTTTCTGAACTTTGGCATTACAGGGGCAGTGCTGACGATGCCATCAATTTCGTCAGCCTTTGTCACTCTGCTCTGGTTGCATGTATCACTTTCCAGATTCTTCAAAGTTGGTCTATGACCTGTGCTGCAGTCTCCCGAGACTATAAGACAAATCACCCTCCAACATCAAATGTGGAGGATTTTAAAGGGTTTTCATCTCATCAAGGTATCAGAGGCATGAAATAAGACAAAGAAAAATGCATGCATGATACCACATATCAGTTTTCCTCTGACAAACGCAAATAAAAACAGCCACGCTGCTCTCTGTGGAGATATGCCATGTTTCTAAGGGCTGGAAAGAGTTAGAGGGGTCAAGACCTCTGGTTGAATATCACTGTTTTGATCCGTGTAGCCAGCAGGTGGGACACACACCCACACATACACACACGACATGCTGCAGAGTGAGAACATCTTTGATTGATCTACAATGAGGAAACAAATTATTTAAGCTTCTCAAATGCTTTCAACATGCATCAGCGTGTGTGTATGCTTAATCGAAATACAGGCAGGCTTTGGCAACCCCTGCTGAAAGAATAGAAACTTCATATAGGTACAGTAGAACTAAAAGGCGTTCAGTTGCAACAAAAAAAGACAAGAGATGGAGAACAGATTTGTCTGTTTTCCATTTAAATTGCCACACACTGAGTTAAAGCAGCACACTTTTCCTGAGTGGTATGTAGGGATGAGGCATTAATTAGAAAAGAATCTGTTAATGGCATTGAAAGGCAAAAACAGATGTACTGCTTTACAAATTACATGCTAAATATACAGACTGTGAGTTGAAGTTCACTGATTTTATGAGGCAGATGTATGGACACTGTATCTATTCCTCTATACATGACCAGTAGAGACAACAGAGCATTTATTCAGTGTGTAAATGTCAGCAGTCTTAACGATAAAGGTGTTTCTTATGTTTTTGAGTGATGCCATAAAAGAACCATGTTGTCAATAAGCATGTGTGAGTGTGACGTTATTAAAAGATATTTGACTAGTCAACCAGTCATAATATCCATAGCTAAAGCAATAAGAACCTCAGGAGGTTTTTGTTTATTGTTTTTGATTAGTGCAGTTTAATGCTGATTGACCAGCAAAGAATGTGTCCAATTGTATTTGGGCATTTTGCCTCTTCTGTGATTGACAGACATAGCCAGAAAGAAAGACAGATAGACAATCCTGATTGGTCTGCCTGATTGGTCCACCGTTTTCTCTGTGGGCAGGATTTACATCCTGATTGGTCTGTCTTTGTGTTTATTAGATTTCTCTGTGGGCAGGTTCTCTTTCACTGTGCTTCAGTTCAGTTACGATCTGCAGCTTTTTGGCTGGTGAATTCTAGAACAGGATATATAAGCACACTCCCTCTGCCTATAGGATCAAAATAATGATAGCGTTGCCACTCTTTGTACAGTGACTTTTCCATTTCTCAAGGTGAAACAACAAGTTAACAACTGTCATTCTTTCATTAAAATAACTAGTTGGCTAGCTGTGCTGTTCTATTGCTACTCCATTGTTGTCCTCTCTGATGAGACCAAACTCTTTGTAGACTTGAATAAAGTCTACCTTGAACATTGAATGTTTCAAAATTAGTGTAATATTTAAGTGTTTAGCAGTGTGTGTGTGTGTGTG